>CM051009.1:8723415-8740915 GCA_027704905.1 Muraenolepis orangiensis
TAATTCAGCATCCGAGGTGATTTGCATATCCAGGGGTCTTTTTCGCATCTGAATGATAAGGCTTAGCAATTGTCAAATATGACACTTGCGTCACAACATGAAATGTGGGAAGGGAGGGCCACTGTTTGAGTGGCTTATAATTGGACAATTTATGACATGATTTGGAAAATAGAGAAACCGGGAGGAGAAAATGCAAACAGACAATAGTTTGGCTGTTGTTGTTCTGAACGTTTTGTTAACGGTTCATCACCTGGACACGTATTTTCCACTATGAAGGAGGTTGTCCATTGTCAACGGCAGTGAGATGTTGACTGAAAAACCTCCCAACTTTTATATTGACATATAAAAAAAATTAGAAAATATTTCCCACAAATAAGATACTATGGCCTAATCTATAGCCATGTTTTGTCTCTGCATAATTACATATATGTACTTTGTGCCTCGATAAAAGAACAATATGGTGGTGGACACGTAACTCTACACATAGCTAAAAAATCCGGAATCCCAGTCATCGTACATCACTTATTGTTATTTTTTCTTCCAGCAGCTAGCCGAAATGGTCGTCTGAACATCTGCACCATGAAACGATTCTGTGCCGAGAGCTACGATACACAAACAATGATTAACGGAAGCAGAAGCCCGTCTTGTTAATTTCCCACGTTGCATAAAGTTAGCAAAACCGGCTTCTAGGCGGCGGCATTTGAAACATCTGTTAGCCGCGGGAAACACGACGGCCCCTGAGGATTCATCTAGCTAGCACAGACAATGTATATATAATAATATTATATAAGCGACAAAGGGGAATCATCCCAAGGTGTATTTTTACAAGAGTAACAAAAGCGGATGCCACCCTCTTCACGATCGAAAATAAACTCAATCAGCAACTTTCATTGTAGCCAACGGCCATCAAAAATATCTCATCAGCTAATCTGGGAACGAGAGTATTCTTTTCCTTGCCGTCTTTACACGACCAGGAAGCAAAATTGGAAATAGACGCTCCTATTTCCACCCATATGGGGTATATAACAGTAATCTCAAAGAGCAACAATGACATCATAAAAAAAGTGCGCTTCACAACACGATATCAGCAGACGTGGAAACATTGTGCTGAGGGTTAATGATTGAGATACAGGTGGACTTAAGTTGTAGCCTACAAGAGCGACCAATGGTGGCATGCAAGAAGAAGGCGAGAAGAAATAATGTAAAGTAACGTGACTTTAGGACGCTAAAGACGAACCCCGGACATTTTTGTTTGTTTACATTTTTATGTTTGTGGGGATTCGGCGAAACATCAAAACAGAACAAAAGCAAGAGAGAGAAAAATAATACACCGCCATGAATTATCCTGTAAGTGTAATTTCTGTCTGATTTCCACACCTGGTCTCCGATTTCAAACACTTGTTGGTCGCCTCGCGAGGCAGCTTGCGGAGGACGAGGGTGACAAATGGCTTTGTAACTAGCGGCAAAGTGTGTGTGTGTGTGCGTGTGTGTGTGTGTTAGTGTGTGTGTGTGTGTGTGTGTGGCTGTGTTTGTGTGTGTGTTTCCATGTGTGTGTGAGTGTGTGTTCGTGTGAGCATGTGTGTGTGTGTGTTTGTGTGTGCCTGTGTGTGACTGTCACAATATCAGGCCTGTTAGTGAACGGCGGAAAAACTAAAAACTTCGAGATTGATAATGCAGCTGGATTATGTTTGTCGTCACACTATTCAAAAGGCTCACAGTTTCTAGCTGCTGTGGCACTGACGCTAAATGCTTTGGTTTAAAGACCAAATATACGAGCGCTATGACTATTATCAGCTGGTGTCTGCACATGCAGACTCTCACTTGTTTTTTTCACGGGATGAAGACGAAACTAGCCATCATTTTGGAGTTTGAGGGCTTTCTTTGTCTAATCGTTAATTCCATGGTTACGGTGGGTCGGTCAGATGAGGCATTTTATAATGTCTCTCTCCACTATTTAGCCCATCAACTGCAGGCTGACCTTTTTTTACACACACACACCATCTATCCTGCCATCGTTGCTGTACTTTGCTTGGTAATATATACCATATAGTCTATGGTTTCTACAGTCTATGGTTGGCACAATATTTCATATCATCTTTTGCTGGCAAGGTATTTACAGCAATCTATAGCCGGCTATCTATTACTGTATATATATGTTCTATAGGGTTCGCTATTTATTTCATACAGGCTATAGCTATAAATGTATTTTATATAAGATTTCCTATATATTTCATACAGCCTATCGTTTTAAATGTATTTTATATAAGGTTGCCTTTCTAGTTCATACAGTCTATAGCTGTGAATGTATTTTCTATAGGGTTTGCCTATCAATTTCATACAGCCTATAGTTGTAAATGTATTTTCCTTAGGGTTGCCTATCTATTTCATACAGCCTATAGTTTTAAATGTATTTTCTATAGGGTTGCCTATCAATTTCATACGGTCTATAGTTGTAAATGTATTTTATATAGCGTTGCCTATGTATTTCATACAGTCTATAGTCATAAAGGTAATGTGTACAATCTAAAGGCATTCTCTATCTATCTATTGCATACAGTCTATAGCTGTAAAGGTATTTCCTAGCAATCCATTTCACTCAGCCTACAGTTGGAAAGGGCCACGGGTGTTCTACAGTCACTGTGGCAGTGCAATGGCTTTAGCGACGTGATTAGCATTCTACGCCATCCTTCCCCACTTCCTGCTTTCGGGACGGTGGGCACCCATGGGGGACGCGGCGGTCTTAGAGGCTCTTAATATTCCACGGACACCAGCTCCGCACAGGGAGAGATGACGGAGAAGATAAAGAGAGGACGGAGGGGAGAGGGGAGGAGAGAGAGAGCATATTAATAAAAGCATATTGAGTGCGAGAAATAAAGGATTCATAAGAGAAAGATGACAAAAGAGCATCTAAGCAAGGGGGCTTCTTGCTGCTTGTGTTAAACGTTGGAAAAATAACAAAGTACACGGATAAAATAAATAAATGAACATAACACATTTTAGCCCACCCCCACTGCTTTAGCACCATAAAGCCCGCTCACAATTTCAGGCCACAGTGGTTTTACAGATTGGGTAAAGACAAATAGCCAACGACTTTTAGCTGTTAGTGGGTTGTTGTTGTTTTCTGTTTGTCTCACCTGTCTGGGTGGGTGGGGGGTGGGGGGGGGGCGGTGTGTGAAGCATGGCCGTTCGTGTAATGAGCAAGTAACAAGGTCGGCTTTGGGATAGTTAAGACATTCGATGGAATACATAACGAAACACAAACACAAGTATGAAGTATGATTGCTTTGCTTTGCTTTGCTCTATGTGTGTGTGTGTGTGTGTGTGTGTGTGTGTGTGTGTGTGTGTGTGTGTGTGTGTGTGTGTGTGTGTGTGTGTGTGTGTGTGTGTGCAGGCATGTGTGTGTGCTTGAGTGGTGATACAGCTTCCGCGTAAGTATGTGAGATGTTATCAAAAGGTGCCATGTGTACGAATCAACGATTCCTTCTCATTGCTGACCCCTTTTGGTCTGTAAGTGAACTGCAGTCCGCTCCAGCTCGTGCATTCGGAGCACTGGATCGCGAGGTCTGAGCGTTGAAACAATAACAATCGTATACTAATTAGTTAGTTAAAATCATAAACTAATAAACTAACTAAAAAAAGGATTCTCATTATCTGTGCTTCCTTTTATCCTGGCAAAGCCAGGCCCAGTTAAAAAAGAACAGAAAACCGTCCACAGGCTGTTCTACAAAGTCTACAACTGTCTTCAATTTGTGTATAAATAACACAATGTTTACACTTTCAAATTGCATGCAGTGCAAATTTTGTGTGCAGGCCAAATCCGTCCCATTAACTTCCGCGGAGAGCAGATGTGTCCAATTTGGATGAAGAGGACAACTCGAAGATTTTCAGGAGTGATATCACTTTGTTTAGTGTGTTGAAACAACATCAGAAAGGCTGCTGCTTGCATTACCTAGCCATTTCTCTTAGGCACAGTGCACAATACTATTATTCCATATATATATATATATATATATCCATGTGCAAGAATAGCACCTCAACAAAGTGGGTTGATCAGTTGAATTGAGCCCATGTGTTATTATATATCTACTTGTCTAATTTTCATTTCATGATAGAGCCTCCCTTTACCTTTGTAAAATGTCCGAACGTTTTCTATCCTTTAGAGATCCATTGCTTTCAATCATTTTAATTCTCAGCATATTAAGTAATTGTTTTTCATCCTGCATGCTAAAGTACTTTGAGTTTTTAAAATATAGTGCTCTGCAAATAGAGTGTATTATCCTCATCGGCCAAAGCAGCTTCATCAAAGTCAAGGTAAAAGGAACTTTGGGGCTATCCGTTGCCATCGTATCCTTGGATGGAATGGCCGGCGATTTTCCCTGCAACCATGAAAGCCTGTTTTGTTGGCACCCCTGTCATGTTTGTGTAAGCCATCACCTTTTCCAGTGCGAGACGAGTCCAGTCCAAGTGCTTCGTGCTTCGTGCTGTTTGAATTTTTGACACCTTGCATAATTAAAATTGCCTCGGCAGCTTTCTGCCGATCACAGGTGTCAACACTAAGTGCTTCTGACGTGTCATTGAACTCCTGTGGCTGTAAGGCTCTTATCTTGACGTAGCACGGTGTTCTTGGTGAGATAATACGTGTTTTTTTTACCCCTGTAACTGCCGCAGCCAATAAGTGAAGTGGAGTTTATTTGTATAGCTGCTTTATCACGATTCCAATCTTAAAAGGCGCTTCGCTGACACATATTACTTGGCCTAGTCCATATGATGGGCAAAAGGGGGGGGGGGGGTGCCAAGGGGTGGGAAACAAATGAATTAAGAAACCTTTAGAAGGAATACAGAAAAAAGATCCCTGCTTCAAGGGCGAAGCCTTTGTGCAACGATTGGTTTATGACGACCTCTTTACAGGAACAGCCAGGGTATACTACGTATGAGTCAGGCATCATATGTTCAATGCGACTGAGTCGTGCTTTGGCACTAAGCTAGCACCAAAGTACCCATTCCGAGCAAATGGTTTAGCTCGGAATACGGCACACGCCGGTAGACCTTTGTTTGTATTTGGAAAGCAGCTATCCTAAGACTTCTGTTCCCTCAGTGTGCCTCCAAACCAGGTTTGGATCTATTTCCCTACAACTTACTTAGATGTAAATCGGGACTAAACCAAACGCTACAGGGGCTTTCGACTGAATGAGGAAAACAGAGGCTTGTGTATCAGAAATAGTTATATTTTATTCACACACACAGCAGCCTCCTGGGCCAGGGGGGTAGCGCACAGTATGATGTACAAGCATGGAGTGCCAACGCTACCACAGTATTCATGAAGAGGCACACACAGAGCCTATTTACCTGAAGATAAAAACAGGCAACACATAAAATGTTAAATTTGCACTGCACTCAGTAGGTGTACTGAAAACCAAGAATCTCTCCAAATGTGAATACAAAACACTCGAGGAAAGTCCCACACGGTGGTAGTAGAAGTAGAAGTCAGGTATACTAGGCCTAAAACCACAACGATATGCAAACCCTATACATGAGTAGCTAGAGGTGGGGAAAATGTAGGTCCAGTGGTCGAAATGAATTACAAATTCCATCTGTGATTAAAATTACTATAATGATTGCTTGGTTTGTTCCCCTTTCGCCAAAAACGCCAGCTCAACTCTTCCTGCTGTTGGTTTGAGGAAATGAAGGCCTACAATTACTGCCCGCCTCCTATTTATGCCTTCTGGTGGCGCCTTCCAGGTCCTAATGCCCACCTATCACCAGCAGATGCTAGCGTCTTTGGGGCGCCTCATAGCGTTTGCACGACACTAACCCCAACGGCGTTGAACGAGGCATAAAAAAAGTTGAGGCGCTTACTGAATTATTTGTTAAAACGACGATCGGTCAGACGCTGACTCATCACTTGTTCAACTTTTGTTTTTATTTTTGGCTAACTCGCTGGCCGTTTTGCGATGTAATAAAATTAGTTCTGCAGGGTGAATCGCTGTAGGCCTCGGGCTCCATTTAAATCTCTGTATCTCTCTCCCTGTTTATCCCCCTACCTTTCTCTCTCTCTCTCTCTCTCTCTCTCTCTCTCTCTCTCTCTCTCTCTCTCTCTCTCTCTCTCTCTCTCTCTCTCTCTCTCTCTCTCTCTCTCTCTCTCTCTCTCCTCCATATCCCCTCTGTGGTGGAGGAGATGGGTGGGTGGTTGGGGGGGAAGGGAGCAGGGAGGATTGGGAATGGATTTGCATTAACAAATTGTGCATGCTGTTGAATCACAAGCTGGCTGCTGTCTTGTGGTGATTCAGCCTCCTTCTCTCCCCCTCTCGCTCTCTTCCTCTCCCTTTCTTCTTATCTCTCCCAGTATATTCCCTTGCTCTCTTTCTCTATCTTCCCGTGCTTCTTATCTCTGTGTCTTCCCCCCCACCCCCCCTCTCTCTCTCTCTCTCTCTCTCTCTCTCTCTCTCTCTCTCTCTCTCTCTCTCTCTCCCTCTCTCTCTCCCCCTGCTTCTTATCTCTCTGTTTTGTCACCCTCTCTCTCTCTCTCTCTCTCTCTCTCTCTCTCTCTCTCTCTCTCTCTCTCTCTCTCTCTCTCCTCTCTCTCTCTCTCACTCGCTCTCTCTCGCTCTCTCTCTCTCTCTCTCTCTCGCTTCTCTCATACTGTCTATCTACTCCATCTCTCTGTATTTCTCCCTTGCTGTTTCTCCAGTTTCCCCAATGTCTCAGTTTCTCACAATCTGTGTGTATCACTCTCTCTCTCTCTCTCTCTCTCTCTCTCTCTCTCTCTCTCTCTCTCTCTCTCTCTCTCTCTCTCTCTCTCTCTCTCTCTCTCTCTCTCTCTCTCTCTCTCTCTCTCTCTCTCTCTCTCTCCCTCTTCACCACGTAGCTATTTCTCCCACTCTTTCACCTTTCTCCTCTGCCCCCCTCATCTCTCTTACTCTCTCTCTCGCTCTGCTCCTACTCCATCACTCCCCCCCTCCATCTGCCCCATCCCCCCTCTCTCTCCCTCCCCCACCTCCCTCTCGCCCTATCCCCAGTAGCGGTCGACGTATTAATGTATTTGGAATATTAGCTTTTGTGATGCCTTTGCCTGCTGTGGATTAGACCATCTGTAAGCCTGGCTTCAACCTCTAATGAGAATGCATGTACCACTTTAAAAAGAAAACAGGAGAAGAGGGGGATGGGGGGAAATAGGAATAAAAATGGTTATTTTTTGCCTTTTGGTCATTGTCCTTAATTTTCCGGGAGCCTGAGTTGATTCTGGGTCTTTAATGCTCTCATGCACAAGTACGTTTGAATGAAATCACCTATTGAGCTAAGGAAGGACAGATTAAAGGGGGATTTAAGGGATTTTTTGCAAGCTATTTCTGATGGTGAACTCGTGTATCTGGCAACAAAGATATAATGTGTTAGAATATATTTGTTGCTTCTTATAAGTACGTATATATATATATATATATATATATATATATATATATATATATATATATATATATATATATATATATGTATTTATTTATATAAATATAATCAGAATATAGCATTTAATCAGTATTTGTACTTTTGTAATTTGTGAAAATATGCAAAAAAGTAACATTATTTGGATGTACTCGTTAAAGTGAAATGGTTAAGTGAAAATATAGCTACAGTATTTATCTAAATAGCAGCTATAAATAGCAGCCATAAATATAGATTTATGACAATAACATTATCCAGCATTTTAAATAAGTCTGGTAGGTTTTTAAGGGATTCAAAACATATATATAATAACCCGTTTTTTACGTGCAGTATTGAGCGGGAAGGCAGACACAAAATGTTGGCATTACGAACTCAGAAAAGCCATCAAGAAGGGGAAATAGGATTATATGAAAACAAACTGAAATTATAGTTTGTGGGCTCTGACACCAGACGTATGTGGCAAGGTCTGAGGGTCCTCTCCAACTACAAGGGGGGCTCAGGGGGACTCACCAACAATGAGCCCAACCTACCAGACAAGCTGAACACATTTTACGCTCGCTTTGAAAGGGATCGCTTTGGTCTCTGAGTTGACCAACAAATTGAACATTTACCCAGAGGAGTTCCATCCTGTGTCTTCAAGACCTGGGATAAACCAGCTGGCTCCTGTGTTCAAGGACATCTACAACGCATCACTGCAACAGTCTGTCGGTCTAGTGTGCTTCAAAGAGACAACCATTGTGCCCTAACCCAAAATTATCCAGGTAACAAGCCTCAATGATTATCGTCCAGTGAAGTTCCTGGAGAAAATTGTCATGTCACACAAGATACACGATACAAGATTTTTACTGGCCATTTTTAACAAGTACATAGCTTATCCCCCATTCCCTCCCACAGTATGAATCTCAAAAACAACACCATAAAAGTATAAATAATATATACAATAAAATAAACAAAAAAAAGAGCAGCAAAGTGACTTATATGATATGTACATGGTTTTGTTTTTTTGGTTGTTTTTTCAGTAGAGCAGCAGCATCATGAATACAGTGCAGTACAATGCAGTAACTGTGATGAGTCCAGAAAGTCCAGCAAAGCATGTAAGTGTAATGATAATGACATGTTATGAAAGTGAAAGTGGCAGCACTCCTAGCAGTTCAGAAGGCGCACTGCCTGTGGATAAAAACTATCCTTAAACCTGGTAGTTTTAGTCCTTTATGATGGACATGGCCTTCTTCCGACATCTGGTCCTAAAGATCTCCTCAATGCATGTCACATTCATATGTCACTACATGTCACATTAACTTTTCCATCCCTGAGTCCCTAGACTAACTCCAGTTTGCATACAGACCAAACAGTCTGCAGTCTGTAGAGAATGCCATCTCCCTGGCACTACACACGGCCCTGGAGCACCTAGACACGAGGGACACCTTTGACTGTACTTGCTGTTTACACATGACTGTACTGCCACAAACTGTTGTGCCCCCGCGCTCTAATTGATCCCAGGTGTTTCCCATCATAATCAGGCCGGCTGAGTCCAATGAACACCTGGGATCTTCCCTATTTAAGGCTGTCGAAGACCGACGTTGGTGCTAGACCATTGCGCACCTTACTGAGAACCTTATGGCTCCAACCCCCCCTGCTCCAAGGACCCTCTCCACGTTCCACCCTCTGGACCGTCTCCCCGCGTCGACCACACCACGTAACCTATCCTACCCTACCTTGTTGTGTTATTGATTGTGGAGATTTTTCAGTAAAGACATTTTCCGTTGTTTTGGTTGTCCTGTGTCTCTTCTTCTGGGTTCTCTGGCACATTTGGCTCGCCGGTCTCGTTGGGTCCTAACACAAACAGCAACAATCAGATTATAAAGTTTGCAGACGACACCACATCGTCATCGGCCTGATAAGTGAGGACGACAAAACAAGTACAGAGATGATGAAGTCCGGCTGACGCGATGGTCAGCAATGTCAGCAAGACTAAGGAGCTCATCATGGACTTCAGGAGCCACCGGGGCACCCGCTCCACCCTCAGCCTGGACGGGACACCAGCTGCGTTTTAATGGGTCCATTTTCAAATGAGTCCATTTTCTGGACTCAGTACCGCTACTGCACTGTACTGAACTGTATCATCATGATGCTGCTGCACTACTGGCACTTTAAAATGTATGTTTATATCATCCATCAGTCACTTCATTGTTCTTTTTATTGTGAAAAGTATTTTTAAAGCAGTGTTTTAGAATATTCATACTGTGGGCGAGAATGGAGAGTAAGCATGCCATTGTACTTGTTTAAGATGATCCCTACAGAGAAAAACACACCTTTTTCTTTACCTTTTTCATTGAGTCTGTTTTGCTGCTGAATCTCACTTCAGAAGAAGTCTTGATCACCCTTAAGTGACACATAACCACACACACGGTTAGCTTAGCGCGACTAGCGCATTTAGCGTGAGTTTAGTGCGTCATTCAGATCCGCTGATCTCTGCTGGGTTTTTGGTCTTCTGAAATAAGCCTGGCGTCTACAACCTATGCTTGAGTTTGCATGATGACTGCGAAGACTGTTGCTATATTTTTTATAGATACTCATTGTGATATTCACTCAAGTGAATGGGTTAAGATTAAGAAGAAACGCATACGCACACACACACACACACACACAAGTGTATGTGTGTGTGTGTGTTTGTATGTGTGTGTGTCCATCTCCTAAGTACAAAGTGTTTGCCTGTGAATTCACGGCCCGGGATAACCCGAAGAAATCAAAAGGCGTGACAGCCCCATTGAAGTACGATTCAAAACACTTCATCATTTACCCCCTCAAGGGGCAATTTAAGGCTGGCGGCTTTTCACCCACAACAACAACAACAACAAACAAGCAAAAAGGAAGGCAACACAGTGTGTATACCGAACAGACACATTCATGGACCATGAAAAACATTGTGTATAACAGGCTGACCTCACTGTAGCCCTGACATCGTGATGGGCAAATTGTGTTCAAACAAAAAGTTCAAATGTATGTATGCGTTCCGGCGCTGTGGATGCGGCAGCCAGCAACAGTTGCTCTCTGTCCTTTTCCTGCTTTTTAGTTATTTATTCTTATTTACTGTTTGGTTTTAGATTAGTTTTGTTTTCCGTCAGATTAGTTTAACATTAAGTCAACGATGCTGTGGAAAGTTGTCGTCCTGTTCCTTGTCTTTGGGACATTTTTACTCCACCGCGTCTCCACCTTCGCACAAGATTAGGATGTCGGCGGAGCCTTTGTTTACACACAGCTGTTGACTCTTCTACTGCATGTGTCGGCACGTGAGAGACCTGAAATCCCCAAGGAGCTGATGAGGAGGAGATACAGGGGATGTAAGGCAGGAGGAGTGAAACACTGTGGAAAGAGGAGATATAAGCCTTATCTTCCTTCCATCACCATGGGAAATGTAAGATCACTGGCTAACAAGATGGATGAGCTAGCGGCCTTGGTGAGGAGTCAGAGGGTGTATCGTGAGAGCAGTGTTTTGTGCTTCACTGAGACATGGCTACACAAGGACATCCCAGACTCCAACGTGTCTGTGGACGGCTTTCAGACGGTACGGGCGGACAGGAATTACAGGGAGAGTGTCATAAGGAAAGGTGAGGGACTTGCCATTTTCGTTAACAACAAGTGGTGTAATCCTGGACATATCACAGTTAAAGAACGTATTTGTAGCCTGGACATTGAACCGCACTATCTACCGAGAGAGTTTTCCCATGTAATCATCCTGGTTGTTTACATTCCGCCCTCGGCCAGCGCGTCTCTGATGTCATCCACTCAGTCATCGCGAGACTGCAGACGCAGCACCCGGACGCATTCATCGCGATATCTGGTGACTTTTAAGCAGTTTGTGGCCGGTACAACCAGGGAAAAGAAGACAATAGATCTGCTATATGCCAATGTTAAGGAGGCATATAGCTCCATAGCCCTCCCGCCTTTAAGGAGATCTGATCATAATCTGATCCACCTTCAGCACCTGTAAAAGCTCCTAGTCCAAGGGCAGCCTTTGTCCTCTAGGACTGTGAGGAGATGGTCACAGGAGACCAATGAGGCTCTGCAGGGCTGCTTTGAAATTACTGACTGGGATGTGCTCTGTGATTCACATGGGGAGGACAATGATGATCTCACGGATTGCATAACAGGGTACATACATTTTTGTGTGGATAACGTTGTTCCAACACAGACTGTACGCTGTTTTCCCAACAACAAACCATGGGTCACCAGAGACATCAAGGTCCTCTTTAATGAGAAGAAGAGGGCCTTCAGAAATGGGGACAGGGAGAAGGTGAAATGGGTACAGAGGGAACTTAAGGAGAGGATCCAGCAGGGTAAAGACAACTACAGGAGGAAGCTGGAACATAACATAACAAACTTCAGAAGAACAACATGAAGGATGTGTGGAGTGGAATGAGGAGCATAACTGGCTAAAGTCAGACTGCTAGACGGTATTATGCAATGGTAGTGTGTGTGTGTGTGTGTGTGTGTGTGTGTGTGTGTGTGTGTGTGTGTGTTTGCGTGTTTGTTTGTGTGTGTGTCTGTGTGTTTGTGTGTGTGTGTGTATGTGTGTGTGTGTGTGTCTGTGTTATTCCGAACAAAACACAACGAGTCTGCGTTGTCTTCGAGCGTCGTTCTTGTAATCACGGCACGCACCCTGCTCTCCAGCGGGACAAAAGCTCCTCTTTCAGGGACAATGAGCTGCGGCGGAGGGGGACGACCGCGCTGCCTGAATAGCCAACAGAAGAAGAAGACGACGACAAGGAAGAAAGGAAGGAAGGAGGGAGAGCAAGAGAGGAAATTAAGGTGGAGATTGATAGAGGAACAAATATAAACACACACAGTCAGGGCTGGGTGTCAGTGGAACCCAAAAGCAGAGTGACAGAAGCCAGGTAGAACAGGTGTTTAATGATCGGCGCACACACCGATTAATGCAAGCAAAAGGCAAAGGTACAGACAGGGCAAAATCCAAAAACGTGGTCAAGGAAAGCTGAGGTCAGTAACAGGTTGTTGAGGGTTGAGGCAGAGGTACAAAAACGCAGAGGCAAAAACAAGGTCGTTATCCAGGCAATGGTCAAACACAGGGAATCAAAAACCAGGATACGATACGTGACTTGATACAGGCGTGAGGCTTCCGAGAATCAGAGTGTGTGTGTGTGTGTGTGTGTGTGTGTGTGTGTGTGTGTGTGTGTGTGTGTAGTGGGAGCGAGGAGACAGGAATGTGGAACGTGATTAGGGGGCGTGGCTATCTGGGAGAGTGATGTGGAGACAGGAATGAAAAACTGTGACACACACACATTAAATCCCGTCCTCCTCCCCTTTCCTCCATCTCCTGCTCCTCTTCTCCCTCCTCCTCTCCCTCCTCCTCCTCCTCCTCCTCCCCCTCCTCCTCTAACTCCTCCCTCCTCCTCTCCCTCCTTCTCCTCCTCCTCCTCCCTCTCCTTCTCCTCATCTTCTTCCCTCCTCTCGTCTGTTTCTCGTGATCTTCCCGCCGTTATCCAGCGTTGGGCCGGTGCAATATTATATCTCCAGTCCACCATTTCACACACAGGAGGGTTGGCTAACGATGGCTATCAGGCAAGATCAATAAAAAAAGCCAAAAAAAAAAAGCCAAAGGCAGAGAGGAAGGCTGGCAAAACATTGCAATGACTGTGAATGCATAATTAAGTTAATAGTCTTGTCAATAACAGTGTCCTAATCATTAGGGCACGTGTCGGCTATGTCTGACTATAATTACTAATGTTTTAATTGTGTATTCCCATTGAATGAATGCGTCGCTTGTTGTAAGACTAATTTAGTCTCATTCTTTCAGATGCAAATCCCGGCCGTGTAAATCGGTCTTGGGTGCGAATAAAGAAGAGATCAAACATTCAAACTTCACGGCAACACACGAGGTGCCATTCCCTTCCGCAGAGAGATGGCGACAGTACCTCTGTCAGTTAGGACTTGGCTTGGGAACCAGTAAAAGGTCGCCGGTTTAAGTCCCCGAAACACCTGGGCACTGCTGAGGTGCCCTTGAGCAAGGCACCAGACCCTACACTGCTCCCCGGGTGCTGTATATACAATAGCTGCCCAGTGCTCCTAAAACTAGGATGGTTGAAATTGCAGAGAAACTTATTTCACTGTGTATGTGACCAATAAGACGATTCAATCCTCCAGATTTAGATTTTGAGAATCTATTATATTTTGTTTTAGAAACTCAAAGAGGAAAGTCAAAAGGATTTTAAGACTCTCTCACTGTCACCGGATCTACTAGGAATGGCGAAGGCTATATTTTCCAAGATAAATTATTTGGTCAGTAGGGGATGCCTGAATACGTATACAATATAACTAAGATGACGTCGACGACGGCTGCCGTGGTGTTCTGCTGCACACTGTTTTTTGTTATTTGTCTTTTTAATGTTGTGTTTGGCGAAACCTACAGTAGGGAGGAGTTAGTTGACATAAGGGGATCCACACCTGCGGATTTTATCCCAGACTCTCTAACTTTTTCTACTGATTTATTGGATATATTGGTCAGAGGAACCGCAGCCTTTGTCCATGCCGAAACTTGGATCCGACACAGACGGGGTAAGCGCGCTAGAGCACTCGTGGACCTCCATCGGCGGGGACACAGGACCCTTTTACCCGGAATATTCCTGCAGTCCCTATGCAACAAAATGGATGAACTAAGACTTATGGTGGCGAGAAATAGTGACTTTTCTTCATCCTCGGTTATTTTGTTCACAGAGACATGGCTGAGGGAAACAATACCCGTTTCTGCTCTCCAGAACTTTTTCGAGCGGACCGTGTCGCCTCGCTGAGCGGAAAAAGGGGGGGTCTGCTTCTTTGTGAATGAATCTTGGTGTAAAGACGTGACAGTGATTTATCAGCATTGCTGCCCGTCGCTGGAAACCCTGTTCATAAACTGCCGACCCTTCTATTCTCTAGGCCCAGCAACTGTGAGAATGTTTGTGTACCTTCTTGCTCCAGAGTTCATTACAATAATGACAAATCCTGGTTCTTAGTGAAACTCAGAAAGATCAGGCTGTTGAAGGAAGAAGCATGGAATAGTGGGGACAAGGACCGGTTTAAGGAGGCCAAGTACACATGCAAGGCCATCAAGGAGGCCAGACGACGCTACTCTGAAAAACTCCAACATCAGTTCCCAGATGGCCAATCATCCTCTGTCTGTAAAGGCCTCCGACAGATCACAAACTACAAACCGAAGTTCCCCCATTCATCTGATGATTCACGCCTTGCCAATGACCTGAACGAGTTCTACTGCAGATTCGAAACACAACGGACTCCCCCTCCCCCCACTCCGCCTTTGGCTCTTGGAATATGGATGTATCTACGAGAGCCCACTACGCCCTCCGTAAGACCAAGTCAAGTCAAGTCAAGTTTATTGTCACTTCACAGTTTACACGTAGTTCACAAGTATAAAGCAGTGATGTGAAAATCGTATGTGCAATAAACGACGACAGACAGCAGTTATAAAATAAAAATAAGATATAAATAGATAAAAATAGAATAAAGTAAAAAAAAAATTATAAAAATAAAAATGCAATTTATAAAATGCAAAATATCGGCACAGAAAAGAGCAATATGTATATATAAATCAATGAAATAAAATATATATTGTTATATGCTATACGCCCTTGTTCAGCAGCCTGATGGCCTGACTGTGGAAGCTATATCTAAGCCTATTTGTACGGCACTTGATACTGCGGTATCGCCTGCCTGACGGTAACAGTGAGTACAGTTCGTGGCTGGGGTGGGCAATGTCTTTTATGATTTGTTTGGCCTTGGCCACGCACCGCTGATTGTATATATCCAGGAGGGAGGGGAGCTCACCTCCAACGATATACTGGGCCGTCCGCACCACCCTTTGAAGCGCTCTGCGCTCGAGTGCTGTGCAGTTCCCGTACCAGGCGGTGATACACCCTGTAAGAACACTCTCTATGGTGCCGTTATAGAATGTTCTCAGGATGCTGGGGCCCATGCTGAATTTCCTCAGACGCCTGAGGAAATACAGGCGTTGTTGGGCCCTTTTCACCACGTGTGTGGTGTGCGTGGACCATGTGAGGTCCTCGGAGATGTGCACGCCGAGGAACTTGAAGCTGCTGACCCTCTCTACTGCAACACCGTCGATGGAGATAGGGCTGTGCTCTCCCCTCTGCTTCCTGAAGTCCACGATCAGCTCCTTGGTCTTCTTGACGTTGAGGGTGAGGCTGTTCTCCTGGCACCACTGCTCCAGCGATCCGACCTCCTCCCTGTAGGCTGTCTCGTCGTCGCCGGCGATCAGGCCCATCACTGTCGTGTCGTCAGCAAACTTGACGATGACGTTGGAGCTGTGCATAGCCATGCAGTCGTGGGTGTAGAGGGAGTAGAGGAGAGGGCTCAGCACGCATCCCTTGGGGACTCCCGTGTTGAGGGTCAGTGGCTCTGATGTGGTGCTGCCCCTCCTCACCACCTGGCGGCGGTCCGACAGGAGATCCAGTATCCAGCTGCACGTGGATGGGGCACGCCTAGACCTCTAAGCTTGGTGTCGAGCTTGGCAGGAACTATCATGTTGAACGCTGAGCTGTAGTCCACAAACAGCATTTGCACATAACAGTTCTTTCCCTCTAGGTGGGAAAGGGCAGTGTGGAGGGCCATGGCAATTGCGTCGTCCGTGGATCTATTTTGACGATATGCAAATTGCCATGGGTCCAGCGTGGCAGGTAACACGGAGCAAATAAAGTCCTTGACCAACCTCTCGAAGCATTTGCTTACAATCGAGGTGAGGGCTACAGGTCTACAGGTCTACAAGTCTACCATCGTCACTGGCAAACGGGACTACAAGTTGGACAGTGGAGGAGAAATTCAAGAGCCACGACACGAGGGATATGTGGCAGGGGTTACAGACGATAACGAACTTCAGAGGGAGAACAAGTTGTGTAGAGAACTCCTCTACCTCCCTCCCAGGAGAGCTAAATACTTTTTTGCTCGGTTCGACGTGAACGGCAGCCCGCCGAAGCCAGTGCCACCTGAAGAGACCAGCCTGCTGAACATCTCGGAGGCGAATGTTCGCCGCACCTTCAAGCGGTTGAACATCCGTAAAGCGGCAGGCCCCGATGACATCCCGGGCTGTGTCCTCAGAGCATGCGCAGACCAGTTGGCAGGAGTCTTTGCAGACATCTTCAACCTCTCCCTGTCCCAGGCTGTTGTTCCCGCGGTCTTCAAGATGTCCACCATCATGCCTGTCCCTAAACAACCCAAGGTAACATGCCTGAATGACTATAGACCTGTAGCCCTCACCTCGATTGTCAGCAAATGCTTTGAGAGGTTGATCAAGGACTTTATTTGCGTTATTTGTGTTAGCTGCCAGGCTGGACCCATGGTAATTTGCATATATCGTCAAAACAGATCCACGAACGACGCAATTGCCATGGCCCTCCACACTGCCCTTTCCCACCTGGAGGGAAAGAACTGTTATGTGCAGATGCTGTTTGTGGACTACAGCTCAGTGTTCAACACGATAGTTCTTGCCAAGCTGGACACCAAGTTTAGGTCTCGGCGTGCCCCCATCCACGTGCAGCTGGATACTGGACCTCCTGTCGGACCGCCGCCAGGTGGTGATGATGGGAAGCACCACATCAGAGCCACTGACCCTCAACAAGGGAGCCCCCCAGGGATGCGTGCTGAGCCCTCTTCTCTACTCCCTCTACACCCACGACTGCATAGCTATGCACAGCTCCAACGTCATCATCAAGTTTGCTGACGACAAGACAGTGATGGGCCTGATCGCCGACGACGATGAGACAGCCTACAGGGAGGAGTTTGGATCACTGGAGCAGTGGTGCAAGAAGAACAGCCTCGCCCTCAACATCAAGAAGATCAAGGAGCTGATCGTGGACTATAGGAAGCAGAGAGGAGAGCACAGCCCTATCTCCAACGAGGTGTTGCAGTAGAGAGGGTCAGCAGCTTCAAGTTCCTCGGCATACACATCTCCGAGGACCTTACATGGTCCACACACACCACACACGTGGTGAAAAAGGCCCAAAAATGCCTGTATTTCCTCAGGCGTCTGAGGAAA
>CM051009.1:8745915-8785915 GCA_027704905.1 Muraenolepis orangiensis
AAGTGCACATGTGGTGTGGTGGACTGCGTGTGGTGGTGCACGCGTGTGGTGGACCTGTGGTGGAAAGCGCGCATGTGTGTGTGTGTGTGTGTGTGTGTGTGTGTGTGTGTGTGTGTGTGTGTGTGTGTGTGTGTGTGTGTGTGTGTGGACGTAGAAGTTGAAGTGCAGTGCAGACACAATGCACACACAATGCGGTGTCTCTCTCTCTCTCTCTCTCTCTCTCTCTCTCTCTCTCTCCCAGCATATTCTCTCTCTCTCTCTCTCTCTCTCTCTCTCTCTCTCTCTCTCTCTCTCTCTCTCTCTCTCTCTCTCTCTCTCTCTCTCTCTCACACACAAACTAAAGCCTTTGAATCGTTTGAATCCTTTAAAATCTTTACCTTTTTGTTTCCTTCTGGAAATAAAATATAGACACATATATATAAATATAATACATATTTCATAAAAAACGTAAAATGTCTTGCCTGCATTTTATGATGACATTACTCATTCATAATAATTGTTTTGTGCACTTCATTTATTTTATTTAGCTATATTGCATTTTTTGTTATTTTTGTCGAGAATTGTTGACGTCTATTCTCCTCAGCTTTATGCTTGCAGGTCAAATTCGGATGACACAACTGAAGCTAAAGTTTTTAGTTTTTTTGACATCCCCCCCCCCCGCCCTGGAGGGGCGGAGAGGGGGGCGGGGCTGGGAGTGAGTCGACAAATGAAAGTTTTGTGAGTTTTTTGGCGGAGGACTCGGAACGCTCTACCTCGTTACCTCTAGCAAAGGTTAAAACTAGCAACAAAAATATAAAAATAATAATAAAGCCACAACAGACGGAAGAGAGGTTGCGGCGGAGAGAATCTATGCGCCCTACGATGGCTACTTTTTAGTTTCCTCATAACGCCCCTGTCAGCCAGCTGGCAGCACCACCACCTCTCTATACTCTGGAGGGCACGGACCCTCCCCTCTGTCAGCCGCAGTGAAAGCCTCGCTTCATCAGCCTCTGCTTCTGGTTTTGCTTTTTTGTGGAAAAGGGGGGGAAGCATGAGGGAAGTGTTTACAAGACAGTTCTCTGTTGTGTCTTTTCGATGTTTTCTCTTCTTCTCTCCCCCAGCGGCCACTTCATATCCACTCTGCGTTCTCTGTTCTCTTTCAATAAGGAGCGAACACACTGCTCTCTCTCTCTCTCTCTCCTTCTCTCTCTCTCCCTCGTTCTCCATCTCTCTCCCTCCCTCCCTCTCTTGCCATCTCTCTCTCCCTCTCTTGCCATCCATGTCTCTCTTTTTCCATCTCTCTCTCTCTCTCTGTCCCTGTCTTGCCATCTCTCTCTCCTTCTCTCTCTCTCTCTCTCTCTCTCTCTCTCTCTCTCTCTCTCTCTCTCTTTCTCCATCTCTCTCTCTCCATTTCTTTCTCCATCTCTCTCTCTCTCTCCATCTCTTTCTCCCTCTCTCCCTATCTCTCTCTCTCCCTCCCTTGCCTTATCTCTCTCCATCTCTCTCTTGCCATCTCTATCTCTCAATCTCTGCAAGGGCCAAGTATGCCCCAGCCCGGGGATCGAACCCACGACCCTGAGACGAAGTGCATCAGGTCTGCGACCCGAAGAAGGGTTGTTTGAGTCTTACACCCCCCCCCCCCCTCGGGATGTAAAATAGGGGGTGACAGTGCAGCATTGCATTGTGGGTGAAACGCTTTGCCGCAAACTAGTTGTCTAGTTTGCCAACGTCAATTCTGCAACATTACAGGTTTGACGTTTTCTTGTTGAGACAAGATACGGAAAGACGGAAATAGAACAGACATGAATACACACACACACACACACACACACACAAATCTCCATGACATACTCATCTAATCTCAAACACTCCTTGGCATTTCTGAGGAGCATTATCTTATATACGCGCTAAGCAAAGCTGTCAGTTTGAGGCAGTAGCTCCTCGACTGAGTGGGGACCAGCCCTGACCTGATCTCTCTCACCTTCTTACTGTCTGTTTATTTTCCTCTCTCTTCAAAATGGCTAAATACATACCTGCTAACCACGACCGCACAGCCATCCTCTCTCTCACACACACACACACACACACACACACACCAGACACACACACGGCAGCAGTCCATACCTATCCATCCATCTGGCACACACACACACACACACAGGTTTGACGTAATTACAGCATTATCCCAGCACTAATTAAAACGACGATGTACCTGCAGGGTGACACTGACAGAACATTGGACTACACACGGCGGATAATGGCCCCCTACGCTTTTGATCATCCGGGAGAGAGAGGAGGACCACCACCACTACAATGATGATGAAGATGATGGTGATGATGAGAATGATGAGGATGATGATGCCAGTGGGATGATTATCTACTGGCGGGGTTAAAACGAGCAAATGATAATCAGAGGAGACCAACTTGGTTGGCCGTCGCCTAGGCAACTCCCGACGGCGACTCCAGACGCTTTTCTCTATCTCCCCTGGTCTGTCATGACATCAAAGGGATGAGGAGAGAGGGGTACTTGCTCTTGCTCCGTTCTGGTATACCGCTGCATCTGATTGGCCAGGTGGACCCCTCTGCTTGCTCGCTGCTTCCCGCGCTGTGCCTTGTTGAAGTATCTCCTCCCTCCTTCTCCTCCTCCTCTTCCTCTTCTTCCTCTTCTTCCTCCTCTTCCTCCTCCCCCTTTTTCTCCTCCTCCCCTTCTTTCTCTTCCTCCCTGACTTCCTCCTCCTCTCCCTCCCCGTCTTCTTCCTCCTCCTTGTCCCTCTTCTTCCTACTTCTCACCCTCATCCCTCTTTTTCCTCCTCCACCTCTTCCTCCCTCTTCTTCCTCCTCCTCCTCCTCCTCCTGATTTGAAAGTGTAGATACATTCATTATGAATATTGTCATTCAGGAGCAGGTAGGGTGAGGATCCTTTTAGCTCATTGCATGCCTCGCAGGTAGGGCATCGCGAGGGAGCGTCAGTATCTTTCGTGCACGAACCGCAAGCTAGACAAACGATGCCTCCTGTGTCTCCAAATATCTTGAGTTGAAACACATCTCGAGTGACAGATTGTTAATTAATTGCATTCTTTCAAATTCAACGTTCAACGTACAAGCTCTGTAACGTTTAAAACCACAGATATGTCGCATACTAAATTCAAATGGACACAAGTGTTGTTTACACACACACAATGCTAAAGACACACACATCCGTCAAAGCCGCTTGCCCCCGAAAAGAGCCCAACTATAGAAGGTGTCGCCAGCCAGTCACAACACCCCAAAGCAAGTTTGACAGCTTGATAAAATGTTAAACTGGGCCAAATGGATGTTTGAAACAAACAATTAATATTCAATACTAACCTAGAGGGCCCTCAGTAGATCAAAAAGATCTGTGCCAAAATCAAATAAACTGTTCCTTGGACCATAAATAATTAATTAATTAAATTCTGTCCATACTTTTTAGAGTTACCTTGGCAACAGACAAAATGCCAGACAACCAGACCAATAAACAAAGGGGCAAAAACCTCTAACGTCCGGTCCATCTTTGATGGCGGAGGTAGCAACACCACAACGCCTTCAGGGTCATCTGGTTTAGAGTCACTGAATTGTTTTGTAACCGTGGCCACCATCACAAATGAGACCTTGGTCTCAATGGGTTCCCCTCTGATAAATAAAGGTTCAATAAATCCAATATATATATATATATATATATGTATATTTTATTTTATAATAGTGCAGTGGCTCGGTGGTGTCGACTCGCAGTCCAAGAGGTACTTAGTTCGATCACAACCCAACGTTTTGCAGCCTGGCTGCAGGGCCCAAACCAACTGGACCAGCTCCTCTCAATGTATAAAGTGACCTCACTGTTAATGATTAGTGAACTAATCATTTACTAATGGTGTTCATGTTAACTAATGTGTTCATGTTAACTAAAGTATCAAGGTGTTAGATTTGGGGCCTAACCCTAACCCCTATGCTGATGATATATAATATGTTATATGCTATATGTATACTGCAGTCGGTAGGTGCAATTTTATTTAATGATCATTGAAATAGAATAATAAACAGAAAATAATATATTGTATATAAACAGTGTGCAGTAAATTAAGTATCATGACTTATTATTTGAAAAAATAGTGTTGCTTTGTGCATCCCTATCATATGGTTTCCATTGCAATGTTGTGTATTAATATGGGTTTGCAAAATTATCACAGTGGGAGAAAACTTACTCAATAGAAATGTGCACACACACACACACCCTTCACTGTCTCAAACACACATACATACTTCTCTCTCTGAGATACACATTTCTCTCTCTCTCTCACACACACACACACACACACACAAACACACGCACACATGCACACACACACACACACACACACACACACACACACACACACACACACACACACACACACACACACACACACACACTAACAGCACACACACACACACACACACACACACACACACACACACACACACACACACACACACACACACACACACACACACACACACACACACACACACACACACACACACACACACACACACACACACACACACACACACACACACACACTTCAGCCCGTTGCAGGGGGAGAGACTCCAGCTATTTTGCGGTCTGTACTACCCTCTGGTGGCCAATATGGGAATTTCATCCACCGAAAGAAAGACAGAAATAAACCGTATGGTTATTTTCTCATTCGCTTACGATACACATTGTTACGGAAAACAAAATCCTATGTATGACACACATTGCATATGTGTATACATTTGATTCAAGCATGTAACACAGTAGAGTGTATAGTAGCTGTGCCTTGGCGTCAGACTGAGCCAACAGCCAATGACGTACGGGCGGGGCACAGCCAACCAGGAGCAAATGATTTCCTCCGGTTTGAAGCTGCTCATGGAGTGTGGTGCCGCGAGAGACCTCGCTTTGATTAAAAGGAGTACATCGCCCTCTCTCTCTCTTTCTCTTGCTGTTCTCTCCATCTCTCCATCTCTCTCCTTCTCCGTGTCGCTTTCCCTTCATCTGTATCTCTCTCTCTCTCTCTCTCTCTCTCTCTCTCTCTCTCTCTCTCTCTCTCTCTCTCTCTCTCTCTCTCTCTCTCTCTCTCTCTCTCTCTCTCTCTCTCTCTCTCTCTCTCTCTCTCTCTCTCTCTCTCTCTCTCTCTCTATAGGGCCTTGTATAGTGCA
Source organism: Muraenolepis orangiensis (assembly GCA_027704905.1). Taxonomy (NCBI): domain Eukaryota; kingdom Metazoa; phylum Chordata; class Actinopteri; order Gadiformes; family Muraenolepididae; genus Muraenolepis; species Muraenolepis orangiensis. The sequence continues at coordinate 8,751,088 of CM051009.1, forward strand.
AGATCACAGCATCAGTGTTCCTCGAAGCGCCTGAGTGGGTACGACGACCAGAAAGAGTCAAGGGAGCGATCTCCATTAGACACACACACAGAAACACATATACACACACACACACAACACACACACACACACACACACACACACACACACACAAAAGAACACACAAACGCATACATGCAACACCATGACTTGCTCAGGGAATGAGAAACACAGGCACGAATCCACTGTTTGAAATAAGGCTCTGGCGAAGGCCGGATTAAAACAAGCTCTGGGGGGTCATGTTCATGTATCTGCAGTGTGATCCATAAACAACCCCCCCCCCTACACACACACACACACACATACACACACACACACACACACTCGTATCGGAGTGCATGCCTTTATGTATGTGAATGTGTAGTTTGTGCACACACACACATACACACACACACACTTCTTGAAAGTTTTCACAAGCGCACAACGTGTGACAGATGTGTGTGTTTTCTTTGTGTGTGTGTGTGTGTGTGTGTGTGTGTGTGTGTGTGCGCAAAACTACACAAACACATATACACAAATACATACGATACGAGCACACACTCTCAGACAAAACGCATGCATGTACACAGGCACACACACACAGGGATATATATATACATATGCACAGGTACAAACACACATGTACACACAACCAAACACATGCACACACAAAAATCATGCAGGAATACCGGGGCACACACGCACACGTATGCAACACACACATGCACCCCCCCACACACACACAAATATGTGTGATATGTGCACAGGTACAAATACACCAGCATGTACACACATGCAAGCTTTCAGGTACGCACACACATCCACAAGAATATGTATGCATACACACACACGCACACACCTACACTGTTTTTTTTACCATACAGAATTGACAGCGGCTTTATTTGACTTTGCACCTTTGTTTTTCCTTTGCAGCATTAAACTCGCCTCAACACCCAACACACACACACACACACACACACACACACACGCACACATCTACACACACGCCGACATCCCTCCTTTGTTCCTACACCTCACCGGGTCAAAGCCTCTCCTCTGATAAGCTCCGGTGTCAGAATGAAAGGTGACTTGGCGGCCGCTGCACACAACTCTGCTGCTCTGCTCTGCTCTGCTGGGCTGTGCTCTGTTGCTACCTGCTGCTGCTTCTCCTTTGAATTCTTACCGCCGGAGATGAAGAACACTGGAGCTTATCAGAGGATCACCCCTAGACGTTAAGGAGAGGGGGGGGGGGGGGTGCACTCAGACCACCGCTCAGAGAGAGAGAGAGAGAGAGAGAGAGAGAGAGAGAGAGAGAGAGAGAGAGAGAGAGAGAGAGAGAGAGAGAGAGAGAGAGAGAGAGAGAGAGAGAGAGAGAGAGAGAGACAATGAGTGAGAGGTGGAGGGAGGGAAGAGAGAAAGTAAAGGAGGGAGAGAGAGTGTGAAAGGGAATGCGGGAGAGAGGGAGAAAGAGAGAGAGAGAGTGTGAGACTGAATAAGTGAGAGAGTGAGACAAAGAGAGAGACAGGGAGAGAGAGAGTAGAGAGCAAGAGAGATGAGAGAGAGAGAGAGAGAGAGAGAGAGAGAGAGAGAGAGAGAGAGAGAGAGAGAGAGAGAGAGAGAGAGAGAGAGAGAGAGAGAGAGAGAGAGAGAGAGAGAGAGAGAGAGAGAGAGAGAGTGGGAGAGGGAATGTGAGTGGGAGAAAGAGCAAAAGAGAGGAGGCAGAGAAGAGAGGGAGAGAGCACGAGAGAGTAGAGGGAGAGAATTAAGAGGGAGAGAGAGAGAGAGGAGAGAGAGAGAGAGAGAGAGAGAGAGAGAGAGAGAGAGGCCAGAGAGAAGATTAAGATAGTGTGAGAGATAGTGAGAGAAAGTTAGAGAGAGAGAGAGAGAGAGAGAGAGAGAGAAGAGAGTGAGAGAGAGATTGAGAGTGTTACGGCATGTGGTGCCTTCGGGTGGCGCTGTGGGCCTTGTTCCCTGCTACAGGTCAGAGCCCCGCCCTGCTCCAGCACCAGGATCCGGACTCCGCCCCACCAATCACCAATCACCAATCACCAATCACCAATCACCAATCACCGCCACCTGCTATTTTTGTGGTGTATAAAGGCTCCCTGTTTTATGCAGCTCAAGCTCTTTAGTTTGACACCCTCACGGCATGCACGTCCCTACGGTGGTGGGTATAGGTAAGGTTCAGGTCTTCGGGACAGGTTAGACAGAGGCCTCTTTACATTTTCACCACGTAGGTAACTCATTGTTAAATACCCTAGGTTAGAGGGGGTATGCCACCCATGTACATTTTGATAGAGTAGTGTGTTTGGTCAACCGCTTGTTGCCACCGCTGCTATTTGGTAGTTGCCTGAGGGCAATTTAGTTTTCCTTTTTCGCGTAGCTTTGTGAAGCTCCTTTTGATTTGGCATACTTCCACCAGGTCCCTAGGCCTGGTTCCTGAGTATTTGGTATTTGAGTGTATCCTGTGTTTGTGTCCTTTTTTGTTTAATCACAAATACACGGTTACTGCACTTTGACCCCTGTGTTGACTCCAGTCTTGCTCCGGCGCACACGGGATCCCCCTTTACCTGGTGGTCGAACACCCTTGGACTTTGCGCGTCGTAACAGAGAGAGAGAGAGGTCGGGCTGTTACCTTTGGTTATTTTGGACTGAGGTTGAGGGAACAACAGCTCTGCAACCACAGCTAGCTAACCCACTAGCAGGAGGGGGGGGGCTAGCAACGAGCATTTCAATTTGAGTCTTTTATCACTTGGCCGATGCGGCATGCTCCGGGACTCGGGTTCGTCCACGCTATATACAGGCATTTCCCCTTCTTTTACACACGTCTATATATTCCCTCTCTTCCCCCAATTACCAGGGCAATGCGGGAGTCCCTCGCCCGGTCGGAGGGCCCTAAATTATGCCGGCTTGTGTTTTAGGCACTAAAACACAAAAAAAAGATATCGTTATCAGCCGTCAGATGCTTTGTTTTAATTTCAGTGGAGGAGAGACTCCAATGGGAGGGAAGGGAGAGATGCAATCCCAGACGGTCTGGAATTGCATCTCTCCCTTCCCGGTCTGAGAGAGAGACAGAGAGCGTTGTTTCCTACAAAAGAGAGAGAGCGCGCTGTTACCTACAAAAGAGAGAGAGAGAGCACTGTTACCTACGAGAGAGAGAGGGAGAGCACTGTTACCTACGAGAGAGAGAGAGAGAGAGCACTGTTACCTACGAGAGAGAGAGAGAGAGAGAGAGCACTGTTACCTACGAGAGAGAGCACTGTTACCTACGAGAGAGAGAGAGAGAGCACTGTTACCTACGAGAGAGAGAGAGAGCACTGTTACCTACGAGAGAGAGAGAGAGAGAGCACTGTTACCTACGAGAGAGAGAGAGAGCACTGTTACCTACGAGAGAGAGAGAGAGAGAGCACTGTTACCTACGAGAGAGAGAGAGAGAGAGCACTGTTACCTACGAGAGAGAGAGAGAGAGAGCACTGTTACCTACAAGAGAGAGAGAGAGAGAGAGCACTGTTACCTACGAGAGAGAGAGAGAGCGAGAGAGAGAGAGAGAGAGAGAGAGAGAGAGAGAGAGAGAGAGAGAGAGAGAGAGAGAGAGAGAGAGAGAGAGAGAGAGAGAGAGAGAGAGAGAGAGAGAGAGAGAGAGAGAGCTAGAAAGAGAGAAAAAGGGAGAAAGAGGAAGAGAGAGAGAGAGAAGAAACCAGCATCATGTTGAAGGTGAGAAGGGCTTTCAGGGATGCCTGTTGTACTCTGTACCGAGCTTGAGCTCTAGTCAAGTTTTGGGATTCCAGAGAGCCATTCAATAAGCCGCAAAACATAACACAACACAACACAACAGAACATGCGAAAACAAAGTACTGCTCGTTCTGGCATTTATTGTTGTTTTAATAGGATGCGGAAAGTGGAATTAGCCAGGAAGATGTTCTCTCAGACGGTTCCTAAGCAGTGAGGTTTATTTCAAATGGTTTAGCCTCAGGACCTAACATGTGTCATTAGTCACATCATAAGTCACGACTCAAAAATTACGAATCTATTTACCAAAATTGCAGTCGTCAACAATGCCTTCCTGTACTGTTAGAAACATGGAGCAAACTAAAAGCAGCAACAATTGGGGCGAAACTCAATGAAAGACATTAGTAAGACATAGTTAGACATAGTTGAAACATGAATTAACACTAAAACATTAGTTAGTTCATGGGTTGAAAGTTAGTTCATGTGTTGAAACATGAATTAACACTGAAACATAAATGAACATTGAAACATTAGTTAAATCATTGGTTGACATGAATTAACTGTCACAAATGCGTGGTTAGGTTGGACCCAGAACGCAGACGGAGACCAGAGAGGGGAGAACAGGGGTTTATTTGGCACAGAACACAATCGCATGTAACCTCCAAGACATACGATGGATCAGGAACCGGGAGGTCGAGGTGCGTCGTACCGTCAGGTAGTGGGCGAATGGATCTTTGGGGACAGGCGATGGGTCGGGTTACCGGGAAGTCGAGGTGCGTTGTGCCGACAGGTAGTAGGCGAATGGATCGTTGGGGACAGGCGATGGGTCGGGTTACCGGGAAGTCGAGGTGCGTCGTGCCGACAGGTAGTAGGCGAATGGAGCGTTGGGGACAGGCGATGGGTCGGGTTACCGGGAAGTCGAGGTGCGTCGTGCCGACAGGTAGTAGGCGAATGGAGTGTTGGGGACAGGCGATGGGTCGGGTTACCGGGAAGTCGAGGTGCGTCGTGCCGACAGGTAGTAGGCGAGCGGAACTCCGGGACCGATGAGGGGCTGGAACAGCAGACGGGCGGGCTATCTCTCCGATAGTCCGTAGCAGGGTGATCAGAACCAGGGATGAATGTCACCTGGGGACTGGTAGTGTACAGGTTACACACAGTACGAACGAGCGACGTCTCTAACTGACGCCGCGGTATAAATAGCCCCCAGGTGAGATTATTGGCAATAAGCCACGGTAATGGTTGGCAGGTGTGTGTGTGTGCGCCTCTAGCGCACGTGGCCTGGCCACGCCCCCTGTCAACCACCGTAACTGTGACATTAACACTGAAACATTAGTTAATTCATGGGTTGAAACATGAATTAACACTGAAACCTTAGTTAGTTCATGGGTTGAAACATTAATAAACATTAAAACAGTAGTTAAGTCATAGGCTTGTTTCTAAAGCTTAAGGTTTGGCATATGCTCTGCAGCCGACTCAAAACGTCCTCCCAACCCCACCAGTTGAGAATCAGTGGTCTTGTGTGTGTGTGTGTGTGTGTGTGTGTGTGTGTGTGTGTGTGTGTGTGTGTGTGTGTGTGTGTGTGTGTGTGTGTGTGTGGTGTGTGTGTGTGTGTGTGTGTGTGTGTGTGTGTGTGTGTGTGTGTGTGTGTGTGTGTGTGTAAGCTTCAATATCCTAAGATGGATTCAGTTTTTGTGTGTGCCCACAGTCTGTAGTGCTGGTAGTGCTGTTTTCGCTCATATGAAACTTAATAAGAAAACATATCAGCTCTGAAATTGCATATCGATCTCCCGGACAAACGTTTAACAAAGCACAATCGTCGTCAATAATACGGTTTAAAATATAACCAGCGCAGCGTTAATACATCACTATATATCACAGAATCAGCGTGTGTGTGTGTTTACTTTGTGTGTGTGTGTGTGTGTTTACTTTGATTGTCATGGTTCGTTTTCTTGATTTTGTGTGCACTGAAAACGAGCAGCCACAGTGACACCTGGTGGGCATTTATAGGTGCGCAAGGACCATGCAAGGACCATGCAAGGACCATGCAAGGACCATGCAAGGACCATGCAAGGACCATGCAAGGACCATGCAAGGACCATGCAAGGACCATGCAAGGACCATGCAAGGACCATGCTTTTCCAAAAGGTTAAACGCAGAATAAGACGTGGACTCTCATACTTGAGAGTAATGGATTCAAACGCGCAATCGTCAATACATACAGGGACATGCAATAAACAAAAAGACACACAGAAATACACAAACACACAACCCAAGGTCCAGGAAATGAGGATACATTATCTCTTTGGTTAAGGCCAAGGAGTGTCTTGAAGAGACCCCAAAGGGAAGCTGATCTTTTGGCTCTGGATTTGGCTCTGGATTGGCTCTGCCGCTCCCCAGGTTTCCCCGGACGGCTGTCCAAAAACACAGTTGAAGTGATAAATGATAAATTTTTAAGTGTGCAGTGCAATGCTTGACAGGTACATCTTACAAGATAAAGAAAACAGCAGTCTTTTGGATCTATTGGGTCTTTCCTGTTGCTTAATTGTGCACTTTGAGTGTGTTTTTTTTTCCTTTCGTCTCTCACTGACATTTCCTACATTACCCATAACTCCCTATGCCAGGTCAAATAAAACTGCCACAATTTGACAAATTTCCAAATGATCAATGTGAATTTGCATGAGACAAAAGGCAAGTTGAATGTGCTTTGATTATTTAGAATTTCAGGCTTCACAATCCGTGGAAACATGTTATAATGTTATTAGTTCAAATGATAAGCTGGTGGCTTGGGCATATAGTAAGGATGCTTCCTGGTCGCCTCCCGAGGGATGTTTTCCAGGCACATCCAGCTGGGAAGAGACTACAGGGCAGACCGAGGTACAGGTGGGGTGATTACATCTCCACACTGGCCTGGGAACGCCTCGGGATCCCCCAGTCAGAGCTAGTTGATGTTGCCAAGGAGAGGGAAGTTTGGAGTCCCCTGCTGGAGCTGCTACCTCCGCGACCCAACCACGGATAAATGGTAGACAATGGATGGATGGATGGATGAGCTGGTAGTCTCGAAGTTACTTTGATTCGATTTGAATTAAAAAACGTTTAACAGTAACCTTTTTATTTTTTATTTGTTGGTTTGGTTATAATAATAAAATATAACTTTTTTTCCAAATAATCGATTGGATGGAACCATGAAATAGGTCAACAACAACAAGTCTGTGGAGTGTGTGTGTGGTTGGTGGCTGGTTGAAGCAGCCTCACCTGGAGTTGGACTGAATGGCTGGTGAGGCTGCACACCTGTGGGTCCTTGTTAATCAAGGCTCACAGGTTAAAACAGCCTCCACCACACACACTCAAGGGGAGAGCTCTAGCATGTACCATCTGCTTTGTTCACTAATTCTTGCAATAAACCGGATTCCTCATCAACTTGCGTCTTTGTCTCGGATGGAACCATGAAATATGTCTTTCTGTTCCTGAGTGTGTGTGTGTGTGTGTGTGTGTGTGTGTGTGTGTGTGTGTGTGTGTGTGTGTGTGTGTGTGTGTGTGTGTGTGTGTGTATCTCGGGGGGGGGGGGGGGGGGGTCATGTTGTTTTGGTTAAAGGAGCTTAATCCCAGAGGATACGGTCACTTTCATCGATCGCGCTTGCAATTCTAGCTGAGCTTGGGCTAAAAAACACACACGAAGGTTCGGTAAGTATATAGTAAGCATACAAGCCTAAGGGCCGACACGCGTGGAAAAGGTCCCGCTTTGAGGTCGTTTCACCCACAGAGTGTTATTAAATGTAGGTAGAATGTGTTGTTTCACGTACGGCCCGTGTCCTGGTCTGAGACACTAAAACCTCGAGAAAGGGAAGCTGAATGGAGAGAATCCAAAATATAAATCTGTCATTTAACTGTAGACCCCTACGTACAGATTTACACACACAGTGTGTGTGTATTTGTGTATTGTGTAAACCCTTTAACAGGTCACACACATGCCCAGACACATACACATATCCTAGTTACCCTTTTGTAAAAGGTTCACACAGCACTATACGCACACACACACACACACACACACACACACACACACACACACACACACACACACACACACACACACACACACACATAGCCCTATCCATTTTTTCCTGAAAAAAACAACAATTGTTTGCAGGAGAAGCAGGAAAGAGACGTGTCCGTCTCTACAGGAAGCCCTGCCACAACAAGAACTTGTTTGTTCGGATCGTTCCCCCGTTTCCACATATAGTTTCCCCAGGAAAACGTACTACGTTTCACTCAGGCATTACTAGAAGAGACACCCGGTGGTGGGAAGTCGGCAAGTTAATCGCGTGGCTGTCTGACCGTAGACCGACCGCATTATGGAGGAAATTAAGAGACGGTGTAAAAGTGTAAAAGACCTTTTTCCTTATATAGAAAGTGGGAAGCCCGACTGAATTGTGTGGTGTATGCACATAAAAACACATCATTAAAAGAGAGGAGAGAGGTATCTTAACTTTATTAGCCCGTTATGTCTTGAAGTCTCTAATGAAAGTTGTGTGGTTCAACGCAACAAGACTATTGTGTAAATGGCTCATAAAGACCCCATTCATGTGGAATTTATATATATATATATATATATATATATATCAGGGTTTCCGTTATAAAAATAATAAAAAAAACGGTAAATTCCAAACCTGCAAAATGTCCGGTAATAATGCTCATACAAAACGTATATAACGCCATGAAGTGACTGAGTCAGCGGTCACACCCCTCATTGATGCGTGCCCAACGAGATGCATTGGCAGTGATGGCAGCGCTCCACGGCTATGGGGGTTTAACTTTTGCGATGGCTTACAAAGTGCTCATTTATGAGTTCAGCGAGCTGGGCTACACTGGCTCAAATTGCCTGTGTTCTGCCCGTGTCAAGCATGCCAGCAGAGAGGGGCTTCTCCCTGCAGAATCGTGAGTAGACATCACTGCACTCAAAAAACTAAAACGATGGTTTACTTAATTTAATTGGTGAAACATTTTTACACTTAAAAATATTGAGTAAATCTTAAAGCTGTGAAATCATTTAAATGTACCTTATGAATTGAGTAAATGTAAGTAAAAAAATCAAGTAGGTCTAAATAACTACATTTAGTACCATAACATATACAATTGAGTAAATATAATTAAAATCCTAAGTCAATGCAATAGTAACCCTAAGTCAAAACCACTATTTTTTTTTAGTAGATATCACTTAAATGCTAGGTAGATGTAACTGAAAAGGAGACTATTATTTAACAAAACAAATGTGTGAAATTTACTCGATGTTTTTAACTGCATTTAATTAAAACTGGACGATTAAATTATATAAATATATGTGTTACATTTACTTATTTTTTTAACTGTATATACCCTTTACTCCAGGAGTGCTTTACCTGAGGTCAATACATCTAATAAAACCAAAATGATAAACGTAACACAATAAGCAATTGTACACATTGACATTTTAATTACACATTTATTGTTCAAATTTGACCATGACATTAAGTCTCAACCTGGTTTAGTTTGCAAATTACATTTGTAACAATTAGGGGCTGTTCTTGACAAAATACACACACAAATTTGATGACTAATCGATTAAATCAACCTATTCTTTACAAAGAATCACACAAAAACACCATTTTAAAATCCTTGTTTACCAGAGATATCTACGAGTGTCCGTTAGGGACATTATTCAAAAATACCATTCACATACACATGTGAAGCACTCTCACACACATGAAACGATCTCTTATACACATGAAATGCTAGTAAAAGTTAGTAAAGTTAGTAAAGTAAAGTGCTTCACATGTGTATGTGAACGGTATTTCTGAATAATGTCCCTAACGGACACTCATAGATATCTCTGGTAAACACAAGGATTTAAAATTGTGTTTTTGTGTGATTCTTTGCAAATAATAGGTTGATTTAATCGATTAGTCATCAAATTAAGTTTCTTACAAATAAGACATTCACCATGAAAAAAATTGAAAACTAATTGACTAAGAAGGGGCAGACCTGGTAACAATGGCCAAGCTATAAAAACGATCCTTTAAAAACACGGGTAAATTGCAACAAGACCAATTGCAGCAGAGAAATCTTAACTTGGATTATTTAACAGTAAAACTTTTAGGCATTTTATCTAGCTTAACTTTCAACCAGGTAAATTTTTGCCAATGAGCATGTGAACATTTCCATTGAGCTATGGGAGCAACGGGCTGAACTAAACTCTGCATATGACTGAAATGCACCAAGAACAGTGACACTTTACAACAACACCAGTCCAAAATGCAATCAATGGAACTCTCAACTCGTACCTTTTAGCATCTTGCTGAACAGTAGTCGGCAACTACATATGCAGGCAACTTTTCAGTCTTTGAACTTTGGTTGAAAGGTTGCCAGGATCCAGCTCCAACAGTAGTTTTTGGAATACCTTAAAACTATATTTGAGATTCTTGGGGTATCTCAGATCCAAGGCATAGGTTAGTCCCAACAGATAGCAGCAGGCTCTGCTAAGATCCCCAAGACTTCTGAGGACAGGGATGCCCTCAATCACAATCCCTACATCAGTAGGTTCATCGACTGACCCATCTTGGTTCTGCAGCAGGTAAATCTTCATCACCTCCTCTGCCAACTCCTCTTGTACACTCACAGGTGCATGAGCAGCATCCTGCAGACATTGAAAAGATAACTGGTTAGTGCTTACTTTCAGCCTGCATTTTACAAGACACACAAAGAGCAATTCCTCACTGCTCACTCACTAAGTATGTTATTGATCATCACAGTCATCCATGATTACATTATTTAAAACTTCAAAACTAACTGTTAAAAATCCTGCAAACTATTGTACTAACTACGGCTGCAGCTATAGAGTATTCTAACGATTAATTCATTAATCGGATAATACATTATTTAGCTTTATTAAAAGAGCAATAGTAAATATAGAAAAGAGAAAATAAGACCGGCCTCTTAAAATGAACAAGAAAAATCAACATTGTTATTGTTTAAATTGCATACAATAATATTATCTGTCAAAACTAGACCCATCTAGTGCATTACGTTTTAAAGAACCCATTTTCTGAAATGCAAAAACTAATTGTTTTTTTATTTCAAATAACTTAAAAAAACAACGGTATATGTCTTCTGGGCTACTCATATAAGGCTACTATAATTGTAACTGATCACTGCACATCTGTATTGGCCTCGGTCTCACCTCTGTGCCACGCTCTGTCTGCTTGACTGAGTGGGTGTATGTCTGCCCAATCGAGTTACTTGAGGAATCATTTCAGCCCTAGTACTAACCTCAAAGTCCTTGATCAAGGCACTCGCATCTTCTCCCAGATGGTCGATGAGACATCGGATGACAACCTCTCGTTTTCGCTGAATGGGGATTCCACTCTGCAGAACAGAGCATTCTTTCAACAACCAATACAATTTATTACTCTGCACATTACTCAAGCAGACTTTTGCTTTACTTTAATGTCAAACTGTTTCAATTTAATTAACATTAAAGAAATGAAACATTGTCAGTATAGTATGTTGTGGAGGGATGTAAAGTAGATGCAAGAATAAAACGTCTAAAGTAATTAGTGATTGTAATTAACTTACAAAGCAAAGAAATGCGATTGAGACAGGTGGAATTATTAAGGCAGTTAAGGAAGTAACTGTATAAGTGGGGGATAACATGTTAATACCTGAAGTAGAATACTCATTTTTGCCCGATGTCGCTCTCCGACAGCACCCTTTTTCCCTTGGAACATGGACAACAGTTTTGGGGAATAGAAATCCAACATTGACATGAACTTTGGCTCAAGATTCAGTGTGGTGATCCTCTGAAACTCTGCGCTGACCTGGAAGAGAGAGAGATGAGAAAAGAGAACAAATTAGTTATGATTCAATTTATTGTCATTTCAATCCATCAAAAATATACTGAATATCCACGACCAAAGGTACCGTGCTTCAATCGATAGTGCTTGAGAAGTGACCCTTTCGCTGAAGCCACAAATGAGCAGAGCTTACATTGCCATTCCATAAGCTCCAACCTAAAAAAGTGAGGATAAATAGTGTTATCACATGGAGCGAACAGACTGGTTTTACCTACATACTTTTAAAAATGACACCCAATTGTATTTACTCATTGATGCCAATAAATACATCTACTCCAAACTATAGTTAATGGAACACCGTAATTGCACAAACATTTGGAAAACAGTCAATAAAAATGATTGGAGTTGCAGTGTTCAGAGCCAGGATCCTCAATTGCAGTATACAACGCAGAAGTAAATGCTTAATATCCATGACCCAATGTTTCAGGGATATAATTAGTAACAGTTTGTATTATCAAATCCTAGATATTTGTATATAGTCACTGTTTATGTTTCTAACAAGTGCTTCCTGGCCTTTGCAATCCAACATGGTCAAAATCAAGGTGCAACAAATGTTGCTTATTCCCGATTTCTTAAACTTGTATAAAGCAAACTAATATGTTGTCACGGTTGTTTCAGTGTTTAATAAAATAATGACATTTACCTTCCGTTTTGTTATCTTTGTTCAACCGTTAGCCAGTCGGTGCTGTGAAACAGATATTGAAAATATTTAACATGCTTCACAAAATTCAACTTTACTTGCTCTAGCCATCATCAAGTGTTCCCTCATAAATATGACAAAACATAAGTTGGGCAAGTAGGCCGCTCCTCTTAAGAAAATACAATGCCTTATTATAATAAAGATGAAACAGTTTCATATAGGGCGGCTCGATTATGGCAAAAATCATAATCTCGATTATTTGGGTCAATAATTGATATCACGATTATTAAAAACTATTATCCATTTACTTTATAAACATTAATTTATTGGAGAAAAACATTTGAACAGTATGTTTTTGACAGTTGATTACCCTGAACTTTAAGTGTAATTCAACTGAAAAACCAAAAAAACGAAAAGGGGTGGGTGAAAAGGGGTGAACGCAACATTTCGGAATTAAAGTGGGAAAAGCCTATTGCTTAATGTGTTAGGTCTAACTTGAAGCGTGTGCTCTGCTCACTGGTCCACTCACAGCGGCAGAGCTGCGTAGTCAGCAGAACCTGAACCTCTCCCGATTATACTTCACTCGCGTTTATGTCCATATCGATCAGATCTAGCTAGTTTTAGTTAATTATATGACCGCCTCCTTATCAGGGATACCTAAACAATAAGCGTTGCTTAGTAACCGGGTGTGGCGGCAAAGCCCCCTTCACAGCCTGTTCAAGGCGAGACTGTTGCGCCGTTATTCCGGCATGGCGGGACTAAAGACACACATATTCGCCGGTGCTGTTGTGTTACACGTCAGGCCGGCATGCCATCTAATGTCACTCACTGGGGCAGCATTATGCTGGCATTGCCTGATTAAGTATTAAAAAGTCGACGTAATGGCGGATCTACAGCATTTCTGAATAAGTGTAAACGGGGCATAAAATAAACAGCTAACTATGCCACACAGACATCTGGTTGGTTAAGTACGTTAAAACAACAACTGCAGACAACGCAGGTGCTAATGTTTCTACTTTTTACTCGAGTAAAACGTTAGCTTCACTTCACCTGGTTGACTGTGTCCACCATGCGTGTGTAGAAGCGGACAGAGAACTAGCTAGCTAGACGACAGCATGGCTGCAAGTGTGACAGTATTTAGATAATTACACACTATAAAGTTGTATATGCAACAAGACAGGGTCAATATTTCATTAACTTCTGCTTGCTGGCTACTTACCAGGATTTGCAGGGAGTTTTCCTGGTGGTTCTCTTCTTGGTGTTTGCTTGCTTGTTGGTTGTCACATGTGGCGCAGATAGAAAAGGAGATTTCCCATGAGCACACTATATTTGCGCGCGATGGTGTCCACGTGTTCAGGTCATGACGTTTAGTGTAATTTACTCAATGTCTTAAGTTGTTGTTAAAGATTAAGAATATTGATTTGGAATGATTAATAATTGCTGTTCCTGAAACTGATCAGTATAATTAGCCAATTCTCAAATATTTTGACTGAAATTTACCAAATATATTAAGGATATCTTAAAAATATAATTTGTTAGTCAAATACTCATTTATTTTCATGTAATCAACTTAAATAATAGTAGTAATTTAAGACAAAATTAACTGTTGGATTTTTAAGCTTTTATTTTGGTATGTCCAACTCAAACAATTACTTTGGTGATATTTAGAGATTTTATTAAGGTAATATAGCTTTTTATTATTGTGATATCTACAAAGCCACTGATTTAGTTTTTTGAGTGTGCCGAGTCGTCTGGAGGAGAGAGTGACGCAGCTTATGCATATTGCAAGCTGTAAAGACACCTTGGACACGTTTGATTTCAGCTCAGCAGCAGAGGACTTTGCCGCTATGAAAATCAGGAGAAAGTAAAAGGTTACCTGGTAGCCTACAGGGTTCATTTCATGCCATGTAGCCTTTTGTTAAAACAGACTGCAGGTGTTACAGGTGTTTTGAAATAGCCAACATTTTAGCAGAGCGTGTTTTACTGATTACTGACACAGAACACTTCTGTTCCACAGTGGCTAGATGGTGGGGCACAGATGGTCAAGGCAATCATTAGGGTTTACCATATAGGGGTTTTTTTCCCATTACAGTGTATATATATATATATATATATATATATAATATATATATATGTATATATATACATATATATACATGTATATACATATATATATATGTATATATAAGTATATACATGTATATATATATATATATATATATATATATATATATATATATATATATATATATATATATATGTATATATATGTATATATATATATATATATGTATATATATATATATATGTATATAAGGCTGGTGGTAGTAAAAGTAGGGGAGGAAGGAAGGTGCTCTTGGTGAAGCTTGTGGAGGTTTGGTGGTGGGTGGGGATCTCAGTGAGGGCTGGGTTATGTGGGCATGTAAAACCCAGACACATATGAAGCGGCATGAAGGACATTTTGTGTAACTAGTGAGCTATACCCAGAGGAAAATTGTGCTGCTTACAACCATCTGCCTCCACTGAAATATATATATATATATATATATATATATATATATATATACGTATAACCCTGAATATTTGTATATATAGGTTCATATTAGTTTATAGTATATAGACCTTCTATGAATATACAGTGTGATGCAGCTTTTGCTGTAACGATGTAAGAGAGCATTGTTTATGTCCCGCGTACTGTATGTGTTCACATTAAACGTTCACAAGAATGCGTGTTACAAGTGTAGACAGGCGCATGTATGTGATACGTTGAGCATTCGGCACAAAAGACGACGCAATCGAGGCTCAAAACCAACTTTTATTCTTCCACTTTCTCCTTTCTCCTCGTTATTTCACGCAAGGCATTATTGATAGAAGTACACAGTGACGCAAGCTCTCCTGCACATCGGAAAATATATAACACTTTCTTTAGAGTATCCATAATTACACATAACATATTCTACAACGAGTGTCAAATGGAAACGTTAAAATATATATTTATATATATATATTTTTTTTTTTACCATATATATGCATCTAAATACAATTGAAGAAAAATGTCCTGCTCGTGAGGCTAAACGATCAAGTATATTAAGGATATCCCGTGGAAAAACATGTTTTAGGTGTACCTGGTATTTAGAATAACAAAAAAGGCTAAATTCAATCATATTGTATTAACAATGTGTGTGTGTGTGTGTCACAAGTGGTTTCTTCTCCCTAAAATAGCTGAACTGAACTGAACTTGATTTCGACCAGGTGTGAGGTCGGTGACTGTTGAAGACGGTGCATGACATCATCGGTGTCGTCGCCCCGTCAAAATAAAAGCGCTGTGTCTGCTATCTGGATCTACCGAGGAGGGACTTGTTATTTGACCTTGAAAAAACAATAGGATGTCAAAGGAAGCAAGGAAAAAAAGACACACTTTTTGAAAGTCGGTCCAAGTCAATTTTCTTTTGTTTTTTTAAGAGAATCCACCAAAAAAATGGAGTCAAACTGAACTGAGCTAATGCTATAACTCAACTCAACATATTATGTAGAGTGCGGAACAAAAGCAGGGGAACACAAGTTTGTGACGATTGTGAAAACAGGAAATTAAAACAATAACTCAAACAGAAGCACAACAGCATGCTAATACATGTTAATTGCACCAAACTGTACTATATTTCACCCCGGCTTCTCCTACAAGACCGTTAATAAATATAAATGTGCAAACACAAAATAAGCCATTTACATGCATTTGTATTCCTACAGTCGATTTTGTATTAAAGTCGTTTTTCATCTTGACCTCATTATTATTTTGTTTTTTCAAATATAACTTAGTGTCTACTTACATCCCCTGTGAAATACTGAAAGTTAAATAATATGAATAGCTATTTTTGGTTCAATTAGGACAATTTGATGAATAAAATACAAAATAAGCATCCTATTCTTAGTCTCTTTTCGTCTATTTACAGAAACGGCGTGGGTGTGTGTGCCTATGTGTGTCTCTCTCTCTCTCTCTCTCTCTCTCTCTCTCTCTCTCTCTCTCTCTCTCTCTCTCTCTCTCTCTCTCTCTCGTGTGCATGCTAGCATGCACACGAGTGCCTGATTGTGCCGGTATGACGTAACGTGTCAGCCTTCTCAAAGTGCCAAGACGTCGTACGGGCGAGCCGCTGTGAGAAACAATTCCAATTGAGCTTCTGGCTTCCTATTCCTTATTATCTCCCCGAGTCCAAGTGTGTCATTCATTGTAAGAATTATAAAAATAATAATAGTTGCTCCAAAGTGCCGTGGAGGAAATCAGTTTGACCCAATACTGTCTATTCTATTCCCCGCTCACTCGGGGATCAACTCGGCTTCATCCGTCGGCATTGGTCATTACTGAGCCTCTCAGAATGACAACTGGAGACAAGTACGATGGACAGCAGTATCCCTTTCTTTCTTTTTTTCATTTCCTCTCATCATGATTCATACACACTGTAAAATAACATTTATTTTCATGAGGTTTCAAAGCCCAGGGCATTCGGGCAATGTTTTGGATGCTTTTTACCCCAAAAATATGTAATTATTTTTACGAGGGCACCGCTTCTGTGAGGACCGGGTCTTTTGGTCTTTTGGTATATATATGTATATATACACTTTCTTTTCCCTGGGACCTTAGATGTGCGGCTCGGCCAGCGCCTCCAGGTGGTCGGGGATGGGCAGCCCCGTCAGCACCGTCAGACAGCGGTTCCACACGTTGAACACGGGGCACACGGGCTGCGTGAAGCACACGCGGTACGTGTGCAGGTGCTGCGCGCCGGCCGCGTCGTAGAAGCTCAGGTAGCCCGCGTCGTAGTCCAGCAGCACGCCCACGCGTCTCATTTGCTGCTGCGCCGGCGGCTCCAGCGGCTGCTCCTTGCTGTTGTGCCGCGCCGCCCACGAGTTGTTGCAGCGGCAGAGCACCCAGGATGACGAGTTCTTGCCGATCCACTCGTGCTTGGGCGCCGACTTGTAGGCCACGCCCACGGCGTACCTGCAGGAGGAGGGAGGGATCATTTCAGAAAGCCCTCGTCTGGCCTTTTTTGTATTGAGCCTTAAATTAGATTCAAGTTTCAAGATATTTGTATTTGCCATGTTCAACAAGTACAATGGAATGCTTACTCCCCATCTCCTCCTCGCAGTCTGAATTTCAACAACAATACAATGCTATACTATACTATACAATACTATGCTATACTAGTATACTATGCAACACTATGCTATACAATACTATACTATAAACGCTATATACTACCTACTATGTACTATAAACAACACTATTTATTTCCTATTATATGCTTTACTATGTACAACACTATACTATAACAATACTGTGCACAATAAAGAACAATAAAGTGACAATGGATGATATATACCTATGACGAATGGTGCAAAAAGCCTTTTAAAGTGGCAGTAGTGCATAATGGACATAGACAAAATGAGTAGACTCTACATAGCTGTGTGGAGTCTAGATTGGGGACTTTTCCTTTCTAAGTTTCAGGTTTTGGCCCATCTTCACCCCCCCCCCCTACCCCCAGATTTAGAAAAATCCCTCCCTTAAATGGATAGCAAATTAGTTATCCTTTTAACTCCAGTATCGGAGTGGGGGACTGTAGCAGCGAAATGGATTGTTGGGGTTCCTCCCGACAACAAGGACACAGTGGGGTCAATATGTTTTTGTATTTGAACGCAAACAGGTAGCAGGTGGTACATGCTCTCGGCCCCTTTCCAAGAGTGTGCCTGCTTGGCCCAATTCACTGGATCATTAAACATCTTGAATCTTGAAAGGGGCCCTTCAAGAGTCAGCCTCTTGGTACCCCCCGGTCATCCATCCTCCATGTTTGAGGAGTCACTCACCACGTGCTGCCCCCGATCAGTGCCTCCCAGTAGTGGCGTCCGCTGTCGATGTACACGTTGCCCACCACCCCGTAGCTGCTGTGGCTGGTGAAGCGGTCCTGGCTGTGGCCCTTCTTGGAGGACGCCTCGTCCCGCTCCACCGACAGGTTGTCGTGGGACACCTTCAGCTTCCGGTGGGCCGACTTGGGGTCCAGCTTGAAGGGCTGGCCTGGGGGTGGGAGGAGGGGCGGGAGGGAGGGGAGGGGTGGTTTGAAGGGGGGGGGGCAGGGGGGAGGAGGTGGCAGGGAGAGAATTGGAGGGAAGCAGAGAGACATTTTGAGTCTCGACGGACTGACCGATGAATGGGAATGGAGGCAGGGATGGATGGACAGATTGATGATGGAGTGGCTGAAATCTAAGTGGGTGGATGTGTATGAGTACGATAAGTGGGATGACAATGATGATGATTCGCTACTTCCCTATTCTTTCATTATTTATGAAAGACAGTTTCTCCCTCTTGTGGTGTCAATAGGAACTGCACATGTTTGTGCGACCATCCGATGGGTTCCGCTTATGAGGTCATCATCAGCATCAATGGCACGTATTCATGTGTTATATGAATGTTTTTCATGCTATTTTCATACCTTCTAAAACATGTGTTACATAAAATTGTACATAAAATGTGTAATTGTTACATTGTTGCATTTAGGTTGTTAGCCTTTGTATATTTGGTCCGGTATTTTATATATGGTATAACGTATAAATACAGCATTGATGCAGAAGATATGTATTGTGTAAATTGTGTGATTAATGTGTGTATCGTTGACAGGTTAGGCCATGTGCTAACTCTTCTTCTGTGGTTTTTCCCTGAACCTCGTCAGTAAAACAAGTTGCCCGGACCTTCTTCTTGAAGATTTACAGAGGGAGTTTAAACTGCAGTGCACTTACAGTGAGGGCTGAACAATGGACGATCCATAGACGGACTGATGTTGGTTTTTATTTTACCAATAAAAAAGATACGTATGTATGAATGGAATCCATGCCATCTGTAGAAGGCACATGGCAAATGAAGAATCTTGAATCTTGACTCTATGAGCATACGGAGGTGCGGAGGAGCGGTAGATGCACGTATGCAGGAAAAAAAATCCTTAACCACGATGTCAACCGCTATCTACACTCTATCATTATAACCCATATATGTCCAGCTCACCTAGATGCCTTCTTTACGACCCCAGTGTAACTGCATGGGAGGGGGGGCATCTCCGGTACAACTCGAGAGCTGGGATTGGGGTTTGACTTTTAATGATGTCGATTTTTCTGTGTGTGTGTGTGTGTGTGTGTGTGTGTGTGTGTGTGTGTGTGTGTGTGTGTGTGTGTGTGTGTGTGTGTGTGTGTGTGTGTGTGTGTGTGTGTCTGCTCTTAGATGCTCTTGTTGCTACCTCATTATTTCTGGATGACCTAATGTGTTTATGTGTGGGTAATTGCGCTTTGAAACGGGTTGTCAGGGTTCCTAATGTGGAAATGGTTGTGGTTGTTAAGATGGACGGAGGCAGTAGTGGTTGGGAGATTGTCGTGACAGTGGAAAGGGTGCT
Source organism: Muraenolepis orangiensis (assembly GCA_027704905.1). Classification (NCBI taxonomy): domain Eukaryota; kingdom Metazoa; phylum Chordata; class Actinopteri; order Gadiformes; family Muraenolepididae; genus Muraenolepis; species Muraenolepis orangiensis. Next base: position 8,770,785 of record CM051009.1, read on the forward strand.
AACACTAACCCTAATAGGAAACCCTAACCCTAAAAACAAACCCTAACCCTAATAGAAAACCCTAACCCTAAAACCAAACACTTACCCGAATAGGAAACCCTAACCCTAGATCCAAATCCCTAATCCTTATAGGAAACCCTAACCCAAATCCAAAACAATAATACTAATAGGAAACTGTAACCATGAAACCAGACACTAACCCTTATAGGAAACAGTAACCATAATGGGAAACCCTAACCCTAATAAGAAACCCTAACCCTTAATGCAAAACACAAATCTTATTTGGAAACCCTAACCCTAAAATGAAACCCTAACCCTAATAGGAAACCCTAACTCTTATGGGAAACCCCAACCCTAAAACCAAAAACCAAACCCTAATAGGAAACCCTAACACTGAAACCAATAACCAAACCCTGATAGGAAACCCTAACCCTAAAAGCAAAACCCTAACCCTAAAACACAAACCCTAATCGGAACCCTAACCCTAAAACAAATAATCAAACCCTACGAGGAAACCCTAACCCTAAAAACAAACCCTAACCTTAACACACTTACCCGAATAGGAAACCCAAACCCTAAATTCAAAAACCTAACCCTGAAACCATGACAACGACGGTGCCGGCGCCTCTACTCACTGTTTGTCTTCAGCATGGCCGGCTCGCTGCTCCGGCTTCCCGCCTGGTTGATGGCCTTCACCACCAGGACATACTTGGTGCCGCACTGCAGGCCGTGCACCGTGTAGTGGTTCTGCTTGATGTTGGGCACGATCATCCAGCTGTCCAGCGAGCTGCACAGGCCTGCACAGGCGGGGAGACATAGGAAGAGAGGAGGATGGAGAGGAGGGGATGAGGAAGAGCCAACTTATTGTACTTTTTACTTTCGGTTAAAGCGTTTAGAGCTTTTACCCAAACACAACTTCCACCACTTCTCTATGTTTTAAACTCTTCAGAGAGTTTAGAGCATAGAGAAGTGGTGGAAGTTTTGTACACACAATTACACTGTACATAATTGTATACACAATTACACAACGACTACCTGCATGGATCATATCATGTCTATTAGTATTTTAAGTATTTAAACACCCCGCCTGTCAGATAAAAAAAGAATGACATCACTCAAAAAACAACAACCATTATATTGTAGAACCACACATTTCATCATGGATGAAGATCAAATATCTCATTCCATCCCGATGAAAACCATGTCCGTCTCATCTTCGGTGTGTATGCTACACTGCCCTGGCGTAGCTTAAGCATAGCTTAGCGTAGCTTAGCGCAGCCTGGCGTGGCGTGTTTAGAGTCATTTGTGACATGAGGGCTGCTCCGTCTGAGCAGTTAAATGTTGACTGAGGCCAGGAGGCAGCTTGACGGGAGGCAGCGTGCGTGCGCGCGTGTGTGTGTGTGTGTATGTGTTTGTGTGTTTGTGTGTGTGTATGTGTGTGTACAAGTGTGTGTGTGTGTGTGTGTGTGTGTGGAGCCAAGGAGGAAGTCATTCACACCTCATTGGCCACACCGCACCGCCAGGCCCTCGCTTTCGATGCTTCACGGGCTGTTAGGCTGTGTGTGTGTGTGTGTGTGTGTGTGTGTGTGTGTGTGTGTGTGTGTGTGTGTGTGTGTGTGTGTGTGTGTGTGTGTGTGTGTGCGTACATGGAGTCTTAAAACTTCCCAGTTGTGTGTGTGTGTGTGTGTGTGTGTGTGTGTGTGTGCGTACATGGAGTCTTAAAACTTCCCAGTTGTGTGTGTGTGTGTGTGTGTGTGTGTGTGTGTGTGCGTACATGGAGTCTTAAAAATTCCCAGTTGTGTGTGTGTGTGTGTGTGTGTGTGTGTGTGTGTGTGTGTGTGTGTGTGTGTGTGCGTACATGGAGTCTTAAAACTTCCCAGTTGTGTGTGTGTGTGTGTGTGTGTGTGTGCGTACATGGAGTCTTAAAACTTCCCAGTTGTGTGTGTGTGTGTTGTGTGTGTGTGTGTGTGTGTGTGTGTGTGTGTGTGTGTGTGTGTGTGTGTGTGGTGTGTGTGTGTGTGTGTGTGTGTGTGTGTGTGTGTGTGTGTGTGTGTGCGAAGCATTCTCATGAACTGGTTTGAAGGATTCCCTACGAAAAAACTGTGCAAAACTTTGTTTCGTAGGAAATTGTGTGATTGTGTGTGTGTGTGTGTGTGTGTGTGTGTGTGTGTGTGTGTGCCAGGTTGTCTTATGTAACCTTCATGTCAGTTTTAGTATAGTATAGATGTATATAGTATATAGATGTTGAAAATTGTGTCCCACTTTTGAGTTGCCTTCTAGTCGTGAATGTAGATGTACGAGCGTGCAAGTTACAAACTAGAGGGCGCTCAGTAGAGTGCACACCTCCGCAAACAACAAAACATCCCCCTGGATCCGGAATCGGATCTGGATCTGTGCCAAAATCGAGTCAACTGTTCCTTGGCCCATAAGTAATTGAACCACTACGTTTTGTCAAATTCCGTTCATAACTTTTTGAGTTATCTTGCAGGCAATAGACAGACAAAACAAACAGACAGACATTACCTCCGGTCCATCCTCGAGGGCGGAGGTAATTACATTTGCAAAGTTACGGATAACGCCAGCAAACGTAACAATCCACCAATTGTACACCGATTCTCACCACACCACATCACACAGTGAAGGGTATCTTAAAGGGCCCCCATTTTACCACCTGTGTGTGTGTGTGATCAGATCAATACAAGCCCTGTCAAAATCTCCCCCTGATCGCCCTCTAGTGGCGACATCACAGATGGACACTCACTGGCGATGTTAGCCTGCCCCGTGAAGATGGTGTACTGGAGCTCGTAGGAGACCACGGCGAACTCGTCGTCGGACGTCCAGTGGACACTGATGGTGTCGTAGGACGAGGTGCTCAGCTCCTCCCTTATAGTCGGAGGGCTCGGAGCTGAAGGAGGAAGGAGGGGAGGAGGAGGTGAATGGACACAGGTTCAAGGGTTAATACACTATTTCTCTCTCTCTCTCTCCCTAACTCTTTCTCTCTCTCTCTCTCTCTCTGCCGCCCTCTATCTCTGTATGGCTCTATACCTCTATTTCTCTCTCTGTCTGTCTGTCTGTCTGTCTGTCTCTCTCTCTCTCTTTCTCCCTTTATTAGGTGGTGATTGCGTTGCATCGATTGCCCTGCATCGATTGCCCTTTAAACGCCTTAAAATGCCATCGCCGTCAACGCAAAGCAAAGCACACAGAAAGTGTTAGAAGTTTGAAGGGTACTATATAAATAAGAAAATAATATAAATAATATAAATTGACTTGCTCTGCCCCGGCCTCAGCTACACCTGGAATGACATCATATATTTTCATATTTTCATGTGTCGTAAAAAAGATAAGATGCCTTTATTGTCACTGTACTCATAACAAAATGAAATTTCAAGTGACGGTCACAGTCAGTGGGGTTCGAACATACACACACACACACACGCACGCACAAAAAAATAATACATAAAAATAAAATTTATAACAGTATTCAAAAAGATGCTGAGTCCCTGTGTATGCATGTTGAGAGTCCTGTGTAGCTCCAATGGGTTCTAGAGGACAACTTTAACACAGCCAAGGTTTCCACAACAAGTGTGTGTATGTGTGTGTGTATGTGTGTGTGTGTGTGTGTGTGTGTGTGTGTGTGTGTGTGTGTGTGTGTGTGTGTGTGTGTGTGTGTGTGTGTGTGTGAGTGTTACAGAAATTGTATTTGTGTTGTATCATGTAATGAGAGCACATAGCGGTCTCATTAGGTTATACTGAGTGTGATCTTGTTGTGCCCCTGTGTTCATACGGGCATGCTAGTCACTGAGGCAAAGGACCAAAACATAATCAGTTGATCTAATCACAACATTGTACATGTTATTATATCTAGGAGAATTGGCTTTTTTTATGAAGAAAAAAAAAAAAGTAATTTAACTAAATTTCCAGATGAACAGAAAATAAAATGTGAATCTCATTATTCTAAGAGGGAAAATGATTCTCTCTCTCTCTCTCTCTCTCTCTCTCTCTCTCTCTCTCGCTCTCCTCTCTCTCTCTCTCTCTCTCTCTCTCTCTCTCTCTCTCTCTCTCTCTCTCTCTCTCTCTCTCTCTCTCTCTGCAGAGGTGATGATGATTCACCTTGACAAACACACACACACACACACACACACACACACACACAGTTTTGCTCATATATACTCACTCACATTTCTGGCCCCTCGTACATATACACACAGTGTCTTTGTACACAGTATATATCTACTTGTCTTGTGTATACTACAGCCACTTGTTACACTTACACTTAATATTCTGTTATATATATTCTCACGTACCCATTTATTCACAGCCTTTTTATTCTTCCACTCACCCGTTTCATTACATATAAATGTATAAATATGACAACTTTGCACTGTGCAAAATGAATTGCGAATTGGGTACTTGATGAATGCTGTAAGTTTATAGTATAAGTAATAAGGATTTATTATGGCTGGGGTTTGTGTTAATGCCGTTCCTGTGAACCGCACGTATTTCGAAGCTGGTAGGAAGCTGTAGCTATACGGTGGGGGGAACAAGGGCGTATAGCATATAACAATGTATATTTTATTACATTGATTTATATATACATATTGCTCTTTTTCTGTGCCGATATATTGCATTTTATAAATTGCATTTTTATTTTTATTTTTTTACTTTATTCTATTCTATTTTTATTCTATTTTTATCTTATTTTTATAACTGCTGTCTGTCGTCGGGTATTGCACATAAGATTTTCACACCACTGCTTTATACTTGTGTAAACTGTGAAGTGACAATAAACTTGACTTGACTTGACTTGGAAGGGATGGGGGAAGGGGAGAGATTTACCCGTCAGGTAGTCCAGGCTCTCCAGAAGCTTCTTCTCCCGCGTGAAGTCCAGGGCCAACGAGTCGAATGTGTCCGTCAGGTGGATCTCCGGGATCAGCACCTGAGTGGACGCCGTTGCCATGGAAACCCTGGGAGCGCGTCGGGAAAAGTCAAAAGTTGGAAGTTAGCGATACTTTAATCAACACTCTTAGTCCTGAGTGGTTTGACTGATTTGACTAATTAGCTAAAACCATTTTACGGTCAGACGGTTTGAAAGTCTGCAGTTTCAAATACTTGTTTGTACAAATTGTAATCATTTCGCGTAGATTCGCTTTTAAATGGAACACCAGCTTTTTTTAGCACAATATTTGGCACAGTGAAGAACTTTTTGACCCCTAACAACATTTTAATGAAACATAACGATGGAACCAACTTTTTGCAAAAATAATTAATATGAAGATCAACTAGCCACTGGGATTGTAACCGAACAGTGCAATATTTTTTCTCGGAAATCCCATTTCCTCTTTACCTTGAAACCAACCCCCCCCCCCCCCTCACCTGTCGGCGATGCCCTTGGCACTCTGCAGGAAGCGGGCGTGGTCGGTCTCCTTCAGCGTCTGGTCGGCCTGCGTGATCAGCGAGGAGGAGCGCTCGATGCACTGCTGGCAGTTGGAGATCTGCTGAGTCAGCTTCCTCATTCTCTGAGTCTGCAGGGGGAAGGGGGGGAGGGAGAGGGGGGAGAGAAGGAGGAGAGGAGTGGATGGAAGAGAAAAGAGGTGAGGAGAGGAGGAAAGAGGAGGGGATAGGTGAGGAGAGGAGAGGGGAGGAGGGAACAGGTGAGGAGAGGAGAGGTGAGGAGAAGAGAGAAGAGAGGACATGAGACGTGAGGAGAGGAGACATGAGGAGAGGAGAGGAGACGTGAAGAGAGGAGACATGAGGAGAGAAAAGGAGAAAAGGAGGAGAGGAGAGGAGAGGATAGAAGAGAGGAGGAGAGAAGAGGAGAGGATAGAGGAGAGGAGAAGAGAGGGTAGGAGAGGAGAGGAGTTGTGAGGAGAAGTGGGGGACAGGGGGAGAGACGGGGTGAGGACAGAGGGATAGAGGACAGAAATACAGATATTAAGAGTTCGATGGGTTTGGGAACAGCTAATTCCCCCCTCAGAGTTTTATAAACATTCCCCAAACAATGATGGGAATGTTTATGTTTTTTTTTTAAAGTCACATTCGACTGCTTGTTCATACGGCTAAACCGCTAGGCCTTATATGCGACAACAAAAATTGAAGAAAGAAAGAAAAAACCGCATCCAGCATCTGTATTTAAGTCGCTGAGCTGCCGACCATAAAATCACAGAAACACACATCATAGAATAAGTGACGTGATACCAGCGTTAAGTTGTGTTGTTATCTGTATAATCCTGTTGTGGGTCTTTTTTTCTTTTTTTTTTAAGGCTAGCTACAGGCGCTCCATTATTTCTCCCTCCTTTCAGTTCCCATTTTACGGTAGGCCGGAGATATTGAAAGCGGCAGATGGGGCTAGCGAGTGGATTGAGGTCAAATGCGTCCATTTTGTGGTTTCTTTACAAAAATACACTCTAATCTTTTAATTTTTTATTTAGCTCCAGAGATCTTCTAAAGGTTTGGCCTTAAAAACCACCATTTATGGTAATTTATCAATGAAGTTCTTTCAGTATTTTACTACAGTAATTTAATAGTAATTTTATTTTTTTCATATTTAAATATATATATATATATATATATATATATATATATGAATATTTTATTTTTTGTCATTAATGAGCAGGTTGCGGGTTAGGGGGCATCTGCCTCAAGGACGCCTACAGGAAGACATCGGACATCGGGAAATCGAACCCAGACCCCTTATAGCTGTTTCTGGAGCGTTGATCGTGGGCCATCAGGAAGGAAGTGGAGAAGTGGAAAACTCTAATAGAAGACGAGGTGACCTCATTATGTTGTCGGAGTTGAACCCAGGAACCACTCTGCGGATGTAATTACAGCCATATGGCACATCTTGAATCTTGGGAGTAGATACACTTAGCCAAGGATCAGATGTTCTTTATTAATCCCAGATAGGAGGTTTTGGGGAATAAGGGCTTAATGAGGTAAAAACCCATGGCCTATTTCGTTTTTCACACCCGCCCCAGTAATATAATAATTGAGAAGTACGACTCAATAGCTGATCATATTTCATATTTAGGTTTTTTTTGTCGTTTTTTGGCAGCTTCTCCAGAGAGCCAGTGAAAATGACAAAGCTACCATTTTTTCGGAGGGGCTCAGAGCAGAAAGGAGAACCGCTACAACCAGGCTTTTTTGATGGAAAAGAAAATCTGGCTTTCGGGTCCAAATGAATTCCCCTTTCCATATGCTCGGGGACTTCCAACCGTTTTACCTCCGTCTGTGTAGTGGCCAGCCAAGGCCAAGCCTCTGTTCGCAATATGCTCCAAACGATCTTAGGGACAGAGTCAACCGGACCAGAAAGAAAAATTCTTGAAGTAAAACAATTCGCTTGGTAATTCAAATGTGAAAAAGTTGGACGCGAGTTTGTTGTAATTCGGTACGTTAACGATTATTGGCGGTATTAAAATGTGTTGCCGTTTCAGGACACATCGCTATACTCTGGATTGAGTCTATAAATTAATTCCAGGCCCATGAGCACGATTATTGGTTCAATAAGGACTCCTAGCTTGGGGGAAGTCGAGTTCTCCGTCATACAATAGAATTTAATAGGCTTGAAAGCAACAGCGTAAAAATGTCGGATAACGTCATCATTTGCTGCGTTAAAACACACATAAACTCCCGGGAAACCCCGCTCGGTAGACCCCCAGACCGATTTATTTCTCCAACAACATATCAAGTCCTCTCACACACACACACACACACACACCCACACACACAAACACATAGTCTCTCACACACACACACACACACACACACACTTTCAAACAGACACACAAGGACTCGCTCACACAGAATCAAACTCTCACACACAGAAACAGTCTCATACATACACACATACAGTACACACACAATCTCACACACAAAGAGACTATCTTTCTTACATGCACACACACACAAATGAACACACACACACACACACACACACACGTGTACGAGGCATGCAGTACAGTCAGTGGCGGCACGCTCTGCGAGGGATGCTGTATCGATCGCCCCCTCACTTATAACCAGAGCGAGGGAGAGTGTGAGGGACAGCGAAAGAACGATGACTGGTGCCAGGATTCTCTCCGGACACAATCAATCAAACGCAGACACAGATCTCTACGGACCGACGGGGGGAACCGATAGTAATAGTAGTAGTAGGTGTTAGTTTAGTTTAGGTATTATTTCTTTATTTCATCCCGCCGTTCATTCCAGCCCTGGGAACAGCTGGATGATGAGTCACTGCTTTCAGGCATCAGAGAATAAAAGTTGTAATAAAAAAAATCGTTTTTAGTACCGTAGACCATATATCTGGGTTGTTAAACCCACTTATAAACCGTCTCGAGAAAAAGGGCTCAACGGTTAGTATTTAATAGTGCTAAATAAATGACAACTAGGTTCTTGCGTTAAAACCGTCCAACCGCCACGTGCTAAGTGCTTAACAACGGTGGTAAACGTGTAGCAGTTGTGTGTCCTGGATCATAAATCTAAATCTCAATCTAAATCTGGAGACTTGAATCCTCTTTATTGGTTACATATCACACACAGTGAAATTAGTTTCTCTGCACTTAACTCATCGCAGTATTAGGTGCAGTGGGCAGCTATTGTACATACAGAGCCCCGGGGAGAAGTGCAGGGCCTTGCTCAAGGGCACATCGGCCAGGGTTTCCAAGACTTGAACCGGCGACCTTCCGGTTCCCAAGCCAAGGCCCAATTTAGTAGGCGTGGTACAGAACAGCACCCAGTATTTACAAAATAAGTGTGAAGAATACCTCACTAAATTACAAAATATTATGTATATGGACCAGTTTATGGACCAGTTTAGTGAGTAAAGAACTGGAGCACTTGTGTTGTTTTAGGGGGAGCAGGACCCCCACCCCCCCCCCCAGTGACCACAATCGTGTCCAAATGAAACCAAATCCTTCCAACCGGATTCCTCTGAGGTTCCTCCTACCTTCCCCTCCTTAATCTTGGAGCCGATGACCTGCCGGCGCTGCTGGATGATGTCGATCAGCAGGTCGCACTCCTCCAGCAGCTTGCTCTCCTGGCGGGACGCGTTCACCTGGGACCCGGAGAAACCACAAGAGATAATAAATAATGGAATCATTATTGTATGTAGACCATGTGTTTAACGTCGGTGCATGGATGAACAGTGGACGGACTTGGATTTTATAGATTTAGGATTTTTTTTTCTTTTTTTTCCCTTCTCTATACCAGGGCTAGCAGTAGCTCAGTCAGACTTGGCTTGAGAACCGGAGGGTCGCCGGTTCAACAAGTCCCCCGGAACGGACCAAGTACGGTGTGAGAACTGGTGCTTGGGGGAAAAAGGTGCTAGTTCGCCTCCTGGGCCCTGCCCAAGGTGCCCTTGGAGCAAGGCACCAGACCCCCTACTGATCCTAATACTAGGATGGGTAAAATGCAGAGAGACTAATTTCACTGTGTGTGTGTGTGTGTGCGTGCGTGCGTGCGTGCGTGCGTGCGTGTGTGTACATGTGGTGTGACCAAAATGGAGAATTCAAAATCCTCCAGATTTAAGATTTAAGGAAGAAGTTCAACACCACTGTCAGTTTTTCACTTTCTACTCGACACTCGAAGAGGACCAGACCCCCATGCCCCAGCGACTGCAGTATGGAAATACCACCACAACAAGCAGTGTCTCTAATATCTGGCCTACAGATGTTTAAAGCCCCTGTATAATGGATCGAGGCGGTGGGAACGCAATCACATAACCTTTAAGTCAGCCTGTAACGAGGCCGTAAAAACCTAAACCTGGGCTTTTTACGAGCAGCCCTCCCTGGGTTAGAGTGTGTTTACTTCTTCGCTCTTTCTCATTGCTTTTGTGTTTATAGTATAGTACAGTGATTTTCAACCACTGTGTGTGGGAGATCGTCAGGTGTGCCGTGGGAAATTATCCAATTTCACTGAATGAGTCCAAAATAAAATGTTTTAGTTACCGCAAATAATTTGCCATGGTTGTGGGTCTGTGCTTGCAATGTAGTGACTGGCTGAGTTATTAAATAACTCTGAATGTTGGTACTCCGGTACTCTAAATAGTTCGGACTACTTCGGACTACTATTGTAGGGACGCTCAGATCTAACGGCCGGCGATCTTTATCGATTGATTGGAGCTCGGATCAGAGCTCTCAAAAACGGCCGATCAGAAGAGCCGATCAGATGACGCAAAATAAATGTTTACACTTTTTGCGTTTACGCAAAAATCCCGGCAGCACTGCCGAAAGCTACCGTTAAATACAGATTGATCATATTGGGCTCATAGATTGTTTATTTTATTTTAGGTAAAGTAGGTTGGTATGATTACTCAAGCGATGTGTGCTTTATCTCTTAGTGCCGCTTCATATTGCTGCTTTTAATAGTCACCACGGAACAAATGAGACGTACTGGGTCTGAACCGCCCATGGGAAGAACCAACATGGAGGAGTTTTCACTGTCTGCCTTTCTGTTTCCAGAGCACTTCATGTGAAATTACTGGGACTGTTTCTGTGTGTGTGCGTGTGCGTGCGTGTGTGCGTGCGTGCATGCGTGCATGTGTGTGTGTGCGTGAGTGCGTGTGTGCGTGCATGTGTGTGTGTGTGTGTGTGTGTGCGTGCGTGCGTGCGTGCGTGCGTGCGTGCGTGTGTGTGTGTATGTGTGTCGCTCACTGACTGCAGCTATTTGATTGGTTGAGTAGCGTCACGTGAGAGGATTTGGGCTTTTATGGTAAAGTTTGGTCTTGAAAATTTGTATGGTCAATATTGTTATTGGTTGATTTGATCTGTAAATAATATATCTATATAATAGTTATCCATTTATGACACTTAATCAGGTCTTTATTATATTTCTGCAATGCATTTCAGAAAACTTACTTTTATTGCTCTAAATAGTCATTTTGTAACACTTTTGGTTGGTAGTGTGCCGCATGATTTTTAAAATGTAAAATATGTGCCATGGCTCTAAAAAGGTTGAAAAACACTGGTATAGTACATACTAAAGTATATAGTGTTGTAAATAGTATATAGTATAGCATATCATAGTTAGTATTTAGTGGTGTTTACAGTATAGTATTGTATAGTTTAGTATTGTATTGTTGTAGGAAATTCATACTGCGTGTGGGATTGGGCAGTAGGCATTCCATTGTAATTGTTACACATGGACAATAACAAACTAGAATCAATGTATCTTGAATCTTGAGAAGCAGATACAGGGACATTAAAAACAATTTGACAATTTGAAAACATATAATGCTCTATCTGTACTCTATCTGTGTAACTGTATTCCAACACACAGAGTGTGAGTCAAAGAGGTTTTTCTAAGCATTATTAACTATTCACACGCACACACACACAACTCTCTTGACACAGGCAGACACACACACAAAATCTCTCTCTCGCTCTCTTACACACACACAATCTCTCTCTCTCTCTCTCTCTCTCTCTCTCTCTCTCTCTCTCTCTCTCTCTCTCTCCTCTCTCTCTCTCTCTCTCTCTCTCTCTCTCTCTCTCTCTCTCTCTCTCTCTCTCTCTCTCTCTCTCTCTCTCTCTCTCTCTCTCTCTCTCTCTCTCACACCCCCATACACACACACACACAGAACCACTCTCTCTCACACGCAAACACACACACGCACTCTGATTCCAGTCGATGTGAAACAGCAGTTTGCTTGGGGGCCGAGGAACATGAAGTCATCCGCCTAACAACACACACACACACACACACACACACCTCCTTGAGGGCAAACTTCAACAGAAAGCACATCCACAGAACCATCCGCAGATGAGAGACTCATCTGGAATCAATGAATCCAATTGGTTGGAATGCGTGCCAGCCCAGTCTGTATCTCGGTGGCTAGTATTATACTGTCCCTTCTTGAATGAATATGAATACAGTGCTTCTGTTACGTTGTATTCCACTTGGATTCACATTGGGTTTATTATACAGTGAAATGTTGAAACCATGAAACGATGAAACGATGATCTCGAAATGACAGAAATGACAATTGACAAAATGTACAAGGGTTAAATTATAAACAATTAAAAAATACATTATAAATTATAAAAATAAAAAACAAAAATTATCAATTGTTTAATATAATAGTATAATATAGATATGTTATATTATATATATTAATATATATATTAATATATATATGATATATATTTTATATTATATATATATTATATATTAATATTATAGATTATATTATTTTTATATTTTATAAGGCTAAAGTGAGGTATTGTAGTGCAGATGGTCCAGTTGTTGTTGTTGTTGTTGTTGTTGTGTGTGTGTGTGTGTGTGGGGGGGGGGGGGTAGGTAAGTGTCTGTTACTTCGTGATCTAGGTATGAATACGTGAAACAACCAGGATGGCTGGTGGGTTGATAACCTGCTAAAATATTTACAAAGATAGGAAACGAATGAATGAATAGGAAAATAATGAATCGTAGCCACTAGTGAGCCGCGAGGAAACAATATTGCCCCTTGGGATATGCCTTGGGAAGTTCACTGTCTGGGACGTTGATGTCATTTGCAGACGTCGATAAGGCCGTGGTGGCGTCGACGCATATTTCAGACTTGGGGATTTTCTAAATAAAATGTTGTCAAACCAACGCCTCTTTTTGCTTCCCGCTCCTGGTCTTATAGGAGTTGGGTTCAAGGAGGATAAGGAATAGAGCTAAGCTGGTATCAAATATTCAGAGACCCCCCCCCCTCCCCTTCCTGCGAGAGATGTGTCACTCGTTTGTAGCTCAACGTGTATGTGGGGGGGGTGTGTGTCAAAGATGCTGAAAATGTTGTCTTTTGAAATACGTTTCACTTTGTGTCTTTGCTCCATGACACAGTGGGAGTTTCACCTCACCGCAGTCAGCTTGATCTTTGGCTGTCAAAGAAGATTTTTCAAAGAAAAGGTCCACATGCTCAGGAAACATGACTGAAGGTGTGTGTGTGTGTGTGTGTGTGTGTGTGTGTGTGTGTGTGTGTGTGTGTGTGTGTGTGTGTGTGTGTGTGTGTGTGTGTGTGTGTGTGTGTGTGTGTGTGTGTGTGTGTGTGTGTGTGTGTGTGCGTGCGCGCGTGCGTGCGTGCGCGCGCGTGCGTGCGTGCGCGTGCGCTCACACAACACTCATCCACCACAAAAGTCTTAATGCCCTGAGGTATAAAAAACAAACTGATTTCATTTATTTGTTTGTCCTGGTCTGTGGTTTCAGGAAAACATGTTTGATGAAAAGCAATTGTTTTTGTGTTTTTTTTGTGTTTTACATTTTATTATTTATTTCTATCATCATATATATTTTTTGGGTGGATTGGGTTCATTCCGTTACGAAACATTACAAAATCGTGGGAGGGAGGGGGGAAATAAATCTCACTCTCAATCCTCTTTTTCCTGTGTGCTGCGTAGCCACTTAAGCTAGCTCTTGACTGTCATTAAAGGCGGGCTTGGCTGCTTTATTACCCCGGGACATTGGTTCATATAAAGCCTCTTACCGGGCGGACAACAGAACAGGCTTAGCACACAGAGAGAGAGAGAGAGAGAGAGAGAGAGAGAGAGAGAGAGAGAGAGAGAGAGAGAGAGAGAGAGAGAGAGAGAGGGGGGAGGGAGATAGAGAGAGAGAGAGAGAGAGAGAGAGAGAGAGAGAGAGAGAGAGAGAGAGAGAGAGAGAGAGAGAGAGAGAGGTCTCCTTCCCTGGGACGTCCCAACACACACGTCTCACATATTGTTTAGTTCATTCAATTTTAGATTTCAATTTCAATTAAATATATCTGAGTAAATACATTATTTTTTGGATTGATTGAGTTGTAGTGTTTGGGTGACACTACTATTTAATTTATTTACCTATGATTTTAATAGGCTATACATGTTCATTTCTAAAAGTTCCTTTAAATTGCATTTTCTGCAATTAATACCATAGGATGAATTCAATGTTCAATTCAATGAATGCAATGTTACATTCACTCCATGTTAAATGTTGAACACAGAGCAGCTGTTTGTGTGTGCTCGTGTGCTCTCATTAAAACACTCATTGAAGCTAGAGCGATAACAACGTTGAAAGCCGCTCTATAACACACCACAACCTCCACAGTGCGTGAGAGTCTGAAGAATGGGCTTCATTAAAGGGGTCACATGACACCACCGTGAGAGTAGCAATGACGGGGGCCCTTTCAAAACGGTCACGTGACCCAAATTGTGTCACGTAACCAAAATGATCACGTGACCCAAAATTGTCACGTGAATTCTGTGACATCACACACAGCGGGAGTGTCGACCCCGGATCTATGACAATGATATATATATATATATATATCAAGTCTAACAAGCCTACCCCCGGGATGGGTGGACCGTACCAACTGCTGGGTACGCTGTTTTAAGGTTCACTCACCTCCACGTGTTGGCACGTCTGGATGAGCTTCCCCATCAGAGACTCTAGCTCGTTGTTCCTCTTGACCAGGTGGCCCAGGCTGGCGTCCAGCGATTGCTACGACAGCAAAAGAGGAGAAAAAGCTAATTAGACGTCCGACCGATGGTACAAACGGTGGAGATGGTGACAACGCTGATGGATCGAGGGGAGAGAAAGGGGGAAATCTAAAACTTTGCAATGGACGGTGTTTGCCGACATTTCACTCCCGTGTGTGCGAGCATGCTGGCTTTTAGATTCAAGTTTGCTGAAACACTTTACTTTGAAATGACGATATAAAGAGATGGCAGGAGAAGAGGGATAGAGAGAGAGAGAGAGAGAGAGAGAGAGAGAGAGAGAGAGAGAGAGAGAGGGGGGAGGGAGATAGAGAGAGAGAGAGAGAGAGAGAGAGAGAGAGAGAGAGAGAGAGAGAGAGAGAGAGAGAGAGAGAGAGAGAGAGAGAGAGAGAGAGAGGGAGGGGGAGGGAGATAGAGAGAGAGAGGAAAGTCCTCAATCAAAATGATTGGCAAATCAAAACTGAAAAATGAATTAGCTTCATCACATTAGCGCAGCTTCCAATTCCACCAATTGCTCTGCAGATCCTTTGCCGGAATGGATTCACCCCAGGAGTGCATTTATAATACCTAAAGAAGAACGGACTGAGCCAACCAAATCATACATTTGGCGGATTTCTGATCGTCTGCTGAGATTAATTACGGTAACAGTTAGATTCTCCGTCATCCGTCAAACAAAAAACAAACAACAAC
>CM051009.1:8793415-8810915 GCA_027704905.1 Muraenolepis orangiensis
AGACTAATACACACACGCCCCCCCCCCCCCCCCCACACACACACACACACACAGACTAATAAACACAGAGACACACACACACACACACACACACACACACACACACACACACACAAAGTAATACACACACAAACTATTACACACAAATACACACACACACACACACACATACAAACACACACACACACACACACACACAATCTCACATATGCATATGACAGCATGGGTGTTTCAGTCAAATGGAAAGCCCCCCAGGGCCCTCTCTGTTGGTTCCATGTTCCTGCCTTGCTCAATTTACCACACCACACACACACACACACACACACACACACACACACACGCCCAACAGGCAAACTGCCTGTCATTAACCTGCAACCTCATTGAAAACTCCATGGCCCGTCTCTAATGGTATTGTGTGTGTGTGTGTGTGTGTGTGTGTGTGTGTGTGTGTGTGTGTGTGTGTGTGTGTGTGTGTGTGTGTGTGTGAGTAGACGTGTGTGTGAGTAGACGTGTGTGTGTGTGTGCTTGTATGTGTGTGTGTATGTGTGTCTGAAAACCCTCTGGGCAGGTATGGGGCGGAGCAGCGATTGCGCTAATGGTTTAATTATAGCGCGGCGGTAACGGATCACTATGTGAGTCTCTCACTGCTAGCGGAGGCAGGTTGCGCAGCGGAGATAATAGCTAAATATGGCGCCGCTGTCATTTCCCCCCTAAATATATATATATATATTCTTTACCAGATATCAGACAGATATGAAAAAGTGGAATAGATCAAAGTGGAATAGATGGACAACCAAGCTGAAAGAATAATGAATGCACAAATTAATGTTTTGATGAATATATGAATGAACTTATGAATGAATATGTGAATGAACAAACTAAATTAATACATGAATGATGAAAAAAATAATGTATGAATGAATATATAAATGAACAAATGAATGTGTGAATGAATATGCGAATGAACAAATAAATTAACAAATGAATGCAGTGAATATATGAATAAACAAATAAATGTATGAAACAATATTTGTATTAACAAACTGAGAACAAATCACATAAACAATAAAACACACAAATTAACCCACCTGAACCCGTACTGACCTGTACCAAAACACATCTTAACAATAAACTGATAAATATTCACACTCACGACAAATTAGACCGAAAACCTAACGAACGCGGGGGAAAAGAAAAAGCGGCCACTCACCCGCAGCTTCTCGTAGCGGTCGCTCAGCGCCGCCACCTGGTGGTCGCGGTGGCGCCCCACTAGCTTGCACAGCGAGCAGATGAGCGCCTCGTCCGTCACGCAGTACATGTTGACGCGCTCGTCCTCGTGCTCGGCGCACCGCAGCCCCGCCCTTAGCCGGCGGTCGGCCAGCGGCTCCACCAGCCGGTGGCCCGTGAAGGGCTTCTTGTTGGGGTGGGTGGCGCGCAGGCACCCCTCGCAGTACGACACCTCGCACGTCACGCACGTCTTCACCGCCTCCGGGGCCGGCTCCTGCTCGCAGAACTGGCAGCGCACAGGCTCCTCCTCCTCCTCCTCTTCTGCCGACGGCGACGACGGCGGAGGCGGGAGGGGCGGGAGCGGCGGGGGCGTGGCCGCGCCAGGGCTCGACATGACGCCCGACATGGCGTGGAGAACGGGCACGAGCGCTAGCTGGTCGTCGCAGTGGTTGTGTTTGTGGTGGTGGTGGTGGTGGCGACCTCCGCAGCCACCGCCGTCGTCGTCCACCGGCGAGCTAGCGCCGCTGTAGGGCGCGGTGGGGTGAGCGGCGACGGCGTTAGCAACGGACAGTGCTAATGGCAGCGGCAGGGTGGCGGCGTTGGCGGCTCGCTGCACGCGGTCGATGATGTTCTGCAGTGTGATGTTGCGCTTCAGGCCCTCCAGGCCGCGCCGGGGGCTGAGGGAGATGACGTAGCGGCAGGTGGGGCACTGGAAGGAGGCGGCGGTGGCTACGGTGTTGCCGGAGGTGGGGGGCGCGTTTGCAGCGAGGATGCGGTGGGCGCAGCCGAAGCACAGGCTGTGGGCACAGGGGAGCAGCAGGGGATCCTCGAAGAGCTCCAGGCAGATTGGGCAGGTGAGCTCCGACTCCAGAGCGTCCATGCTGCTCAGACGGCGCCCGGCACGGCGAGAAGGGTGTCGTTGGCAACAGCGAGGGTGAGGAGGAGGGGTGACAGAGGGCGGAGGAGGCGGAGGAGGCGGAGGAGGTGGAGGAGGAGGGGTCGCGGGGTCCGGGGTGAGGTTGCGAAGAGATGCTCTGCGATCTGGGAGGAGAGAGAGAGAGAGAGAGAGAGAGAGAGAGAGAGAGAGAGAGAGAGAGAGAGAGAGAGAGAGAGAGAGAGAGAGAGAGAGAGAGAGAGAGAGAGAAAAAAACATGCCTGATTAAACAGTGGCCGGTTCATATCTCTGTGGAACAGACAATACGGAAACACTCCCACACGCTGGACACGGAGAACAACAGTGTGTTGAATGCATCTGTGAAGGCCGATATTGGGGGGAAATTGGGCAGTTGAAAAATGGAATGGAAATTCATCCAAAGTTAGCTTGAACATTATCGACAAACTTTGTCACTTATTGCGTGTTTTTTGTATTTTCATTCACAGTATAACTGGACTCAGGACTCAGGAAATAAAATGTACCCTGTCATTACATTCAATACCCTTATATAAGATATGCTTTATCCACAGGCAGTGTGCCTACTGAACTGCTATCATAACATTGTCATCCATATTAAATTTCACTTGCATTAACTATTATACTGTTGCTGGACTTTCTGGACTCATTTCAGCTGCTGCACTGTACTGCACTGTATTCATGATGCTGCTGCACTACTGGCACTTTAAAATGTGTTTTAAATGCTTTTTGCACAATTCAACACATTTACATATCATCCATTAGTCACTTTATTGTTCTTTTTATTGTAATTGTTATTGTGTATAGTATATTCATAATATATTGTGTTTAAGAAAAATCATAAGGGGAGTATGGATACCATAGTATTAATAAAAAATCTTGAATCTTGAATCTTGTGTGTATTTAAGTAATATGTTACAATAAGTGAATAAGTTATTAGTACATATACAGTACACAGTTAAACATCATACTTGGTCTCCTTGTATTGGTAGCAGCTGAGAGTTGACCTGCTGTTAGCGTTTGGGCTAAGTGAGCTGCGCGTGTTTACCGATTAGTGTTCAGGTCGGGGCTCCCTGCACTCGTTAGCGGCCCGCTAGGAGCTACGTGTTGCCAATTAGCCCCAAATTGAGTTCAGCTGGGCTGCTAATGCTGACGTTTCTCGTTTCAAAGGAATTTGTGTCTTTGTGCGGGAGATTCACTTTGTTGATTATTATATTATATTATTATATTTATATATATATATTTGGTATATTCAGGGGGTTTAAACGGGTTTCTAAGTTCGTACCGATGTGTTTACCAAATTTAAAGTTTGTTTTGAAGGAAGCTATCAAGAAGGACACATGTTCTGCCAACATTCACACACATGCGCACACGCATACACACACACACACATGCACACACACACACGCACATACGCACACACACACACACACACAAAGCCGAAGCTAACAGCCAATATGATTATGTCTAAAAGTTGCGAGACAAACAACCTCGTAGGAAAACAAGAATATAGAGAGGCAGATGTCTGATAAACTGACCCAAAAAGAGTTTCTAGAGCCTTCTCCTCACTCTCTTCGTCCATTCATTAATTTGCACATACATTTTTTCCCTCACTCCCTTATATTCATTGATTCACACGTTGATTCATGCATTCACTCTCATTCACACATTCATTTGTTCATTCGGTCACTTGACCGACAGTGAATCACCTTCATTGTTTCATACATTCTTCCATTCTTTTACATGTGAATTCATTCATCCATTCAAACATATGCATTCATTCATTCACACATTCAGAGCAAGCCCAGTCCATTGTTGGCTTTATAGATATTTGATCTTTCCTTCGCTGAATCTGTATGTAGATTGAGCAGGAATATATCTGTGTGAGCTGATCTCTGTTCATTATTTTGGATGTAGAATTGATTTCACTCTTTTTTTATTGAAGAAACTTTTCTAAAATGTCAAATGCCATTATTGTCCTGTACTTACCTATTGTGAAACACCCACAATTTCCTGTCGGGGACTCATAAGTACGTATAATATATGATATTATGTAATCCAACTACTACACCTTATTCTACTACTACCACCAATATAGCTACTCCACCTAACAACAAACACTGTAAACTATGTATGAAAGTACCATTTATACATAACACCACTTTCTTAAGAATGGACTTGTAGATCCCCCCCCCCCCCATCGCCCCCAGAAAGCCTCTGGGGACAGCATGGAGCATCACCAGCTAGCGTCTCATCAGCTAGCCTATCAACAGCTCTCTAGCGTCTCATCAGCTAGCCTATCAACAGCTCTCTAGCGTCTCATCAGCTAGCCTATCAACAGCTCTCTAGCGTCTCATCAGCTAGCCTATCAACAGCTCTCTAGCGTCTCATCAGCTAGCCTATCAACAGCTCTCTAGCGTCTCATCAGCTAGCCTATCAACAGCTCTCTAGCGTCTCATCAGCTAGCCTATCAACAGCTCTCTAGCGTCTCATCAGCTAGCCTATCAACAGCTCTCTAGCGTCTCATCAGCTAGCCTATCAACAGCTCGCGTCAATTCTTCCAGCATCTGGCCATTGACTCACCACCCTGTTTCCCTCAGCAGATGTCACTGTTTACTAGCCTGTAAGCTTGACTACCTAGCTGCTTCTCTCTCTCTCTCTCTCTCTCTCTCTCTCTCTCTCTCTCTCTCTCTCTCTCTCTCTCTCTCTCTCTCTCTCTGACCTAGATCATCCTTGGTGCATCTCTCTCTCTCTCTCTCTCTCTCTCCTCTCTCTCTCTCTCTCTCCTCTCTCTCTCTCTCTCTCTCTCTCTCTCTCTCTCTCTCTCTCTCTCTCTCTCTCTCTCCCCTTCTGCTGTCTCTGTGCATCTCTCTTGCCCGTCTCCTGTTTTCTTCATCTTGCAGTCTTGTCTTGAATGAAAATATAGCCTGACATCTGTATCAACAATGCATACACCAAAAAACATCTGTATCAAATGAACTAAACATCAGTATTAAAGAAACTAAATGTATAAACACCTGTAATATAAACCCTTGCTCAGTATGGACAAATATGAATAAAAAATAGTTGCTGTAGATAACAGAAGATGTCTTCTAAAACAACTAAGGTCAAACAGAGAGAGAGAGAGAGAGAGAGAGAGAGAGAGAGGAGAGAGAGAGAGAGAGAGAGAGAGAGAGAGAGAGAGAGAGAGAGAGAGAGAGAGAGAGAGAGAGAGAGAGAGAGAGTGTGATGTTGTAGATTATATGTATGACACTGTTTGACCACAGTGTGGAGGCAGAGGGTCAGGGCACGGAGAAGAGGAGGGACGAGGTGAGAGAGAGAAGAGAGTATAGGATAGGAGAGAAGAGGGAAGAGAAGAGGAGAGGAGAGGGGAGATGAGAGAGAAGGAGGGAGGAGGTGAGAGAGGGAAGGGAGGATAGGAGTCGAGAGGAGAGAAGAGGAGAGATGAGATAAGAAGAGAGGGAGAGAGGTGAGAGAGAGGAGGTGAGAGGCAGGAGGAAAGAGGGAGGGAGAGCAGAGGAGGAGAGAGGAGGAGAAGAGCAGAGGGGGAGAGAAGAAGGGAAGAGGAGAGAAAACGGCAGAAAAGGAGACACATGAAAGGAAGGGAGCAAAGAGGAGATACGAGAGGAGAGGAAATGAAAGGACCAAATGAGCGAGAGTAAAACAGGACATAATAGGAAAAGACAGACAAGAGGAGACCGTGGGTTGCCACTCAGTGGGTGGGCCCCCAGTGAGCTTAAGATAAAAGCAGACACAAGCGCGCCACAAAGATAAGGACCGGTTGAGACCCCAGAGGAGAACTCCACAGTGAAACCTGATCGGCAAATGGGAAGAGAGAGAGAGGGGGGGGGGGGAAGAGAGAGAGAGAGAGAGAGAGAGAGAGAGGAGAGAGAGAGAGAGAGAGAGAGAGAGAGAGAGAGAGAGAGAGAGAGAGAGAGAGAGAGAGACAGACAGAGACAGAGACAGAGACAGAGACAGAGAGGGACAAAGGGAAAACACTTGAAAGAGAAAGACAGAGGCAGAGAGCGGGAGAAAGAGAAGAGATACAGAGAGACAGAGAGACCAAGACAGACAGAGAGAGACAGAGAGATGTGAGCAGAAGTTTGTGCATGCAGTAAAGCCTCCCTCAACCCTCTTTCGACTGTGTCTTGGCTCTACTATAAACCCTGTCTCCCACTGTGCTGTAGCGACACAGTAAAACATCGCAAGCACAGACACTTTGTTCAACCACTTAGCAGCACAAACTACCCTTCTTTAGGACAATTAGCCAACTAACGTCTCTCTGTTCCCGTCCTCTTGTCCCTCGTTCCTGCCTTGCCTCCGCCATACGGTCATGCACTAACTGCCATGGCGGCTGTCTTTGTCTGGAGCGAAACTGATTTTAATTGCTCTCGCTTAAGCAATTACCTTCATTCACATTCGTGTGGCGGTGTTCAAACTTTTTGGAATCCAAAGTAGTGTACTCATTTTATAGTTCCAGTGTGTAGATGACAGGCTCATTCTTTAATTACTTGTTTTTCCCCCACAATCTGGCAACGCACCCCCTCTCTGGTTGGTGGGCTGCCAGTGCCCACGCTCTGTCTGTATGTCGACATACACCACAAACTGGTTAACAACTTCCTCCATCAAACAGGCACAACAATATTAGCTTTGTATTCCTCATCCAACTCTCGGGGCGGTTTCGTCGGGCTCTGCTCAATAATATTCTTGTAATAACTCACAATATAACCAATCAAGCATTTACCGGTCGTGAATGAGCGCCAGGAAAAATGTCAAATTTAATTAAATGGAAAAGGGTTTTGTTTTGTAACCACACATAAAACCCATTGGAAAGCTTGCAAAAATAATACAACTTTTATTGATTTAGTTTTTGGAAGATTGGGTCGAAGCCCATTCTGCATCATCAAAACATCTGAAAATCCTCAAACCAAACCACAACAAAACCAACAACCATCTGTGTATCCTAACAAGGTGGACGCTCAGTGTTGTGTGCTGGTTGGGTGTTAGGGTGGTGTCTGCTTAAGTGAACTTTGGGTGACTCCAAAATGTGTGTGTGTGTGTGTGTGTGTGTGTGTGTGTGTGTGTGTGTGTGTGTGTCCGCGGGTGTGACGTGATGGAGGGTGACAGTCTGAAGTCATGGGAGGGACGAGGGAAGATGCAGAACGTCCGGGCTGGGGGAGGGGGGTGTGGGAGGGGGGTGGGGGGTGTGGGGGGGGTCCCCGAGGGGTCCTTGGTTTGACTCACCGAGATCCTCTGTCAGCAGTCAGCCGCAAGGTTGTTGTGACGGTCGGAACCGCTGTTTATCCTGTGTGTGTGTGTGTGTGTGTGTGTGTCCATTTGCATGTCTGCATTTTTCTCTGTCTATCTGTTTAGCTGTCTGTGTTTATGTCAGCCTGTCTGTCTGAATGTCTGTATATCTGTCATGTCTGTATTTTAGTACGTCTGTATTTCTGTTTGTCTTTCCATCCTCCTGTCTGTATATCTGTCTGTGTCTGTCTGTTAGTCATCTGTATTTCTGTCCGTCTGTCTGTCACCCGCCGGCACGTCTCTCACTCTGTCTCTTAACGTTTCGGTCAAACTTGCATCACTGGCTGTGACCCCCGACTCACTCAATCCCTCACTGAGGAGAACAACTGCAAACTAACAAAAAAGCGTGAGTGTTGTGGGTATACTGCTGGTATGGAAAAGCCAATTGGTTTTATATATATTTGATTTTGGGGGGATGAAAAGTGGAGTAAGATAATAAGTTGAGTAAGTCAAAATGTGACCCAACAACAGGCTTGGAGTAAAAATGCTTCCTTTCCAACCCCTGAGCAGAACTAGCATTCTGTCTAATTAAACCAAACTCAATTGGTCTGATTTGCCAACCACATTTTGGCACCTTTTCAAACTCCAAAACCAGGTTTCAAATTAAATTAGTGTTTTTTAGGACTGAAATAAGGTCTGCATCCACTCCTCAGTCCACCAATATATATATATATATATATATATATATATATATATATATATATATATTAGATATTTCATTTCATGTTCCATTTTAAGGAGGGTGAGTGCACCCCGTGATGAAGGGAAGGGCCACTCCAATACACTCCTTCACTTCACTTGACTCTTGGATCTCCACCAACGCCGCGGGTCCGGTTTCAAAGCCGGGGAGATTGGGACAGACGCTGAATTGAAAACGTTGTCGTTTCAGTCAGCGTCGGCGTCTAAATCATTGATTGGCTGGCTGGCGTCCGCGGGGACGGGGGAAGGTTGTGTTGCTTTCCCCCCCCCCCCCCTCTCCCTTCCCCCCTACCTCCCGTTTAGTCTGTAAACTCCCCTTCTAGACCCCCCATTTCGAATCCGTCACACAGTGAGTGAAACATGTGTTTAGTCAAGAGCGGAACTCTGGAGAGTTTTCCAGAATGAGAGCGTGAAAAGGCGATTCCGAGCGGGGTACCTTTTTTGATTATACATAATGCTTCTTCTTTTTTGTTGGGCCTCTTGCTCTTGATTGTAACACGGGGGCGGCTGGAGAATTGCAATGGTTCGTTTTTTTGTTTGTTATGCTGTGACACGCACCCGGCGAAAAGGGAAATGACACCATGTGAAGGCCATCAATCAAAATGCAAAAAAAGCATTCGTTGTTTGTTGATTGTGTTGATGTCTCGCCAGCACTTTACCACACAGCCTTGGGATCAGACGTGATTTGAACGCTTAGCGGCAGACGGCACACCTCCCGGGGAGCTCTGCGCTGATGATGTGCGGAACGGATGAGGATTTCGTCAACGCAAATAAATATTTCAAGCCGCACATTTGTGTGTCAAAGGGCAAAAGAAAAGCCATTGGAAATAACGTGACGCCCCCCCCTCGGGCTGTCCATAAACAGTTGGATGTTCACACAAACACACACACACACACACACACACACGATCAAAAAACAACACATAAATAAATGTAGCGATCCAAAAAGCTAAAGCTTTTAAACCTTTTTAAAAGGTTTTACATATGGTAGTAGGGGGTAAGGGATAGAGGATGAGGGATAGAGGTTGAGGGATAGACGGTGAGGGAAGAAAGGGTGAGGGATAAAGGGTGAGGGGATAGAGGTAGAGGGAAGAAAGGGTGAGGGATAGAGGGTGAGGGGAGAGAGGGTGAAAGATAGTGGGGAGATAGTGGGTGAGGGGAGAGAGGGTGATGGAAGAAAGGGTGAGGGATCGAGAGTGAGGGATAGAGGGTGAGGGGAGAGAGGATGAAAGGTAATGGGTGAGAAGGTGAGGGAAAGAGGGTGAGGGGAGAGGGTGAGGGGAGAGAGGGTGAGGGATAGAGGGTGAGGGATAGAGGGTGAGGGAAAAGAGGGTAAGAGATAGTGGAGTCTCCTTGCATGGCTGACTCCGTCGTTGGTGGTTGAATGTGTGTATGAATGGGTGAGTGTGGGGCATGACTTGTAAAGCGCTTTGAGTGGCCACTGGTTAGAAAAGCGCTATATAAATGCAGTCCATTTATAGTGGGTGAGGAGATAGTGGGTGAGGGGAGAGAGGATGAGGAATAGAGGGTGAGGGGTAGAGGGTGAGGGGAGAGAGGTTAAGAGATAGTGGGTGAGGAGATAGTGGGTAAGGGGAGAGAGGGTGAGGAATAGAGGGTGAGGGATAGAGGGTGAGAGATAGAGGGTGAAAGGACAGAGGATGAGGGATAGAGGATAAAGGATAGAGGGTGAGTGATAGAGGGTGAAGGGAGAGAGGGTTAAGGGACAGAGGATGAGGGGTAGAGCGTGAGGGATAGAGAGTAAGGGACAGAGAATTGGGCCTAGAGGGTAAGCGTGAGGGATAGAGGGTGAGGATGAGAGATAGAAGGTGAGGGCATACAGGGTGAGGGGATAGAGGATGAGTGAGAGAGGGTTGGGAGGAGGGGAGGGGGGGACTGGCCCATCCGCTAGTGTGACGTAAGCGACTCTGGCGTTCTGCAGAGCGCCACCGAGAAGTAGGTCATGCCCATTGACCTAGCTAACATAATCAGTGTTCAGTGTGTGTGTGTGTGTGTGTGTGTGTGTGTGTGTGTGTGTGTGTGTGTATGTGTGTGTGTGTGTGTGTGTGTGTGTCTCTCTGGATCCACGCTCGTTCCAAACACATTTTTTGTGCGCAATATCTCACATGCGCCAAAACATTTGGCAAGCATCTCAAGATGTGGGAAAGACATACACATATACACATACACGCTTATATATATATATATATATATATATATATATATATATATATACATACATATATATGTATACACATATATTATATAGTGTATATATGTGTGTGTGGCAGCTTTCACAAACATGTATTCAACTATAAGCAAGCGCGCACTAACGATGTCTGCGATCGTACGGATGAGTGCTTAGAAATTTCAAGGCTATTCCTGCATGTTTGTGCTTCTGCTTCAACGCACACACTTGCTTCAACCGAGTCAACACTTCTGATTCAGATTCAGATTTAGATTTAGTTAATTTGTCCCATGTGTAAGGTACAGTACACAATGTATGGTGAATGTAACGCCTTGCTCCGAAGAAGTGCTCAAAATTACAAAATTGCAAGAATTAAACAATACAAAAATAATTAAAATATTTGTGAAAAGTTTTTTTCAAAAATGTACATAATTTCAGATATCAACACCCTGTGATATCATGTCAGATGTCAGTGAATGTTTGCACATTGCATCACAAAATGATTCATAGTATAGTGACTACAAATGATTAGGCGGCCATTCATATACGTAGTTCACATACACGGGATCTACACGAGACCTTTAAAACTGTTGTTGTGGTCAGAAACAATGTCATCAAATATTTGTATCGCTTATAAAGATCTCTCATCTCATCTCACGCGAACCTGCAAGGTTGCAAAACAAAGCTTTTCAAATGTAAAAATAAAAAACGGTTATTTGACAACTCCCTGTCAAAGGAGCTTTTCTTCGGATCAGCTTTAACTTTTGGATACGCCCCAAAAAACATCGCCATCTGTAGGGCTGGAGATTAACCTCCCCCCCCCCCCCCCCCCCCAGTGAGGGTAACAGAGCCTTAAGTTGTCCTTTTAAGGAGTCAAGACTCATCCTGACCTGCCAAGGACACGGGAATTCTGACACGGGAAATAAATACGAAAATAAACTCCGACATATATACACACAGATATACCCGTTAGCGAGAGTTGGAAATTCTCCCAAAAAATGGACCGAAAGATAATAATAGCGTTTGTATCTGTATTGTGGTCGAGACGTATTTTTATCTTGGCAACAACGATACAGTTTGCAATATGCTGGGGAATGTATATTTAAACAGTTTGTAGTCACTCTGTCACTATGTATGTTTTGCTTAGATGGTGCTCAGCCTCACTTGTGAGTCACTTCGGATAAGCGTCTCAACGACTAAATGAAAACAAATGTAATATTAATATTTGTATTATACGATATAAGACACTGTGACTCAGAGGATGATTTTCTCTCTCTCTCTTTCTATTTTCTATATCTGTCCCTCTCTCTCTCTCTCTCTCTCTCTCTCTCTCTCTCTCAAGAAGACCAGAGACCTCACTGCTTGTGCCATTAGCGACTAATCAAGCATAAGTCTCGCTCCACACACACACACACACACACACACACACACACACACACACACACACACACACACACACACACACACACACACACACACACACACACACACACACACACACACACACACAGCCTTTGTCTCGTTCCAAAATAACCTGCCACACTGATCCCTAATCCCTTCATCCCCACATTGACTGTGACCAATCACAGCCTTTTATGTTCAGGGCCGTCCAGTCACGGTTAACCCGATTGGCTGGCGACGATGTGCCACACTAATATACTGCTCCATAGGGAAGAGCTGGTGTGTGTGTGTGTGTACGTGTGTGTTTGTGTTTGACCCTGATTGAAATTAAATGGGGTGTTTGGGAGATTAAGGGTGGTCTTCGGACAAAGGACAGCTATTGAGGACAAACTGCGCACACACACACACACACACACACACATAACCTATTTCATTTTCATTTAATTCCATGTCATTTCACAGATGCCTTCATTCCACGTGACGTACAGTAGATACAGGTAAATGTTATTAAGGAGCAGGCAGCAGAGGTGAGGGCGCCTCGCTCAAAGGTTGCGGAACCTCAGGGTTCAAACCCAGGACCCTTTCCCCCCCAACTGCCGTTTTTCAAGAACTTTATAAGCTACGATTTCAGGTGACAATATGTGAGATTGTACGCAGATAAACAGAACAGCAGCGGTACGCTTCCCTGTTTAGAGCCCGGTAGCTTCCACACCAGATAGGAACCGGACCAGAGTTAAGTACGCAGGAACTGTACTCCAGACCACCTGATGCGAACCGATGAACACAAGAACCGGACTCCAGACCAGACCACCTTCGTCAAGTGGGTCCATGGCCCCTGAGTACAGGACACAGTGTTAACTAGGTTCCGGTTCGCCGGTCCATGGCCCCTGAGTACGGGACACCGTGTTAACACTAATCAAACAAACTGGGCTTTTGGGGTCAAGTGAGCTCGGATCAGTGGGCCCCCTGGGGTCCCTGGTGTGAAAGAAAGAGGCCTCAAGCCCATCACAGAAGTGAAGGCAGGGTTAGGTGACAGGTTCAGGGTCACATGACCATCTGTGACGTGTGTTTGAAACATCCAGGGGTTGATGAAATGACATGAACTGACTGCAGACAAATACCACACACGCATAGACTCATCACCCTCTGTAATTCCACATGTGTTGGTGTGTGTGTGTGTGTGTGTGTGTGTGTGTGTGTGTGTGTGTGTGTGTGTGTGTGTGTGTGTGTGTGTGTGTGTGTGTGTGTGTGCGTTGAGCATTTCAAACAAATTCACCAAAGCCCATCACAGAAGTGACAGCAGGGTCAGGTGACAGGTTCAGGGTCACATGACCATCTGTGGCGTGTGTATGAAACAGCCAGGGGTTAACCAGAGGGTTAATAAGGAAAGAGTGTGAGTGTGAGTGTGTGTGTGAGTGTGTGCTTGCTACCCTAGCCCCCAGGAATGTTATTTGGAGTGAGAGTTCAGTGTGTGTCTTTGTGTGTGTTTGTGTGTGTGTGTGAGAGTGTGTGTGTAAGGTTGTGTGTTCAACGCTTCTCCTTACTCTTTAGTTATTTCCCCAGGTGCATTCATCCAAAGCGGTGAATTACGACTGAATTAAATTGAATTGAATGAATTACTGAATTCCACAAGCAGGTAGATACAGTACAGGTAGAGATCACACAGAGACACCAGGGATCGAACTCTGAACCTTTTGGCTGGGACTCCAACACCCAGAAACACCAGGACTGTCTCTGCCCTCTTCTGGAAAAATGCCATACCCCCTACCAGCTCAATAATAACATTCACCGTATGAGGTGGATTCAAAGAGTGATTCTAAGTAAGACAGAGAATGGGATTGGGCGGTGGGTACGTTTGATTCCACGACCCTCACCTCCCCCCTGCCACCTCTCTCGCTGGGCTCGGAAATCGCTCCCACGACCTCGTCATCACCCTCACCCTCTCTCTCTCTTGACACCACCCCAATGCCACTATGGAACCACTCACAATACCCAGGCAATCTCAGCTTCCGTCCGACATGTGAAGGAATTCTAAACACCGTTTTTTTTGGCAAAGGAATCTCGGAAAAGAGAGGTAGAGGTAGAGGGGGATGTGGTTGATCAAATAGGGGCGGGGCTTATATGATCCCAAAAAAGGACGAGTGCAAACTGCAACACAATAAAGTACGCAAAATATGCGGTGTGGGATGCCAATAGGGGGCGGGGCTCATGTGTGAGAGGCGTGGCTTATACTACCCAAATGATAATAAGACAGTGTGAGAGCTTGACAGGCGAGGCAAACTTCCTACACGAAAAAAAGTATGCAAAAAATGTGACAAGAGTGGGCGGGGCTAATACCAGAGAGGCGTGGCTTATACAAACCCAAAGATAGTATAGTTTTTTGAGGGCCAACCTTCTCCCCACGCAAACACGGAGCACTAAAGATGTCACGATGTGACGTGTGACGTGCAAAAACATCTGGCTATCGGGCGTTGGGGTTTCCTGGAGGCTCCCCCCTTGATGTGAATATCAGATGGCAGCACATGGACGGGATATTTGCATTAGCTCAGAGTGGATGAGGGGAAAATCAGGAACGACCGCAGGAAAAATGGAAGTTGCTGGAGTCTCGGAAAGAGCCAGACTCACAGAGTTAGGAACGTTCTGGAGAGTTAACACTGCTTGTTAGATTACAGTAGCATTGAATTATGAACTAAATCTAAATTGAAATCTAGGATGATTTTGAATCCTCTTTATTGGTAACATACATGTACACACACACACACACACACAGTGAAACGTTGTTTCTCTGCATTTAACACCATCCTAGTATTAGGAGCAGTGGGGGCAGCTATTGTACATACAGCTGCCCGTGGAGCAGGGTAGGGGGTCCGGCGCCTTGCTCAAGAGCACCTCGGCAGTGCCCAGGGACGAACTGGCAACATTTTTTCCAAGTAACAGTTCTCACTACGTAGTTTCGGGGACTTGAACCGGCGACCCTCCGCGTCCCAATCAAAAAGTCCCAAAAGACGCAACAAGTTTGAGATCATCGGTCGCGCCATCAAAAATATTGAAGATACACAATTATAAGCTGTGTCCAGCGAGTGCTTTTTAGAGATAGACAGAGAAGAGATAAGCTAAATGAAACGTGTAGGCTAGCCTGCACACACAGTCGATAGAGAGCGATCCATTTTAAGAATGACTCGAGTTGGAAGCACAAAGGAACAGTTATTGTAGAAGAACACACTTTACGCAATCTATTTATAAAAATGATTAAATTATTATTATTTAATTGTTGTATAATGTCACGACAGTTAGAAAGACAATGGCGTCTACAACTCTCTGCCTAAGCGTCTTTTATCGCAAATAAAGTGTCCGTTAGAGATAAGCAAAGTGTGCATTAACAAAAAAAGACCAAACAGGGCCTGGTGGTTTGAGTTTGACTCCAAGGAAAAAGGCTTCTGGGTTCGATACCCCAATGCCTGCAGCCTGTCTAGACTAGAGGGCAAGACAACGCACCACACGCTTCCATAAGATGATATTTATATCATGAACGGATATCAATATGATATAGAGTGGGTCACCCTTTGAGACTGGAACTCTGATTAAGGGCTACGCTATTAACATTAACTTAACCTGACATGTGAAATGAAATAGCGCATTTAAAATCGAAATCTCCTCATCCGGGAGCACAGCGACGAATCAAAACTTTAATCAAGAAGTCAAACCAAACACGCCCTCTTGTCTCCGCGGTTCCTGTGCCAAGCTGCCAAAACAAAACGCTAAATCTGTCCAAACCCATCGTCTCTCTCCCTTGCCGGGCCACGTTTCTATGGCAACGGTGTGCTGTTCACGCTCTTATTGGCCCGAGTGTGTGTGTGTGTTGATGACTTGAAAGGAAAACAATCACGATATTGTATGTATATTTTTCAATGTAAATGAGATGCAAATCTGGAGATGAAGAAAACCGGTAGAGGGAGGGTAGGGGGGGTTGTGAGAACTCAAGTTCGGGTTTCATCAATTCTTTGGATTGTACACAAAAGATAAATGACCCTCTCAGATGTCTTAAGTGGGGGCCCCCCCTGCTGATGCATTCAATAACAAACCACAATGAGTTTTTAATGGAGCCTGGGTACCAAGCAACAGTTATAATAATGCCTTCGGATTTTTCCCTCGGAAAATCTAAATATTACAATAGAACATTTTATAGTATTTTATTTATACCGTTTTGTTTATACTGTTTAAACTGTTGTAGTCATAGTCATTCATATTTATACTGCAATTATGTAAAGATGCACATTTGTGTAATTGTCCTTTGTAATTTTTTTATTCTTGCACAATTTTATTTAGTTGTTATTGCGAGCACATCTTTGTAGCTGGCGATACAATTTCACTGTACATTGTACACCGTACCTAATTCATGTGACAAATAAACCTAACCTGAGAGAGAGAGAGAGAGAGAGAGAGAGAGAGACCTTATTCATGTCAAACCACCGAATCTACCAACCAAATCTGAATCAGAATCTGAGTATTGTTGTGTACTTCAATAAGTACAAAAAGATATGCAGGACATAATCAAAGACACGGTTGATAAATTGTTGAGAGAAACAAAAGAAAGAGGCGACAGGCGTGCTTTTGTAGTTTTAAAGTCACATTGAAAACTTCCTCATGCGGGAAAGAGTGTTGATAACAGGGCTGACAGACAGGGCTGTCTGCTATATTGGTCTCGCATGTCTGCCACCCTCAACGCTGACGGAGGGAAGAGAGGGGCTCTGATGTTGACACACACACACACACACACACACACGCACACACATGCATACACACACACACACACACACACACACACACACACACACACACACACACACACACACACACACACACACACACACACACACAGTCAAAAACAAACCCAAGCACCTGACAATGGGACTAGATTGCGACAAGGGAAACAGGATTCAAAATACAAACGGCTGCTATTTTTGTCTGCATCTCGACAACAGTAAAAAAAAGAGAGAGAGAAAAAAACCGAGACACACACACACACAGACAATATACTCCTTTGGTTCCCACGCTCTCTTGTTACACACACACACACACACACACACACACACACACACATACACAGGTCCTGTCCGGTGGAATGAAAAAAAGCATGGGCCATAACTTTGTAAATACACAAAGGTCACAATGTCATATATAGCTACAGTTTATACAACACTTTAATCGACTCACTTTCCAGTTAATAAAAACACATAAATGGTCAAAGTATAGTATTTACTTTAGTAAATACTATACTTAGTATTTCGTATTCAACCCTTCGCATCACCACCACCATGATCCCTAAAATAAATACCACTATTGCCGTGACACCGTCTTAAACCCATCCAACTCCTCAACTCTTCTAAATATTTACCACAGAGAAGCTATTTGCTATGGACTGCTGCCAATGAACCAAAATGCAACAAATGAAACTCAAAGCAAACACTAGTACAAATACTTTGGAAATACTTCCTCGGGCTCCTAATTAACGTTGAGTGTTTATTAGTCATTTCAAGGCGACCGGCCAGGCTATCCGCCGCGGATAATAGAGCACCGGCTTCCTTCCTGTGCGTCGCTCCAAGGTTCCTCCTGCAGGAACAAAGCCTGGAAGTGGGTTCCCCTGCCTTTTGATCCCTCCCTCCCCCCCCCCTTAACCCCGTGACAGGTGAGACGGATGGATACAGTGGAGTGGAGGGAGCGTTTGGCCCTGCACTCCGACACACACATGTACGCACACACACACACGCACA
>CM051009.1:8815915-8818415 GCA_027704905.1 Muraenolepis orangiensis
ACACACACACACACACACACACACACACACACACACACACACACACACACACACACACACACACACACACACTACACACACACACACACACACACACACACACTGTCCCACACATACACACACCACACACTTACACACACACACACACACATACAGACAGTCACATACGCAGTCACACACACAGTCACATACACACACACACACACACACACACACACACACACACAGTCACATACACACACACACACACACACACACACACATACACACACAAACATTGTCACACACCCAAACAAGATGTTGCAGTTCGGAAAATGAGGCCTTTATTTTGAACTTACAAAAAATGGTCTTATTAGAAGTTATGTCTCCTCGCTTGGCCGCTTGTATTCACCGTGACCTGTACTCGAAAGTGTTGCCAATAACACGGAACAGAAAGCACAGTTAATAAAATAACTAAAAGTAAAAAAAAATATTCTATTTTTTTCCGGCAAAAACTGCGACGACCCAATAGGGCAGCTAAATGCTAAATTAACTGTTGTTTCAAACTGTCCTGAGTACTGAAGACCTGCGAGAGCCAACAGCTTAATGACCAACGGTCGTTGCCGGCTAAGTCCCGAGTAAACGGCTTAGATTTGAAGCCCCTGAGGTCACCTAAAGTCTAATATATAGGGGTGACTGTTCATCGGTAAAAAAAAAAACCTCAAGTAATCCTCAACATTTGGCCCTCATGAAATAGGTACCCGCCTAACAAGCGGGGAAGTTTGGATCGCATGACGGAGTTCAACGGTCCAACGGAACCTCTATTTACAAAAGACGATCGCCAAGCCGAACGTAATCAAGTTCGGATTATTATTTTTTTTTTACTAATGGGATTTCAAAAGGCTTACGAACGTAACCGATTAAAGGGGGCATTACCAACTTCGGATGATTAAAAACCCAAAAAAAAACAAGATGGAGATTTCCAAAACACGGAAACTTGGCGTTGCCAAGACCACCCCGAGATCTAAAGTATGCCTGCATGCTATTAATCTGTGTTGTCATCCTGCGTCTCGGCGAAAAGGGTTTGAAAGGAAGCAGAGTGCGGCAATGACAGGATAAAACGCAGATGAACTCAAAGCAACATGCACCTCTCGTTATATTCAAACTAAATCCTTGTTGTGACCCTTTTAGGTTATTAAATATCCACCCGCAAAACATCATTCATTGATGAAATGATTTAAAGCTTTGCTATTTGAGATGACAAATGAGATTTAATGGTCTACATTGAAAAACGGCGTCTTCTGCGAGTCATTTGAGTGTGTATGTATATATATATATTGTACACATGGTGTGTCTGTATGTGTGTGTGTGTGTGTGTGTGTGTGTGTGTGTGTGTGTGTGTGTGTGTGTGTGTGTGTGTGTGCGTGCGTGCGTGCGTGCGCGTGCGTGCGTGCGTGCGTACGTGCGTGCGTGCGTGCGTGCGTGCGTGTGTGTGTGTGCATGCATGGTATTTTTGGCAGTTTCAGCATCGGTCAGTGAGTGAGGTTTAAAATGGAGAATGTTCTTTCTCTCGTGAAGAAAGAGACCAGAACTGACAAGGAAAGAGTTTCCATCCCACTCTTCTCGTGGTCTCCTGGAGAACACGGCCCAGTCATTTTCCCTACACCCTTTGCCACTCCGCTAGGGCGAAAAACGACACGATCCCTCATTCTGACCATTAGCGGAAAGGCGGGAAAACAATCCCACTACACAGTAAAAAAAAGATAGAGCAGTTATTTTTGGTTTTCGTTCGTAAAAGGTGAGTTAAGTTGAATAAATAAAAAAGTAAAATTTATATATTTATAAAGGTGTGTGAATTATTTCTAGTCGGAGACTAAATGGAACATGAAGCTTTTTGGATTTAGAAAGCGTTGATAATGGATGATGAACTCAGTGCAAACGGCAATGCTTTAAGCGCACCGTTAGCCAAATTGGCTGTGCGGTCGTATAGGATGCAGAATCGAAGGTGGAGACTCGTATAATGAAATGTACTGTAATAGATGAAATGCCACTTTACACATTCCCTGCGAGTTGGCCCATTATCCCCCCCGAAATGTCCTAATCAAATCAGGAAAGCCATTACTAGAAAATTAGTCGTAATCAAAAGGAGGGGCTCTGAGCTATGAGCTACGAAAAGGTCTGAAAAATAAGACGATTATTCAGCGACACTTACATTTATTTTTTGGTTTTATACCGAACAACCGTTAGAGGTTTCAGTTAATTCGTTAATTTTTGAGCGGCGACTTTTGACTTTCACGGAACAAAACGTCGTCCCGAAGCAGCCCCCCTTTGACAGACTTTCTGTGGCACAAAGACGCCTGAATGACTGCGGCCCACTCCTTTCTGACCTGGCACAAAGACACCAAGGATAACGCTTGTGACGATTACTTCTCTCTCTTTACCCGTCTCCCTCTTTACTGCCTCCCCCTTGAAAGGGGTCCTTCAGGGAAAGGTTTTGAGGAGAAGGAGGAGTGAGAGAAAG
>CM051009.1:8825915-8830915 GCA_027704905.1 Muraenolepis orangiensis
GTGTCCTTCGGGAGGAGACCTCATGAAGCCATTTGAATGGCTGGTGGCAACGGTGTCTGCTACATGGTCCAAGCGGGCTCCTCTCTTTGCTCATGGGCACATGGGGAAAATCTGTGTCAACTAGCAAAAGCCGCCACGAGCGCTACCGTAGTGCTCGTAGTCAGCCTTGGCTAGCGTGGGTCACGCTGCATTCCGTTAGCTCAACGTCAACTCCGCTCTCGAGGCTACGCCCCGCGCGGTCGGTCGGTCAGGCGGTGGAACACGCCTTCAAGCTAACACTCCGTGACGCTTTCGCTAGCCAAGGTTTAGGCGGTTTCTCTCTGCATGACAAAACACGTGCGGCTTGGACAGTAGAGGCCAGGTTGTTGTTGTTCGACCCGCGATGATGCGGTGGTTTGCAAAGTCCAGATGTCAAGTCCAAGAGGGGGGGGGGGGGAGGGAATGGCATGACATAGAAAGCAGAATACATTAAATTCCTTGTCACGGGCAAAGGGCGAAACAACAATCTGTCCGCCGCCGTGTTTTCCGCTGTGTCAACTGAAATGCTAATGTCCCCCTAGCCTCCAGAGGACTAGCAGAGGAGGGTGAACTTAGGAACATTTCCCAGGCTGTGCGTTTGGTCATCTTTGACGCTCGTGACCTCTCTCTCTCTCTCTCTCTCTCTCTCTCTCTCTCTCTCTCTCTCTCTCTCTCTCTCTCTCTCTCTCTCTCTCTCTCTCTCTATCTTTCTCCAGTCACGGTTGCCGTCACCGGATTAGCTGGCTCGAGGTGTCGTAGACGACACCTTATGAACTTGACTTATGATTGATCATGAAGCAGATGCATCTATTTAGCATGACTTAGATACATGTCAATAAGGAGCAGATAGGAGACACGATTGATGATAATGATGACTCATGAAAGCTTCAAAATCAACATATATATTTTTTTTGGGGGGGGGGGTCTCTTGAAAAATCATTACCGTTATAATGTCACTTCCAATTAACTAAAAATGCTGCTTACACAAAAATGGAATACATTTCTCGACTAACAAGTACGGTCTATGTACTGTTACAGCATGTGAACAGCATGTGAACAGCATGTGAAGCTGGGTAAAACCATCTCTGGCTCTACACTGTAAAACCCGATAAGTTAATATAACTCAAAACATTCATAGAAACTGATTACGAGGGGATGAAACGGAATTTTAAGTTACATTTACTCATTTATTAAGTTCTAGTATTGACAACTCTAAAACGTTTGTTACATGTACTCATTTAATTAAGTTAAATAAACTCAATATTTCTATTTTTACAGTACTAATAGAAATCTAGTATGGACAACTCTAAAACGTATGTTACCTTTAACATAAAATAAATGTATCTGTAAGTTAATTTAAGTTCAATAACGACTTGGAAATAAACTGTCCACCGCAGGGACGTGCAGAGGATCTTAGAGGGGCAGGGGCCCAAATTCATAAAAGTGCATGCTGGCAATTTCTGTAAATAATCCGACACTGTTAAATATCATCACTGCTTGGTCACAACACGGACACACAGACACCACATTGACTGTTTTCTTCTTTAACAGCTTGTTTCGTCTGGTTCCAAACTGAAAAGAGATGAGATTAAAAAGTTAGACAGGCTGCAATCTTTTTTCAAAACCACAGTATGAGAGGAGATTCAACGCTCATCAGGGACCAAATAGAAGCGCTTTCCACAGTAGCGCGCAGTGTTGCCAGGTCTGCTTCAGGGTGACCACCCGTCCCGCATTTCGCGGGACAGTCCCGAAAATGAATGTTTGTCCCGCATCCCGCGTGAACAGAACAATGTCCCGCATTTCAAAGATCATGGTAAAACACCAAAAAAGTAGGCCTAATAATAATACAAATACAAATAAAAACATGCAATTTAGCGAAAGTGATTTAGTAGTACAGATAAAATGGATGATGCCAAGAAAAAGAAACTCTGCTCATAAAAAAGAATGGGAGAAGAAATCTCCATGAGATGTGTATCAGACCGAGCGCTGCGGTGCCCCAGAGCGACGCACAGTGAGCAGCACGTGATTACGCTTGTTAAATAAAGAGACGTTTTAGAAGTACGTAAGTAGTACGTTTTATTGAACTGTAGAACACAACATAAACATATTAAAGTAGCCTACAGTCGTAATTCAAAGTAGCAACGGTAACTAAATAAAGGTAAAGGCTGCCCAGTGTGCCCTAACCCTAACATAAAGCACACATCTAATCGTGTCGGAGGAGAACATTAAATGGCATATATAGCCTCCAAAACATATATAGCCTCCACAACATATATAGCCTCCACAGCATATATAGCCTCCACAGCATATATAGCCTCCACAACATATATAGCCTCCACAACATATATAGCCTACACAACTTATATAGCCTCCACAGCATATATAGCCTCCACAGCATATATAGCCTCCACAACATATATAGCCTCCACAACATATATAGCCTACACAACATATATAGCCTCCACAACATATATAGCCTCCACAACATATATTGCCTCCACAACATATATAGCCTACACAACATATATAGCCTACACAACATTTAATGTTCTCCTCCGACACGATTAGATGTGCTTTAGGTTAGGGTTAGGGCACACTGGGCAGCCTTTACCTTTATTTAGTTACCATTGCTACTTTGAATTACGACTGTAGCGTCGCTTTGGCTTTTGGCTGAATCTACAAATGCATAAACTAACACTAAAACAACAACAACTGAAACACTAAACGCATTTAATGAGTAAGGTAAACACAATGACAAAATAAGGTTCTAAATCAAAGAATAACTTACCGGTTTCGGTACGAAATTCTGTTCCCCAGCAGCATGGGTTAGTGCGGTGGAAAAACAATGGCGGATCTTCACTTTGGAAAGAGAAGATTACGTACGTGACGTCAGCACGTACGTGACGTCACGCGAGGCTGCTGTCAAATAATTTGAGTACAATGTACTGATATTCATTGATATTCATTAAAGAAGTTAAGTATTGTTCACTTAAAGTTTGAAATGTGCTCAGATAACTCATACCGTTTGTGGTGAAATAATGTTTATGCATTTTTGAGGTCATACAACTCATATTATTTGACAGACTTTCACTGTTCGGTTTTACAGTGCAGGTCCACCAGCACAGGCTCCCGATAAGGCTGCGTTCTTTCTCCCCTAATCTTCTCCCTGTACACAAACAGCTGCACCTCCAGCCACCAGTCTGTCAAGCTCCTGAAGTTCGCGGACGACACCACCCTCATCTCTGGAGGTGACGAGTCTGCCTATCGGAGGAAGATCGACAGACTGCTGACCTGGTGCGGTGGTAACAACCTGGAGCTAAACACTCTAAAAACAGTGGAGATGGTTGTAGACTTCAGAAAGAGCCCCCCTCCCCCCCATCACCCTACACAACTCCCCGGTTCACACCGTGGACTCGTTCCGCTTCCTGGGCCCCGTCATCTCCCGGGACCTCAAGTGGGAGCTGAACATCAGCTCCCTGACCAGAAGGCCCAGCAGAGGCTGTTCTTCCTGCGGCAGCTGAAGAAATTCAACATGCCTCAGTCCATGATGGTTATCTTCTACACCTCCATCATTGAGTCCATCCTCACCTTCTCCATCACCACCTGGTTTCCCGCTGCCACTGCAAGAGACAAGTTCAGCCTAGGGTGTGTCACATGCTCTGCGGAGAGAGTGATCGGCTGCAACCTGCCTTCCCTCCAGACCCTGCATGACTCCAGGGCCCTGAAGCGGGCCAGAAAAGATTATGGCCAACCCCTCTCACCCAGGCCACAGTCTCTTTGCACTGCTCCCCTCCGGCTGGAGGCTGCGGGCCATCAGGTCAAGAACTTTAAGCCACAAACACAGCTTCTTCCCCACGGCCTCCAGCCTCGTCAACGAGGCCCGCCTCCCCCTCTGAAGATCCGGCAGGAGGCTCCCCCCCCGACCCCACCCCACTGCACCCAGCCCTCATACACCCACACATACACTCATACAGACCAATATTTATATTTTACCAACACTATAAAAAATATATTTAAAAATGCTAAATTTGCACTGGACTTATTGTTTTGCCTTGTCTGTACTGTTTTGTTTTGCACGTTACTGTGTTCTTCCGGACCCGTGTCAAATTCCTATGCGTGTTTTTACAACGGTATATGGCAATAAACCACTTTCTGATTCTGAAGAAAGAACCTTATGGATTTTGCTCTCTTTTTCTCCCCCTCTCTCTCTCTCTCTCTCTCTCTCTCTCTCTCTCTCTCTCTCTCTCTCTCACCCCTATACTATTGTTCCCCTTATACGATGGCTGGCTGTCTATTCCGCTCATGAAAATCCATCTAAAAACAATATTTTGTACACTGGTCAGGGCTTG
Organism: Muraenolepis orangiensis; assembly: GCA_027704905.1. Classification (NCBI taxonomy): domain Eukaryota; kingdom Metazoa; phylum Chordata; class Actinopteri; order Gadiformes; family Muraenolepididae; genus Muraenolepis; species Muraenolepis orangiensis. The sequence continues at coordinate 8,830,283 of CM051009.1, forward strand.
TTGATTCTGGAGAATGTAACAATTGCAAATTAGTTTTTTGATGTTGTGTCTTCTTTGAAAGGGAAGAAATTAGCTCTTTACAGTGGTGGGAGAAAAAAAACTAAGACATTCTCTTCCAAGGTGAGCAGAAAGATTGTGTGAAAGTACGAGAAAGTATGAATTAGTGATAAGCTACAGTCGTGCTCTCTCACCTCCACTCCTGACAGCAACCTGTGTGTGTGTGTGTGTGTGTGTGTGTGTGTGTGTGTGTGTGTGTGTGTGTGTGTGTGTGTGTGTGTGTGTGTGTGTGTGTGTGTGTGTGTGTGTGTGTGTGTGTGTGGTGTGTGTGTGTGTGTGTGTGTGTGTGTGTGTGTGTGTGTGTGTGTGTGCGTTTGCGTGTGCGTGTGCGTGTGTGTGTGAGTGTGTGTGTGTAGACTTTATTTGCCAATTTGACTGACTACATGATTGTTGACGTTTTTCAGATAATAAACACACACACACAAATAATAACGCTAATATTTTTCCTCATCGCTAATCTGACAACTATCTATATCTATCAATGTCAGAAAGGTAAAGCCCAGCTATAGCAGATCAAAAATTGTCCCTCCAGCACGGTGACACCTAACAAAGAGTTGACTTAAGAATAGCGACACA
>CM051009.1:8835915-8868415 GCA_027704905.1 Muraenolepis orangiensis
AGAGAGAAGGAGACAGAACATAAGAGAGACCAGACAGAGACACAGAACGAGATATAGAGATAGAGAGAGAGACCCCCCCCCCCCCCCCTACTACCTACAACTTTCACATTTTCCACGGTTTTCTATACATTTCCATAAAACACAACAAACAACCAACAAAGAACAAAAACAACACTGAAGATAATCTCTTCTGGGAGATTATCAGCGGCAGTTGGTTCCCATCTGTAGATCACAGCGGCTGGCACAAACGTCCATTGTGTCTCTCGAGGCCTGGTGGGGGGGGAGGGGACGTTCTTTCAGAGCGGTCGGAACCCTGGCAGTGGTCATAGGGAACTCAACCCAGAGCTGTGTTCCCGGCACAAAGGACGATAATACCGTGCCACTTGACTGGTTCGTGGCCCCGTACTTGTTGACAAGTGTCTTTGGCTTCCTGCGGCCACGGGGCCAACAATCCAAGCCTTTGTTGGCCCTGTGGCCCGGCAACAGAACCAACACCGGACCGTTATTGACCCCTATTGACGCCTCGTTCACCAAGACGACGTCATCTCGGGTTCCACTCTTGGTTTCATCTTGGTTTGAAGTGGTTAGCTGGGTAGAGTAGCTACCCAGATGGGTAGGGTAGCTACCCAGCTAACCACTTCAAACCAAGATGGAAGCCAGAATGGAAACAGGATGACGTGGCCACCAAAACAAGAGTGTTTAGAACCAAGATGTCCGCTAGATGAACAAGGTCTCAAATATCCCTGGGGTGGTTGGATATGACACAGCCCTTTACTCTTTGTTGATCTGTATTGAATTCCTTATATCCAACGGTTGGATTTCTGCATATCTTCAAATCTAGCTCCTCCAACTCTTCCAAATCGAGTTAATCCAACTTAGTAGGTATTCAGAGTATCTGTGGATAAGTATTGTATTTGTGTGAGCCAGAACATGAACATCCGTTCTGAAAGATGAGTGGCAGAGGGCTGGAAAACAGAGAAGAGAAAGAGAGACTCGAATACACTGAGAGATGGGATAAGAGGATATGGGATAAGAGGGAGAGAAAAAGGAGAGCCAGAGAGAGGAAGAGAGAGCTAGAGTAAGACAGATAGAGAGCGTAGAGAGAGAGATAGCCAGCCAGGGAGAGAGAGAGAGAGAGAGAGAGAGAGAGAGAGAGAGAGGAGAGAGAGAGAGAGAGAGAGAGAGAGAGAGAGAGAGAGAGAGAGAGAGAGAGAGAGAGAGAGAGAGAGAGAGAGAGTATGCTGAGAGAAAGAGAGAGAGAGAGAGAGAGAGAGAGAGAGAGAGAGAGAGAGAGAGAGGAGAGAGAGAGAGAGAGAGAGAAGAGAGAGAGAGAGAGAGAGAGAGAATATGCTGGGAGAGAGAGAGAGAGAGACAGTGTGAGAGAGAGAGCTTCTATCTGGAATGCATGGAGGTTCTGGAGGAACATGAAAAGCGTTTGGAGCGTTTGGCAGCAGCGGATGCCAGAAGGGCCTTACTCTGACCACCACGCTGGGTACCAAATGTGGTTCAACTTGAAACAATTCACCGCATGACAAATGAAGAACAAAAAAAAAAAAGATGAAATAAGCTGAATATGCTTTAATTTTCACCATTTATGTATTTGTTGCTAAATTTGGCACTCGCTTTTTAGTAGTTCTGCATAACCGGTCAGGGAGTAAGAAATAGCAACGTCGCAACAAATGTGCTACTCTTTACGAATTAGATGTCGAGGGTATTTAAACAGTTAAAATAATGTTAAATAAAGCGGCTTTCAGGCTACACCCTGTTCACACATGGCGACTCTAAAGTTTTGCAGTCCGGCGGTAATTTATTTTGACGCTGTTGTGCCTGTGCTTGGCTTTTATACCGTGTGTAATTGAGCCCTCCACACTGAAATACAGTAAAGTATTCATTCTATCCCATCCACCCCATCTGCACACCCCTCGCAGTACCAGCTGGGTCCCTCCTTTAGGGACGATGCTATAAGGTGACTGAACCTAGTGTGACTCATTAGCATACTCTCCAACCTTGAGCCCTGAGGAATAAGGAGATTTTCCCCTCAAAAAAAACACCACGGAGGGTCTGAAAACAGACTTTATCTCCTGCACTCTAGTGAATTTGTAAGGATGTGAATCAGAAAATACAAAGCAGACAAAAGAAAATCGGTTCCATTTTTTTAAATAAAATATTTTTGTGTCAAGGGTATTCTGGAGGGCACTGTACATCACCGAAAATCCACTGTGCCTCTTACTCTTTTAACTTGCTCTATTTTGGATTTGGATTCATATCAAACGGTTACAGACAATCCCTGTTAACTAGCCACATACTGCAGAGATACAAAATAAATATATATATATATATATGTATTATATATACAAATACGGATATTCTCCTAACTCGGGAGAATTGACTGGAACTACCAGGAGAGGACGGCGAAAAACCTGGGACTCTCCCGGGAGAAATCGGAGGGAGGGTTGGCAAGCATGGTCATGGGTAAGACCAGGAAGCTCCTTACAAACTGTTAGTCACAGTCTGGTTGTTTTTTTCATCCTTGCTCACTTTTAATTGGATGCTTCTAAGACGGAGCATTCCGAGGACATCAAACCACAATTTAGTCCAATGACTCCAGAATAATACCCCAAGCATTTTTTGCCTTTCTCGTCTTAAAAAGGGGGGCTGCGTTGCCAACATTGCTGACATATCCGAGGTACCGAGGCGGTTACAAAACCACAGAGAGGCATATTTTCCTAAAGAGGAAAGCTGGGGACAGTGAATCCGCTCACTGTTTTGTTGGCAGAGAATTAGCTTAGCCTAGGGGCTGGCAGAGTTTTCTCAGAAGAGTTTCCAGGAAACGGCAGGACTCACGACTCCTCTCGACTCCCACCAATAGTAACACACACACTGGGAGAGAATAAAGACTCGTGCTAGCTTAGAAACGTTGGAATTCATGGTAGCATTTGTTGCTACGTAAGAAAAATAATTAAAGAACGATAATTGAGTCCATTTGGTGGATGTTTCTATCCAAAGTCTCTTCAAATAAATAACTTAATTGCATACATCGTTAGCATGTGCCCCATTGGGAATCGAACCCCTTACCCTGCCAGTGTTAGTTCCGTGCTGTACCGGTTGAGCTAGCCAGGAGCAAGCCACCTTCCCATTCTGGTTACATTCCCTCTCTCAATGACCTCCACCAACTTTTTAGATGAGACAGATAAGATGGACGTGTTCCAGTGTCTTTATTGACAGCCTTTAGTTCGTCCTCTGCTCTTTACGATCTCATCTCTATAGGAGGAGGAGGGAGGAGGGAGGAGGAGGAGGAGGAGGAGGAGGAGGAGGGATGCCGCAGTACAGTGGAAACCATGTGTAGGTCAACTGCCAGTACCTTGCTCTAGGGCAAGGGCAGGGTGCTTATTACACATCTCTGACGGGAACACGTTCAGATACAGGTCATCAAGGGGCAGGTAGGTGTTAGGACATCGGCTGTGGGATCGAACACTGGGTATCAAACCCGGTAACTTTTGGATGCCTATGCTTGCCCACTATATAAAACCCAGAGAAAGCTCTCACACGGTGCAGGACTTAACACAGACACACACTCTACTACTGTACACTAAACATAATACACACTCCACATTACAGTGTAGCTGCTGGTTGGTTTAGTTCAAGTGTGACTCGTTTAACTAGCTAACTATCTGTTACCAACAACGTTCTTCAACAACGTGCTTCAACAACGTGCAACAACGTGTGTGTGTGTGTGTGTGTGTGTGTGTGTGTGTTCCCTGAGCATGTGAAGTGTTCAGGGTTAGCCCTGCTTAGCGCTGCCGTTTCCTTTGGCTTCTTTTCTCCAAGCTACATCAGCGTCAGCGTCTAGCGTGTTCAGCTGTGGGAGGTGTACGGTCGCTGTAAGGGGGGCTGTAAGGGGAGCAAAAAATGCTCTCATGTATTAATGAGTAGCTCCCAAGAACACTGGAAGGCCATGTTTTTCCTAAAAATGTCTTTTACGCCTGAAACTAGTTCTTAACTCTCTCTCAGCATCTCTTCGTCTCCCTCTCTCTCTCTCTCTCTCTCTCTCTCTCTCTCTCTTCATCTTCATCACCGTCAGGCAGGCGATACCGCAGTATCAAGTGTCGTACAAATAGGCTTAGAGATAGCTTCCACAGTCAGGCCATCAGGCTGCTGAACAAGGGCGTATAACATATAACAATGTATATTTTATTACATTGATTTATATATACATATTGCTCTTTTCTGTGCTGATTTTTGCATTTTATAAATTGCATTTTTTATTTTTATTTTATATTCTTTATTCTATTTTTTATTCTATTTTTATCTATTTTTATTTTATCTTATTTTATAACTGCTGTCTGTCGTCGGGTATTGCACACAAGAATTTCACATCACTGCTTTATACTAAACTGTAAACTGTGAAGTGACAATAAACTTGACTTGACTTGACTTGATCTCTCTCTCTCTTCATCTCTCTCTCTCTCTCTCTCTCTCTCTCTCTCTCTCTCTCTCTCTCTCTCTCTCTCTCTCTCTCTCTCTCTCTCTCTCTCTCTCTCTCTCTCTCTCTCTCTCTCTCTCTCTCTCTTCATCTCTCTCGTCATTTCTCACTTTCTCCATCTCTCTCGTTCTCTGCCCCCCCCCCCTCTCTCTCTCTCTCTCTCTCTCTCTCTCTCTCTCTCTCTCTCTCTCTCTCTCTCTCTCTCTCTCTCTCTGTCTCTCTCTCTCTGTCCCTCTGTCGCTCCCTCCCCCTCTCCCTCTCTCTCCCTCCCTCCCTCTCTCCATCTCTCTCTCGCTCTCTCTCTGTCATTATACAATATTGATCTCGGTCCAATGCACAGTACTTACTGACAACTTAATTTGCCAAGAGATGGGTGTTTGTTTGATGGGTCTAAAACCTCATGAATAAAAATTAAGTAAAAATCGTCCAATTTAAGGATTTAATTAGCCTTGTCTTACCTGGTAAGACATTGATAAACGGCTCTACAAAACACTTCAATATTAGCGTTACTAGCTTTGCTTATATGCTTGAGTGATTCACATTCAACAAACTATTTTGTGTTTCAGATATTGCAAGTAGTCTTTTTTGTTTTAGTTTTCATACAAAGGTGAAGACGAACAAGACCATAATCGGAATGTGAAATGCGTAGATTCAGATTCAGATTCTGATGTGGTTTATTTGTCACATTTCCCTTTACACTGTACACTGCACCTTTAAGATATCTTAAAGGTGCAGTGTACAGTGTAAAGGGAAATGTTATCGCCTGCTCCGAAGATTATAGAATCAAAAAAGTGACACAATTTACAATAATTACAAATTTCCAACAAAATGACAAAGTTTACAAAACTGCAAAAACTAATACACAAATGTAGATATTGACATAAGTGCAGAATAGTGGAATCCAACACTATGAACAGTACAATCTAAATCTAAATATATAGTGGAAAAAGTGAAAAAGTAGGGTTAGGACCAAAAAAACGACCTTACCTTGGAACATACACCTGGCTATACGACGTTCTCCTATTTGTTATCTCCAATGTATAATTGAGACTACTGTGTACACTATCTGGATTATTCATCACATGTCATTTTCAGTTCAGTCGCCGTGTGCTGCCATCACAGCACGGTCATACCCACATGTTTGTACACTTGGCCGTTTTCGTGCGAGGAGTCCCGAGAGTCGGAAATCACAGAACGGGGTCAAAAGCTTGTTTTGACACACTTTTATTTCATGCGACGACCATGGAATACAAGACCCAATATAGCGCAGCCAGATCTAGCTAGTTTGTTTTTTGTGTGTGTGTGGGGGGGGGTGAAAGCCCAAAACGTAGCCTAAAAGCTACCAGGTTCGATCCTGGATGTCCCCAACCTACCTGTTGGCATCCTTTGGATAAAAACGTCTGCTTAAAATCAACAACATAGTATGTATCATTTTTATATAACACGTCAAACATAAAATGATCAGATTAAACTAAAATGGCAAAAATAGCAAACAGTGCTTGGATGGATGTTAAGGATCCTAACCCATACAAGTCAACACAACCCATGAAACAAACAAACACACACACACACACACACACATATACACACACACACACACACACACACACACACACACACACACACACACACACACACACACACACACACACACACCACACACACACACACAAACTAAGCTGTACGTCCACTGTGGAGTAAAAGAATATCAATTAGCAACAATGATAAACCCAAGCACGTAAGCCCCTCCCCACACACCCCCCCTCTCACCCTCCCCCCATCCCCAATTTCCGATTGGACGGAGATTGTGTGCGTGTGCTGTATATTAAACAATACACAGACACACACACACACACACACACACACACACACAAACACACACACACACACACACACAATCATTAGCAAAATGGACTCTAAAGAATGGTTCTCCAATCAACTAAATGAAACTCAAGAGGTAGAGGAGCACTCACACATTCACTCACTCACTAGCGCAGGACGCGGCGCGTCACTTGAACGAGTGACCTTGTTGAAGGCGTGGAGGTAGGGGAGGGGAGAGGGAGAGAGAGAGAGAGAGAGAGAGAGAGAGAGAGAGAGAGAGAGAGAGAGAGAGAGGAGAGAGAGAGAGAGAGAGAGAGAGAGAGAGAGAGAGAGAGAGAGACAAAGGATGAGGTGATTGGGGTAGTGGGAGAGAGAGACAGGATGGGGAAAGAGAGAGAGAGAAACAATGGGGGAAGGTGGGGGAGAGAGTTGGCAAGAGTGTTTAAAAAGAGAGAGCGGGAGAGAGAGAGAGAGAGAGAGAGAGAGAGAGAGAGAGAGAGAGAGAGAAAGGACAGGGTGATGGGGGAGGGAGAGAGTGAAAGGATGGGGTGTTGGGGAGAGAGGTAGGAGGTAGGGGAGGAGGGAGAGAGTTGGCAAGATAGTTAAAGAAGAGAGGACGGGAGAGAGAGAGAGAGAGAGAGAGAGAGAGAAAGGATGGGAGAGCGAAAGCGACAAAGGATGGGGCGATGGGCACAGGGGGAGAGAGAGACAGAATGGGGTAATGGGGAGAGAGAGAGAGAGAGAGAGAGAGAGAGAGAGAGAGAGAGAGAGAGAGAGAGAGAGAGAGGAGAGAGAGAGAGAGAGAGAGAGAGAGAGAGAGAGAGAGGACGGGGTGATGGGGAGAGAGAGAGAAAGAGAGAGAAAGGATGGGATGATGGGAGTTAGAGGGAGAGAGAGAGAGAGAGAGAGAGAGAGAGGGGGGGGGGGTGGAGGGGTGGGAGATGAGAGAGACAGATATATAGGGGGGGGGTCCCTGTGCTGTTTCTCAATCCACCAAGGGGTCCCTAGGCTGAACAAAGTTGTGAAGAGTCCCCCTGGTATAGAAGAAAAGGATAGCCTACTGTGTGTCCCAAGTGTGCCAGATCAATGCTGAACGGCACCAGAGGTTATTTTTGTGTCTCCTGCAGGGGGTGGGTGGGGGGGGGGGGGTGAAAACGGTATCTGTGAAAGCGCAAAGCCCACATCCATACACCACAGTGGAGGGGTGGTACGTGTGGGTGGACGCCCCAAAACCGCATAGCAAAACAGACACACTTGGCTCCTACTCACCCATGTTGTAAATCAGATTCAGTACGTTTCACTTGTTCCTCTGTCGCCACTGTCGCAATGAGAGAGAGCGAGAGAGAGAGAGAGAGAGAGAGAGAGAGAGAGAGAGAGAGAGAGAGAGAGAGAGAGAGAGAGCGAGAGAGAGAGAGAGAGAGAGAGAGAGAGAGAGAGAGAGAGAGAGAGAGAGAGAGAGAGAGAGAGAGAGAGACAACTGTGACTGAACGGTGACCTGAGCGTGAGTTGATGTCACACTCGGTAGCATACTGGTGCTTGGCCACAGAAATATGATTACTATAACATACTATACGATAATCATTTGTGAACGAAACACGACAGTAATATCTGTGCAAATAATTGGTTTACAGCCTCATGCTCAACATAGCAGTGGTCCACACAAAAGGGCGAGGCCATATGGTTCTCGGTAGCAATCGGACGCCTTTTACATATTAAAAACCAACTTTAAAATGTAATTAAGAACAACATCACGCATTTATTTTTTCTCAGGGAAGCTCGACGAATATATATGTATGTATGCTTTGATTGGACATATGTATGTATGCTTTGACTCTGTGTCAGAGTCAAATCATGTCTTAATACTATTATTGAAATATATGTATTTTGTGAGGGGAAGCTCTGTTGAGTCAAGATAAACACGAACACTTCACTAAACAAGATAAGAATTTGGAGTGGAGTGTGTACTTGCATCACTAAACATCTTCAATCTTCAATTCTTCCCGAGGATGCATATCTACTATCTCATTACAAAGAATGGAGCCAGAGATAAAAACAGTGATGCAGGAGGAACTAGCATGATGTATTCCTCTCTCTCTCTCTCTCTCTCTCTCTCTCTCTCTCTCTCTCTCTCTCTTTCTCTCTCTCTCTCTCTCTCTCTCTCTCTCTCTCTCTCTCTCTCTCTCTCTCTCTCTCTCTCTCTCTCTCTCTCTCTCTCTCTCTCTCTCTCTCTTTCTCTCTCTCTGTGCTTGTTCTACCATGACTTCACCACATGCCTGCCCTACTCACTCTGTATGCAGCTGGCCATCCACTGAGCACCTCTGGCCATGCCTGACGATGTAGAAAAGAGAGTGTGTGTGTGTGCGTGTGTGTGTGTGGTGTGTGTGTGTGTGTGTGTGTGTGTGTGGTGTGTGTGTGTGTGTGTGTGTGTGTGTGTGTGTGGCGGTGTGTGTGTGTGTGGCGGTGTGTGTGTGTGTCTGACTGCATGATTGAGAGTGTGTGTGTGTGACTGCATGATTAAGTAAGTGAATGTGTATGTAGCTTGACTGACAGACAGTGCATCATTAACTAAGTTACTGTGTGTGTGTGTGTGTGTGTGTGTGTGTGTGTGTGTGTGTGTGTGTGTGTGTGTGTGTGGTGTGTGTGTGTGTGTGTGTGTGTGTGTGTGTGTGTGTGTCTGCCAAAGCCTCCCACTCCCTCAGCTCGGCTGTCACAATCCCACACTGCTCCTGTTCCTTCCTCTTGCTCGACCACTCACCACTAACACTCGTCTGCTCCAAGATACCGTCAGCAATAAGACTTGCATTTGGAACATTACATTACATAATTACATAAACATTACAGTCATAAAGCTTTTGTCCAAAGTGACATACGACTTGTGACTTAATAAGGTCATTGAACATAGATAGTCAAGAGAACTACTAGTCAACAGAAGTCATAAGTGCATTTCCTTCCTTACAAGCCTCCAAGAGCAGAACCAGTGCTCAGGTCAAAGTTACAGCCAACAATAAGTTGGCTCCCTAGAATTTATACAATAAGTACATATAATAGGCACACTTGCAAACAATAGAGCTAATAAGATGGACATTTATATAGTGCTTTTCTAACCAGTGGCTACTCAAAGAGCATTACAACTCATGCCTCACATTCACACACACACATTCAACCACCAACGGCGGAGTCAGCCGTGCAAGGAGACAGACAGCACAACAGGAGCTGTTAAGGTGTCTTGCTCACGGACACCTCGACAGTTTTTGCAAGGAGGAGATCGAACCAGCAACCTTCCAGGTTTTGAGGCGGTTGTGAGGTGACCGCTCTACCTCTTGAGCTATACTGCCGCTATACTGAAAGATACCTCAGAGGAAGTATCAGGGTCGTGCTTCCTGAGGAGGTGAGAGGTTTTTTAGCATCTTAGGAAGATGGGGCAGCGACTCTGCAGCCCCGACATCGGTCCACCACCGCGGGGCCCGGACAGTGAAGAGCCGTGACCGCCGTGTAGAATGGCCCCTTAGGGGCTCTCCGTAGCCTAGGAGGTAGGAAGAAAGACACCTTCTGCAGTCCAAACAGTCCATGTAAGTATTGTCTGTTCCTTCCCCCCGCCCCTCTGTATTATGGGGGAGTCTTAAAGTTAAGGGGTGTCCTACAATTTGTGCCAGTGACGTCTTTTGAGACTATAACTGCGATCCAGGGCTATTCAAATAAAAATGTGTTTGAACATTCACAGGAGGAGGAAAAAGTTATGGGGAGTCTACAGCAGATTTGGATTCCTCTCATTAGTGGTAACCCTCCGGGGGGTGAGGGTGCTAATTAGCAAATCCAGACAGTTGACCCGAGAGGACTTTTTTAACCGTCTGTCTGAACCTGGTTATATCTCTCCCCTCTTGACAACCTTTCCGGGGCTGCCAAGTCGCAGCCTAACTTTGAGAGAACGACCCTAAATCGAGAAGACCCTTAATTATTGAAAAAGATTCCCCCCATAAAAACTACTGCTCTCTCCGAAGTGCTGCTCCTTTACTCATTAGACGGGCGGAGTTCAAAAGTGCAACATCCGTTTCTCCAAAAGACCAGTCTCTGAAAACCGCCAAGTCATCGTCCTCCAGCCCCGAGTGGTAATTTCATTAAAGGCCAGTGACTCCCATCCCCCACCTCTCCTCCCTCCCCCACACACACCCCTCGCAAAAGGGCAAGCGCTAAATCCGACACGATGACTGAAAAAACCGAGGGTTTCTACTCTTTGCGCTTTGTGGCTGTTTGTGTTTTTCCGTGTGAGAAGTTCAGTTTTTCGAAATCACCTCCCCTCGGCCACAAATCTGTTTTGAATTTAGAGCAAATATACATTAAAAGGAAAGGTCAAATCGGTGCTACCGTCCGCCTCATCACATGAAAGTTGCAGGTGAAAACGGCAACGACATCTATGCAGATACCCTTTAAACAAACCCTCGAGGTTGACATTTTTGGGGGAATTTCAATGCGCTGCATTTGTGCAGCGCATTGAAGAAGAAATGCTTCTTATTAAGACGCCCCGACCTGCTTCCAGCGCTTCAACCCGCAACCCGGTGCCATGCGCGAAATGAACACCACTGTCAACCACTGACAGTTCAGTGTGACTACTGTACTGTTGGACTATTATTGGAATGTTCTGTGTTACTGCAATACTGTACTGTTACTGGAATGTTCTGTGTTACTAGAATAATGTACTGTTACTGGACTGTTCCGTGTAACTACAATACTGTACTGTTACTGGACTGTTCTGTGTAACTACAATACTGTACTGTTACTGGACTGTTCTGTGTAACTACAATACTGTACTGTTCCTGGACTGTTACTGGACTGTTCTGTGTAACTACAATACTGTACTGTTCCTGGACTGTTACTGGACTGTTCTGTGTAACTACAATACTGTACTGTTACTGGACTGTTACTGGACTGTTCGGTGTCACTACAATACTGTACTGTTGGACTGTGGCATGACTGTTCTGTGTAACCACAATACTGTACTGTTGGACTACTACTGGACTGTTATGTTCAGTGTAACTACCATACTGTATTGTATCAATACTACTTTATCTAGTTAAAATTCATCCCATTTTATAAACATCCCTGTTCATAGGGCCACCGCAATATGTGTAGATTTAATATTTTTTATGGCTGTTTATTTACTGTTTATTTGGTTTTGTTTCATTTTCTTTTAACATCATTTATTTTTTGTGATGTTTGCTGAGGATTGCTAGACAATTTTTATTTATTTGTACTCGCGCGTTGACAATAAATGCATTCTGATTCTGATCCAATCGCGTTCGGCCGTGCGACGCGGCGGTTAGCGTTAGCGGCGAGACGCCCGGAAAACCTGGGCTTACATTCCGGGCTCAAACCCAAAGGTCTGCCGCGACTAATCTGCCTCCAGGGGGTGCGTCCCGGAAAGCCAGGATCCCAGCAGGTATGGGTTAACACCTGCTGCTTCGTGACATGTGTCAGAAGCACATACTGTAAAGTGGACTTTGGATGAAAGCTTGTGACTAAACAGGAACATCTGCACAGGCCAACGCCGCTTCACTTTGACTCGGTTCCATGTTGTTGGGAGAGGTGGACAGTGACTAATAGAGTGTCAAAGGCATTTGAAACACGGGGTTTGTATTTTAATTTGGTAAGAAATGGGTGTTTGGGAGGGGGAGTGAGGGGGGGGGGGGGGGGGTCTGCTGAAAGCCATATACATATACCACTAGACTGGAGCCAGTTCACTCAGGATTTCTCTCTCTTTCGCTCTCTCTCTCTCTCTCTCGCTCGCTCTCTCTCTCTGTCTAAAAGTCAGGGTGTAATATGAGGCTGAGTGGGTCTTAGCTTAAAGGTTTTTTTTCTCCCTGAGGACAGTTTAGAGTTTAATGAGGTTAATGAGCTCCAACCATGACCCAAAGAGAGAGAGAGAGAGAGAGAGAGAGAGAGAGAGAGAGAGAGAGAGAGAGAGAGAGAGAGAGAGAGAGAGAGAGAGAGAGAGAGAGAGAGAGAGAGAGAGAGAGAGAGAGAGAGAGAGAGAGAGAGGAGATAAAGAAAAGAGAGATAGAGAGACACAGCGAGTAAAGAGAGTGTGAGAGAGAGAAGAGAGACACACACACACAGTAAGGAGAGAGGGTGAGAGAGTGAGACAGGAAGAGAGGGTGAGGGAGAGAAAGAAGAGAATAGAGAGAGGGAGAGACAGACAGCGAGGAGAGAGGGAGTAAATAAAGAGAGAGAGAAAGAGAGAGAGAGAGAGAGAGAGAGAGAGAGAGAGAGAGAGAGAGAGAGAGAGAGAGAGAGAGAGAGAGAGAGAGAGCCTGGGCTGAATGAAATCATGTGAATCATTTACTTTCTTCATGGAAGAAAAATGTTAGTTGGAGTTATTTTGTCAAATGACAACAGGGTAAAACAGTGTTTCTCAAATAGTGGGACACCAGTGCCCCTAGAGGCACGTCGAGGTACTGCATCACAGACTGACCAAAAACCCAGTTTGTTATTCTATCAATCATGTCTCATCACATGTGGTAATGTCAGTGTATCTGTGCGTGTGTGTGTGGTGTGTGTGTGGTGTGTGTGTGTGTGTGTGTGTGTGTGTGTGTGTGTGTGTGTGTGTGTGTGTGTATTTTAATCTGTGTGTGGATTTTAGCACACAGTATATGCAAATTGCACATTTTTCTTGCATCTTTCCTCCATGTGCGAATGCACATGTGTACGCATTACTGCACCAAACCATCTCTCTCTCTCTCTCTCTCTCTCTCTCTCTCTCTCTCTCTCTCTCTCTCTCTCTCTCTCTCTCTCTCTCTCTCTCTCTCTCTCTCTCTCTCTCTCCCTCTCTCTCTCTCTCTCTCTCTCTTAAACATCTGTTCTGCATCCCTCATCATGAAATATGTATATGCTCGTTTTATAGATGTGTACACGCCACTTGAAAACATACATGTGGTACATGTGTGTATGTGTAGCAGCTCTGTGTGTGTGTGTGTGTGTGTGTGTGTGTGTGTGTGTGTGTGTGTGTGTGTGTGTGTGTGTGTGTGTGTGTGTGTGTGTGTGTGTGTGTGTGTGTGTGTGTGTGTGTGTGTGTGTGTGCGTGTGTGTGTGTGTGTGTGTGCGTGTGTGTGTGTGTGTGTGTTTCTCATAGGCCACGGCTCGGCCACATATATTCCCCGTTATTTGCGTCGATTTATTATGTCGAATTTTTCAGTGATTGTTTTCTTCAAGCTTGTTGAACGAAACCTTCGGGCCTCAAGTGAATGAATTGGTTCACACTGAGGTCAGAGATTTCTCTCCTACGCTTCATAAGGTTAGTTTCACCCCTATATTTCCTGTCAGATTTATTGGATCTCTTTCAAACCTTTCCAAATCTGCTTTCAGCACACTTGGGGTAACACAAACCTTACGTTTTTGAAAAGAAAAAAATATTTGGACCAAAAGTGTGTCATGTGTCTCCCATGTCTCCTGTCAGGTGTACCTAATCTCTTCCAAACTTCCAAAACAGTTTTGGACACACTTAGGGTAACACACTCTTTTGCTTATTTTGACAGTGCTTGTTTATTAGCTTTGTGCTTATTAACTCTTATCTGTTTCTGTTGGCTTCACTATTTGTCATTGTAGCCCCTGTTTGATCGACTTATTGTGTAAAATCTAAGGGAGCCAACTTATTGTAGTTTTAACCTTAGCACTGGTTCTGCTGTTGGAGGCTTGTTAGGATGGAAATGTAACGTGTTATATATCATGTTATTATATATGTGTATGTGTATGTATATAATATAACGATATATATGTATATATGTATATATAAATATAATATATAATGTATTGTTATGGCTTGTAAGGAAGGAAATGTTGAATGACCTTATTGTAATAAAATGTATTATTTATTATGTTATTATATGTGTATATGTGTATATATTATATTATTATGGCTTGTTAGGAAGGAAATGCACTCATGACTTTTGGTGACTAGTAGTTCTCTTGCCTACCTACTGTTTGTTGAATGACCGTATTGTCAGTCACTTTGAACCAAAGTGTCTGCTAAATGTAATGTTTTGTAGTGTAAGGTAGTGTAGTATCAAGCAGAAGGTTGCTGAGGATTATTTTTGTTATTTCATTGTTAATAAACTAGCCTCGACATTTTCATTCCAGTGGTGGAGACCACACAACCGTATCCTGTGTATAGTCTGTTTTCTGAAATATTTGAGTTTCACCTCAAATATTTATTCTGGGCAGGTCAGAAGCTCCAGACTTTGACCAATGTTGTAACAAATACACTTGAATACTTATCCTTGAAAGGTAACTGTGTAAAACGGCGATCGTGTACAGTTCTTACCACATTACACGTTTCCCCCCCTGCATATTACATGTGTTGTGAGTCATATCGAATACGTTTTTCTAGACTTGTCTCTAAGAAAGCAGCAGTTTCCGATCTCAAGTAGAACTCAAAGGGGGCCTGTCAGACCAATCAAGAACAAAAAATAAATCCCGCTATCGAAAGGGAAAGGAAAAGCTTTTAAAAACCGCATGAAATGTTAAACGCTTTTTAAGCGACGAGACGGGGCAGAAGAATGAGTTTTGAAAAAACAACAACAACATCAAAAATATCATAGATTTTTTCTTTTCTTTCGCTGTTTGTTGTGGCTTGTACGGTAGCTATGTAGCTATGTAGCTATTTTGACTGTGGACAACAGCAACAACGACAAATGCGTTAAGCTAACACGCGGAAAACCTTCCCCCCCCCCCCCCCCAAACCTGAGGGTTTGGGGGGGGGGGGGGGGAAGGTTTCGCTGGAGGATTCCTACCGGGTAAGCTGTGGCGCCATTGGGGAATGGAGAGACGAAGACGAAGAAGAAGAAAAAGAAGAAGAAGATGAAGAAGAAGAACATTGTCTGGCCGCCCTTGAATCGCAAAACATTTTCCCCTTTGCATGCCTGTACTTATATACTTCTGATATGACAAAAACATCTGCATTTTCGAAGGGCACACCTGCGGTGGTCTTCAGCTGCCCATGGCGTCAGCCCGGTGGTATTTATGCTGGGGGGGAGATGACCTGTCACACATACACATAGACAGACACACACAGATGCACAGACACACACACACACACACACACACACACACACACACACACACACTGAACCGTAAAAAAGCATGGGGAGACCACCTCCCTCATAAACGCCCGCCCACACACACACATACACACACACACACCCACACATACACACTTACAGTACACACACAGACACACACACACACACACACACACACACACACAGTGTGTTTGAAGTAGCTGGTGAACGCACACAAAATGGAAGTTAACGTGGAAACTATATGTGTCCAGCCTCTGTCTGTGGCGAAGTGGTACGCGGGCTGCGGAACCCCGCTGGCCCAACGCATGCTGTTTCGTCTTCTTCTGCTGCTGCTTGAAGGAACTTCTCAATGTGTGTGCTTGTGTGTTTGTTTGTTTTCTTTTTTTGAAAAGAAAGTAAAGTTTTGTTTTCTTCAGGCTTCGATATGTTAAAAAAAACGGTGTGGTTTCGCAGCTGTGACTAAGATGATATTAGATTCGAACTGGAAACATCAAAAACAAAAAAAAACACCCAGTAAAAAGTAGTCTTGTTAAGTGTATGCATACATTTCTTTATTATTTTTTATTTGTGGATTATGGTCTGTGGTCACAAACGGCGTCACGAAACCAAGGTCGGCGTTCACTTGCAGGGGCATTCTGGGTAAGTGACTTACGAATTTGTGTTTCTGAGATGAGTACGTAAGAACCAACGATGTGTCGTGACAAAATAACCTCACTGTTGTATCGAGCGTTAACTATATTTTTGTTTATACAATTTTTTATTTAGTTAGTTGTTTTGTTTTTTAGCTTAGGTATTAGTATTTTTTGTGTGTGCATTTATTCCCCCTGTGTCAACTGTTGCACCTTAATTTCCCTCGGGATTAATAAAGTAATCTGAATCTGAATCTGAATCTGAATCTGAATATTATTATATCAATTGATGTTATTATATCATTATATATTACATCTTTATATCATCAAAATTACATTTTTCAAATGAATAAAAAAAAAACATTGGGGTCGTGTTGTTTTCTCGATGAGAAAGAGCGAGTCGCTTCTGACCCGGCTGTGACTTACCAGGGGTCACAGGTCACAGTGAAGCCAGGGGGGAAGTCAGGGGTCAAGCACCTCCCCTCACAGGTGGGCTTACGGACACTGGCTCGTCACAGTGAGACGAGGCTGGCCTCCACCCCTCGGCTGTCCCCTGCAAGAGGAGATGAGATAGTAATGTGTCTGTCTGTCTGTCTGTCCATCTGTATTTTCTTTTATTAGTAGTATGAATTTCCATCTGGGATGAATAAAAAATGCATTTTCAGAAGAGCATAAAAGCCGCGAAGTCGTTAACTACAACAGAAGGTAGGTAAAACAAAGAATTATAAAAATAATAATAATAATAATAATAATGATAATAATAACTCAGCCAGACTGAACAACAATAACATGAGGACTCATGAGGATGCAGGACCAGGCACACTCACTCTCACACGCACACACACACACACACACACACACACACACACACACACACACACACACACACACACACACACGATAGTCAGAATTATTATTATTATGAACAGCAGCTGGGTTCACACTCATTAAAGGCACCATGTTTAATGGATAGCCGTCGAATGTTATCACAGTGAGGCGTTTTGAAAGAAAAGGTCAAGATGCTGTGAGGTTCCACCCCCTCCCAACCACAGACCCTCCCACCCCCAACCCCTGCCAAGCAATGCATGATGGGAGATTCTCAGCATTGTTTCATGTCACACTCAGACAGCATCCCAGAGTCACAAGTGCTTTGTTTTATTTTTATTTTTAATCAACACTTTTTGCTAAACTTACGTTTAGCATTTTACTCTTTTTAAACATGTTTTTGACATGTTTTGAAATCTAATATTGTTTTATGAGGATTATGATGAAGGTGTTGAGGTTGGTAGCAGGCAGGTGGGACACTCCCACCTGTGATGTCACTAGAGGGCATGTCACATGACCAGCTTAGAAGCGTCTCGTTGTGGCTAATCGCACTCGCCCCCTGGTGGTAAAAAAGGGACCCGTCAAAACCGGCGGCGGCCTTTGTTTTCACTCGTCTTAGCAAGTAGGGCCACTTTGCCTCGGGACAACTCTAAAGTAAAAAGGAATCAATATTTCACAGCGTCTCCTCTGGCTCTGGCCCTCGAGCTACGGAGGGTCTCTCACAAACAATAGCAACCTGGCTTGCATTATTCATCACTCATTCACTCTTTTCCCCCTTTTTATTCTAACCCTCTCGCACTCTCTCTCTCTCTCTCTCTCCCTCTCCCTATCCCTATCCCTCTCCCTCTCCCTCCCCCTATCCCTCTCCCTCCCTCTCTCTCTATCTCTCTCTCCCTCCCTCAATTTCATTCTCTTCATCAATTTTCTCTCAATCTCCATTTGCCTGCTCTTTCCATTCCATTTGTTCTCCCACCTCCCCTTTTAAGGGCTAATTTCTCTCTGGTCGTCTTTATTCCTCCATGTAATTCTCTTCATTTTCTCTCTCTTCCTCTCTCTCTCTCTCTCTCAGCTTCCATTTGTCTTGCATTCTCTTTCTCCACTAGTGAATTGAGATGAGTCACTACTTTCTTATGAGGTTCTGAGTCCCTCCTCTCTCTCTCTCTCTCTCTCTCTCTCTCTCTCTCTCCTCTCGCTCTCTCTCTCTCTCTCTCTCTCTCTCTCTCTCTCTCTCTCTCTCTCTCTCTCTCTGCATTCAAACGTCTACCACTCTCTCTCGACTCAACCACCAGAAGTCAGAGGGGAGTTAAACTTTTTTCCAAGGCCTGAACTTCAGTGCGTCAAGTGAGTAAACACAAACAAAATAAAAATTAAATATTCCAAAAATGCGAGAAAAAACCCTGCGCTCTTGAATCTCGCTGATGTTTTGGAGACATCCGTAATGACGCAAACCCAGTTGAATAATGCATCGCTTGTTCATATCTGTGCAAACACAAGTATACAATCAGCCCCGAAATATAACATAAAAACATTTAATATTTTAATGAATTGAATAAACATTCAATAAACGTATTTGATATTTCTTACGCATAGTTTGATAAAAACATTTAACGCTACGTTTCAATTGAGATGAGTCAATCCATACATCAATTCTGCATATATATATATACACACACATACATACACTTTATATATGTGTATAAATAAACATATAAATTGTTTAACCGATGTATTGATTGTATAACGATTGATATTCTCACCTTTGAGCAATGGTTTGATCAAAATGTGGACAACGTCGTCCAATCATCTCATTGCGCCAGATGACGTCACAAGCTTGAGAGCTATTCGGCCAATCGGCAGTCTCCGGCATCTCTCGCTCCACTTTTAGCTCTAACACTTTGACTTTGAGAGGTCTGGCGGCTAGGACAGACACCGAATTTGGAGTGCTAACTGATTAGCGGTTAATTGCGTTGATGTGTGATTGAAACGCTTTTCTGTTGAGCACTACGTGCCCATGAGCAGCGTTTCCTCCTGGCTAATTTAGTAGGGCTCGCACAGGACGAGAGGCACAAAATAGCCCTTTTGTTTTGCTACTGAAAATGCGTACATTCCTAAAATGTACTTACTAATTTGGTTAGATTCGAGAGACGTAAAAAGGAGAGAAAGAGAGAGCAGAAAATAACGGGAGAGAGAAAGATTTTGAAAGTAAACAACCCAAAATAACCTTCCCTCCCTCCCTACATTTCTCCACAAGGAAAACATTGGCGGTTGTCAACCAGAGATACTGTAGGAGTGTGTATAAAGTGTTGGTTTACTTCCTGACATGAACGGTAATACAGCGGCAGTGGTAAAGCATGCAACAGCAACAGCAACGACAGGCGAACATTATATTACCAAACCGGTACATTCAAAACTCCCGCTAACTCCAAACGGGAAAGCTCCTGGGTTGAACTGTCTTAAAGGAGCCTTACCTCCTCTCAAGGTGTCCAGTGAATGTCTATGTCCCAAGTGGGAGTTGACCCAGCCGCCGGCCGTGAGGCTGGTCTGCAGAGCGGCTTTCATGGAGCCATGGAACCACTCGCAAAAGCCCGTTGGCCTGTGGGTCGTATGCCGTGGTGCGGTGGAGCTTCAACCCCAGACTCTCGGCAATAGCAATCCAGAGCTCGGACGTAAACTGGGGGCCCCTGTCAGAGGTGAGGTCCGATGGTGTGTGAAAACGGGCCACCCAGGATCCTACAAACGCCACGAGCCACTGTCGCCTCTCGGTCACGAGTACCTATCGGCAGCAAGTGTAGCCTAGTGCTGGCTAACGGGTCGATTTAGCTGTAACGAGAGCTGAGGGGCACTCCTCCGCCAAACGACAATGTTAAAAGGTAGGTTTTAAGTTTGGATTTAAATATTTCAACAAAGTCTGCTTCCCTGATTTACAGGTGGCAGACTCTTCCACAAATAGGGCGCACGGTAGGAACACGCTCTGCGAACACGCTCTTCGTGCTGATTTCTTTATGACTTTTGGGATTGATAGAAGGCCGGCTCCTGAAGACCGGAGGGATCCGAGAAGGACAATAGGGAACAATAAGGTCCTTCAGGTATGATGGTGCGTAGGATTTTATAAGTAAGTAGCAGCACCTTGAAATCTGACCTTGCATTCACTAATCAGCATGCCAGGGCCACATGGAGGACCAGTTATCTACAGAACAGCTCCTTGGGTGTCTCAAAGGATCCGTACTTCCTCTCAATGTGTCCAGTGAATGGCTATGCCCCAAGTGGGTCACCACAATGCTGATTGGTCAGAAATTAGCCGGGAGCGGTTATATAAAACCTACCAGGTCTCATACAGAAGGCCGATTGGTTGATGGGCAGCCCAGTCAACCAGAGCATTTGATTTTACTCCTCACTCATAGCTGACGGATGGCTGTGGCCTTTATAAGAAATGACACTCAATAGTTAGCTCTTAAATCGTGAATGCAACACCTTCAAATGCGGCATAATAGCAAAATATCGATCATTTGAGAAATTACAAAAAGCAAAGCCCGGTCATCTGTCAGATATAGTAGGGGTTGTAACACGGTGGAAAATACATCTCGGTTCTACACTCCAGTGGCGCATAGAACCAGCAGTCGAACTGAACGCTTTTTATTGTTTTATTTATTTATTTTTCTGTCTCTATCCAGGGGAACTTACGGAGGTTCAACAGGTAAGGAGCACCTGTGTTTAATTGCGTAGCGGACGTAATGGTGCAATAAACGGAGGCCGTAGAGACGGCGATTATCCTCGTTTTATGTGACGTGCACGTTACGGTGGAAAGGGAGGAGAGAGAGAGAGAGAGAGAGAGAGAGAGAGAGAGAGAGAGAGAGAGATGGCACAGATGTGTCTCGACACATCTGTGCCATCTCTCTCGCCCCCCACGGAATATCTACCGGTAACGCCTTTACTAACAAGCGGTGGCGGCAGTGCACCTGCGGTGTAAAACACGCACGCCCACACGCACACACGCGTTCCTTTCCTCTCTGATATCTCATTTCACTTTTATCTTTTCTCGACTACAAAAGTGCCTAAAATATGTATTTTTCTCCATTGCGTATGGAAATGACAACGTCGGAACGTCTGAGAGTTATTAAAATATTTTGTGCGGGTGTCTGACACAGAAGTAATGTAGGAAGTTCTGGAAAAGTTATTTAATTGAAAGTCGTGTGACTTCTGCTGCATAGAATATTTAATATGAATCTTTGGGAGTCTATACACACACACACACACACACACACACATCCCCATACACCACACACACAATCCTATGGGGCATACTTACTATAGGCCCACACACACGCACGCACACACAAACACAGCATGGGTATGCATACAGAAAACACACCACACACACACACACACACACACACACACACACACACACACACACACACACATATATGGTGGCCACACCAACACACAGATGTATATGAACAGTTCTGGGTCAACAGATTCCATGTGAAAAGCCTCATGGTTTTCTGGTTGTTTCCCCGCTAGGCTATGCACACAGCCTACAGTGTGTGGGGGCGTGTGGGTGTGTGTGTGTGCCATAGTTTAGTGTGTTTGTGTGTGTGAGAGAGTGTGTATTGATATACACATGCTTGGGTTGTGTGCGTGTGTGTGTGTGTGTGCTTACACGTGCGCATGTGTGCATGTGTGGTGTGTGTGTGTGTGTGTGAACACATGCATATGTGTGTATATACGTTTGTGTGTCTTGACTTGGTCTTGAATATAAAAGCTTAACAGCGTTCCCTTGGGTGAGTGACTCCAGCCGACATCTGTGTGTTTCAATAAAGCTTGTCCAATACAAGTCTGGGGCGGGGGGGGGGGGCAGGGTAAGCATGTGTGTTTGTGTGTGTGTGTGTGTGTGTGTGTGTGTGTGTGTGTGTGTGTGTGTGTGCGGTGCATGTGTTTGTGTGTGTATGCGTGGTACGTGCGTGTGTCTGTTTGGGCGTATTTACGTGTATTGGTATGTTAGCAAGAGCATGTGTGTGTGGTGTGTGTGTGCGGTGCATGCGTTTGTGTGTGTATGCGTGGTACGTGCGTGTGTCCGTGTGCGCGTGCATATGTGTGTGCAGTACGTGTGTGTGTGTGTGTAGTATGTATGTGTGTGAGTGTGCGTATGAAGTTCATCCCTGTACTCACCCTCAGGGATGATCTGAACACATTACGACTCAATGAACAGTCCTACATGCATCCATACACACAGAGATACAGACATACACTCAGTCCCACCCCCCCCCCCCCCACCCCCACCCACACACACCCACACACACACACACACACACACACACACGCGCACACACACACACAAGTAGCTATAATTGTGCAAGTAACACAAGTAGCTATAAAATGCTAACTTGGTGTAAAATGGATCATTGGAATTGAAGATTTTATTACTGCACTGTTCAATATACTTTCATTCATTTCATTACTATGCAGGGTTTCCACTTTCTATTCCACTTCCCTTCCATATGGAACAAAATACACCACAACTTTCCTCAAAGTATGCGTTATATAATGGTGAACTGATTTATTGTGAAATGTTGGTCCTCTGGGTCGGGGTTTAGAAGACAATGGAGATCCAAGCTGCCCTCCAGCAGAACCCAGCAGAACCACGGGACAAAACAAGCGCTCCCACAGCGCAGGGCATAAAAACACCAAAGAAGAACAAGGAGCTTAAGCTCGATAATATTAATAAAGACGAAGAAGAAGAAGATAACAATTTGTAAATATTTTGACCCCTAGTTTTCGTCACAGCTTCACTGCTTTCAATTGTATAATTGTGTATGTATTATGAAACTATTATCGGAACTATTATAAAAGAAACTGGACTATTATCGTCCAGTTTCAGTTAAACCGTGTTAACTGAAGTAAGAATATTTATAATAATATTAATAATAATATAATGATAATAATGATAATAATTTGATAATTATTCATTGGATGTGTTTCACGTGACCCAGTGTATTGATATTGTTTTTTCTCATCACTTTTTTCTGTTTATTGTCTGGGTCCGAGTAGATGAAAGGGAAAGGAGGGGGGATATGGCGCCTGATGCATTACAAAAACATTTGCTTTGTCTACCTCTGTACTTGATTAGGTCCTTGTGCGTCTGTGTGCTTCCTCTGTCATTCTCTCTCTCTCTCTCTCGCTCTCTCTCTCTCTCTCTCTCTCTCTCTCTCTCTCTCTCTCTCTCTCTCTCTCTCTCTCTCTCTCTCTCTCTCTCTCTCTCTCTCTCTCTCTCTCTCTCTTTCCCTCTCTCTCTTTCCCTCTCTCTCTCTCTCTCTCTCTCTCTCGTTCTCTCTCTCTCTGTGTCTGTATTTCTCTCTCACACACGTAGACCTGCTGATTCACCCCACCCAATGTATTTGTATAATGTACAATGTGTTCTTTTCAAACCATCACCAACGGTATTAATCAGCCAAACCAGATCAACTTTTGACTTTTTATGAATGTTCACTGCGCTATCAAGGGACATTTATTTCACAGCCACTGAAGCGGTCGCCGACTGGAAAAAGATATCAAGGTTGTGATGGCCTCTAGTGGTGGAATGGGGAAACTACACAAAACAACAATTACGCCTTTTCACAGAGATCTGTCACTCACCAACACTCTTTATGGGTCAGATACTTTAATGTACCAGGACAGCACGGGCAGTCGACTGCACTAGAGAAGATACATATGGCCAATACTTTTAAATTCAGGTGCTTCAGGCACACAACCAATCGCTAATCACTAAGGTGCATAAAATCACAACGCCGTGAATTGTCCATCGATAAACATTCCTGTTGTACTGATGATGAGTCATATGTAATGTGACTTTTGTCCATTTTTGTTGAAATAAAAATAAATAATACTATATACATACATAATACTGTAGCGTTCGCCGCTACTAGAGATCACAGGTCACTCCACGTGTACAAACGGTTGTCTTTATTCCGACTGTTGTCGGCCACGGCCACGCCTTCAGAACCACAACTTTGTTGATCTTTTTCCACACTCCAACCAACTGACACTATCAGTGTATGTGAAGATGGAGGAGGAGGAGAGGTGATGTCCTGCCTGACCACAGCCCGAGCAGAGGCGCGTCTGTGGGCGCGTCTGCTGGTGCCTGGCTGGAGGTAAGGCAAGCTGCCATGTCAAACTCTCCCGCTGCCCTGACCATTGGAGAGGTGTCCATAAGTGTGCCATGCTGTGCTGCATCTCCCATAACCATCTCCCTCTCTAGTGCATACTCCAAAGCATCATGCAGGTAGCGAGGGCGAGCCAGCTGAGTCTGAACACACAGGTCGGCTGAGGAGAGTGCCCTGAGAAACTGGTCACGAGCCAGCTCTGTTTGCACCTCAGACGGCATGTGTGCATACGCCCGTCTTGTCAAACTCTCAATGTCATTCGCCAGAGCTCGTAGCGGTTCCCCCATAGGCCTCTGGCGTCCATGCAGCTCTGACCGCAGGAGCTCTGACCAACACTGACCAAAACGCCGCCCCAGTGCACCTGTCAATGCACTGTAATCCCCCCTTCTGGCTGGGGTCTAAAAGCAGCAGGCAAAACAGTGCATCATCTGTTAGGGAAAGTGCGAGCTGGAGGGCTTTATGTTCATTTGACCAGCCACTTGCCCGTGCCAACCGTTCAAACTGGGCCTGGAAAGCCTCCCAGTCGGATGTATTTCGGTGTCTTTATGCTCTTTAACGACTTTTGCAGCTGGGTGAAGTCATCTTTGTTTACATTCCTGAAGACGTCTCCGGCTGATGCTGTGGCGCGAGGCACAAAATGGTGGCTAACCTCTGAGCTCCTAGCAGTGGCTAAGCATGGCTCTCCCATGGATAACGTCGGCTCTCGTTTCACCTCGATGCCCCTCTGACGAACATCCACGGCCGCATGTTGTCCTCCCGGTAGCTGTGAAACACCAGCATAGGAGTACCTCTCCTCCTCCATCTTCACATACACTGAAGGCTCCATCACACAGAAGCAAGGACAGCCAAAGCTTACAAGTCCAGTGTCACGTCAATAGCGAGTGCTAGTCCTCCCGCACACGCACAACGAATGACCAACAGTTGTTTTTTTGGTTTAACTTCAGTTGTAGCGTTCGCCGCTACTAGAGATCACAGATCACTCCAAGGTACAAACGTTGTCTTTATTCCCGACTGTTGTTGGCCACAGCCACGCCTTCAGAACCACAACTTTGTTTATCTTTTTCCACACACGAACCAACTGACACTTTTCTACTCCTCGGGCCCCCGGAACACACACACACACACACACACAAACCCCGGAAGGGGCGGTCTCTCCCCCTCTCGCCCCAACAGCAGTGCCTAAATAAACTGTACAACTGTACTAAACTGTTTAGTAACTAAATGACTATTAACACTGACACGCTACAATACGATGGCGGTGGTGGTGTGATGGCTATAACCCATTAATTAACCCATGATGTATGTCGATTTTAATTGTACGAAGCAAAGCATGTTTGCACATTAAAATAAACAATACGCTAGGCTAAGCTAAGGTTATAGGCGTTTCTACTCTTAGCAATTTGGGTGCGTTTTTGTAGTTTTTGTTGCATTCACTTTGAGTGTGAAACAAAAAATGTAATCCAAACTGTACATTTTGACTCACATTTAATGTCTTTTTTCTCATAGCATATGATGACAACATGCAGTACAAAAGCAGATACCAGACATCGTATCACACAACTTGGACCCACGGACAGGTAGCGCTTCCCCAAAGGTACTCCGTTTTTCGGATTTGAGCGTCTTTTAGAGCTAATATGCTAATATTCTTTGGTTCCAGCCAGTTAGGGTCAACACAATAAAAATAATAATAATAAAAAAGGTAAATTGTATTTATATATTACAATACTCAACAACAACAACAACAACAACAAGTAATACAAGAACAACATCAAGAAAAATCACGGAACAGATACTCAACAAATTTGAACTGGAATTTACGGAAAAAAGGGGGCAAGAGCCATGGCACATGTTGATTTCACAGACTGTTACGGAAATAGTGCTCGAAAACCACAAACCAGTGTAAGCGATTTTCTAAACAACACACAGAGGGAACATTTTAAACACAAGCCTTGATCAGCCTCTCCATACAGACAGAGATGTCTAGTCAAGACCTAAGGCGCAGTTACACATCCGTCCACTAGATGGTGTTGTAGCCCAAGAGACAAGCCTGGGAATAGTTATGTTCTTGTTCTGTGGCGTCTATTGTCACATAAAACATTTAATGCACAAATCACTGCAATACACGTTTTGTTTTCACTCAGCCCTGGCGTCAAACTCCTAGCGTAAAAGCGAATAGAAAGACAATCGGTAGATGTGAAAATACCTGACGTTTTGGTACATTTTGGGGAGTTTGTGTCCTTGTCAAAAACAACTTTTTGTTGGTATGAATACAAATGAGTTGCCTTAAACCTAATCTTGAAATAAAATGTAAAAAGTAAAACATAACTTTCCTACTTTCCACCCTTTAAAATCATCAGTTGAACCTCCCATATACTATATACACACACACACACACACACACACACACACACACACACACACACACACACACACACACACTATCAAATGACCAAATTTGCAAATGATTCTGGGCAAAGATCTTAATGGCTGAAATAAAAGCTAAGTGCATTTGAAGTGAGGTTGTATGACTCCTTGTGGTTTCTGTACACATGTTGAGTCCTGATGTGAAGAGACATTTGGCAACAGCACAAATTAATAACAACAAAAAAGGTCCACGCATAATGTTTTTTACAGAAGCTTGACATTTTATACATTCAATATTAAAGCGGGAAAAAAAAGAAAAAAACATCAAAAATAGCTAGTCCGACAAAGACTGCCTATTTGAAGACCGACTTGTTTCTTTTAGGTAGGTTCACAATGTAAATATTTTACAATATAATTTACATATATATTTGTATGTATATGTGTTTTTTTATGTACAAAACTGACAACAGTGACGTGTGCCGACTTTGAACGTAGCTCCGCTGTACACCACAGGACTGTGACTGGACAGGACTGAGCGACGTTAACCGCACACGCGCACGGAAAGTGTTCATTTAGCAGCAACTACTAATGCGTACAAACGTAGTGTCGTCTGATCGGACCAAAACGACAACATATTTAAATGGATGGTCAGAATTCCAACTAAGTGAATAACTGCTTTTTTTTTGTTTTGTTTTGTTTCCTTTGCTAACCGTTAAATCTCTCAGATACAAAGAATAAAGTGACACACAGAGCCAACGTTATTGTCACCACAATGTCCATACAAAAGGAGGAGCTAACAGAAACATCGACGTCACGCTTGAGGTATTTCTTTTAAGGGCAGTTGTTTTTTTTCTACTTCTTCTTCTTCTTCCTTTATGTTTCTCGCGCAGAGAAAACAAACAAAACACTATAAGAGGGAATTGGACTTTTCTCATATATATTTTTAAACACACACATTTAAAAAACACGAAAAAACAATACTAGTGGTTCTTGAACGCCTCGTGTCACAACGTCGTCACGCCAACACTCCCAGTTGAATTATTATATGTCGTCACTTACATGTTATTGTAAACATGCTGTTGACATGTGACTGTGGCGTCACACTGCGATTGGCTAACAACTGCTGAGGTCGACGAGCGGAGCCGCAGGGATTAGCGACACTTTAGCGCGTATTTTTTTAGCTGATGGGAAATAGCTCAGATCATTTAAGTAATTAGCTAAATATGACAAATATGCCACCAGACAAATATGCTAAATGTCGCTAATCACGCTTTTTCATGCTAGTCTCTCGATTGAATTTGATAAGATAAGATGTTCCTTGGCTATGGAATGACTCGTTGCATGTGTAAGAAAACGCTGTAAGACGAGCGCGTGCGACTGGAGGACAACTGGAGGAAAAATAATAATATCGGACGGAGGGAGGAGAAGGGACGAGGTGGTGAAATAACACAGTACACATTTAGGAAGGGGTTGACGGAAGAAGGAAAAGGAAAAACAAGAGGTGATTGTCAAAAGGTCAAGTGTATGTGTGTGCTAGTCCATTTGTGTGTGTATGTGTGTGTGTGTGTGTGTGTGTGTGTGTGTGTGTGTGGAGGGGGGGGGTTATTCTCACCTTGTTCCCTCCCACAGCCAATCCCGTACCAAAACCACATCACCCAGAATGCAATGTGATCGAATTAGCCACGCTCCGAGAATCCACCACGTATGTATGTACTGAATGTGTGAGTGTGTTTGTTGGGGGAGGGGTCTGGGGGGGAGGGGGGGGCTGGTCACACCAGCGTCTCGGGCAGAGTGTCGGCGTTGTCGGAGGAGAGCAGTTGCCAGATCTGCCAGCGGTCCCTCTGCCAGTCCTGCCACTCGGCGCTCAGGGACCCCGTGGTGGGGGTCGGGGCCCCCGACCGGTGGGTCCCGCTGCTGTACGGCGGCGGAGGCGGCGTTGGTGGGAAGCGGAGGTCATCGTGGTTGTTGTTGTTGTGTGGCGTACCGAGGGAGCCGACACTGTTCGTCTCCGCGTGGATCCTGCTGGAGGAGGAGGAGGAGGAGGAGGAGGAAGCGGGCGTGGCATGTGCACAAATGCCCCGCCCCCCGCTGCCACCCAGGTGCGAGGTCACCGAGAGGTCGGGGCCGAGGCCGAGCGGCGGGGGGAACCGAGTCTGCCGACCACCGAGCGGCGTGGAGCAGGTCCTGCTGACGGGGGGGTGTGGCCTGCACTCGGCCACGCCCAAGGCCACGCCCGGCGAGGTCAGGGTGCGGCGCACCGGCGGACGGCTGTCGCCGTGGAGACCGTCCAGGCCCTCCTGCGAGCTGCGGGAGCTGCCGTCGGACACGTTGCCGTGGGAACCTAGTGACCGGGCCGGGAAGATTCAAGATTCAAGATTCAAGATTCATGATTCAAGATATGTAACAACAAGTACAACCCTTACAAAAGCTTACTCCCCATTCACTCCTGCATTCCCAATTTCTACAACAATGCTATACTATGCTATACTATCGTCTATCTTCTATCTTCTACATACTATCACAATAAAAAACAACAATAAGGAAGGGAAGCGGGGAAGAGTTGTATTCAGAGCTAATTGATGGGTTGGGTTAAGGTTATTTGTTTTTGGTTAAAGTTTGGTTATAGTTTCTTACCGGCGTCTGATTGATCATTGGTCATGGGTTTGAGCGTGGTATGCCACGCCCCCCAGATGTTGGCGTGCTCCTCTGATATCGTGTCTGAAGGGCAACATGAGAAACATAATGAACACCCATTTTCATGATCTTCGGCGTCATTATCATCATCATCATCAAAAACAACATCAAGATGAGCAAACGATTGATTCACAAACACAACTTCCGCCCATCGTCGATGGAGGTGGAGGAAATAACAAATGATAAAATTCCCCGGGTGGTGTGCGACTGGCATGGTGTGTGGGACTGACCTCTGCCACCCCAGGGGTTGATTTTCCCCAGCAGAGGGCCCCTTGGGCCCCTGGGTCCCGTGCTGGCCGGCTGCCTCTCGGGCATCTGCTGCCCCTGAGGCTGCCCGCCCCCGCCCAGCCTCAGGAGGCAGGGGTCCGGGAGGAGGCAGGGGGGCGGCGGCAGCAGCACCGCGGGAAGGGGAGGGGCCCCGGGGCCCCGGCGCTCGCTCATCACCGGGGAGTTGTTGTCGTAGGGCGACACCTCGCCGCTGGACAGCTTGGTGGAGGAGCTGGAGGAGCGCCGCTCGCTCAGGGAGAAGGAGCCGTCCGATGGCGCCAGCTCTGGGCTCCTGGAGAGCGAGAGGGGAGGGAGGAGGTGGAGGGAGGGAGGGAGGGAGGGAGAGTGAGGAGGGAGAGTGTGGAGGAGGTGAGGGAGGAGGTGAGGGTGGAGGAGGTGAGGGTGGAGGTGCAGGGGACGGGGGAGATAAAAGAGTATGAGAGGGAGGAGCTGTCTGTGTTTATGTGCATGTGTGTGTGTGTGAATACGTACATGTGTGTGTGTGTGTGTGTGTGTGTGTGTGCATGTTTGTGTGTGTGTGTGTGTATGTGTGTGTGTGTGTGTGTGTGTGTGTGTGTGTGTGAATATGTGTGTGCATGTGTGTGCTTTGGGTAGGATGCGCGCATGGGTGCATGTGCGTGTTCGGAAGTGCATGACACGTTTGTGAGTGTATGCATTTGTGTGTGTGTGTGTGTGTGTGTGTGTGCGTGTGCGTGTGTGTGTGTATGTGTGTGCATGTGTATGTGTGTCTGTGTGTGTGAGGGTGTCTATGTGTGTGTGTGTGTATGTGTGTGCGCGCAGTTCTGTGTGTGCGTCTGTGTGTCTGTGTGTGTGAGGGTGTCTGTGTGTGTGTGTGTGTGTGTGTGTGTGTGTGTGTGTGCGTGCGTGTGTGTGTGTGTGTGCATGCGTGCGTGAGTGTCTAACTCACTGCGATGCTTTCCTCCTCAGCAGGTAGTCCACCACGTCTGGGTCGGTCTCCAGCAGACTCATCAGGACCTCGTTCTGTAGGTCGGGAGGGACCTGGACACACACACACACGCACACACGCACAGACACACACACGCACACACACACACACACACACACAGACACACACCATAAGCAAGACTATCCGATACGAGGGGACAAAACCACAGTGTTTTAAGGTTTGTTTGTTATGTTAATAAAAGCTGGTTCTGTTAAACGCAGATTTTGCTTTTTTTTCTCCTCCAGAGATAGTCTTACTCCACCGTGTCCCTCATATCTCGACGGGGGAAGAGCATGGCATATAAACACAGCCCGGGGGTTCGAATCCCAACTAGGGGCCACCCGCGCTGGTAACTCAGGTTACTCACTGTACCGCAAGTCAGACGTCAGATAGATATCCAACGTCTGACTTGTTAGACAATGGGTAACCTGAGTCGGCGCAGAAAAGCTCAAATCCAGGTCAAAATGGGGGGGGCGTTTCACTTTTGATTCGCTTTGTATTTGTCTCGACCAATGATGTCGCTGTAGGCGAGGATGTTTAAGGACAGATTCATTGAACTCGACCTGATGTAGTAAACTGTAAAAAAAAAGGGTCTGTAAAAGGTTTCAAAGAAACAACGTCCAGTCCAGCAACTCCAGAAATACACGTATTCAAATCCCCTTCTTCACAAATGAGTTTCTCTTCGGTAGAATATCTCTGTTACCAAAACGGAAACGAGGCGTAGCTCCGCCCCTTGAAGAGTTATGGTTTCCTGCCCCCAGGATCTGTGTCACACCTCCTCCCCCCCCCTCCACCACAGAAGTTCTGCTATAACACAGTAGGACCGACAGAGCCCAGATTACTCTGAGACAGTCTGCGGATAACTGGATAACAGCGTCCACCGAATGGCTTATAGTATTATTGTCGGAGAGACAGACAGACAGACAGACAGACAGACAGACAGACAGACAGATATCAAAGGACTCCTGCGGCCCATATGTGTTCCTATCCCCCTCCTCATTAAGGAACCTCTCGGCTGTCGGTTCCGATCCGCCACATGCACAGCGCGAACGAAATACTTTTGAGTTGTTTTCCTTTTATTGGCTGGGGTCCCATAACCCCCCCCCAACCCCCCCCCCCCCCTAATGCCTGGGATTAGGCGCCTGCAGGAACATTCTAAAACATCACAGCCTAACACTTTCACCGCTCTCACCTGGAATGACCCTCCTGCCTCTGCCTGTCTGTACCTCACCCCACCCTGTTACATCCCCCCCCCCCCCCCAGGTTTGAGCGCACGCCGGACTACCTCTGACGTACGTGTTCAACCGCAGGTGAGGTCGCCTGAGACTTTTATTTTGAAAAAGGGTTTAAAGGGTTTTCCGGGTTCTGAAAGTAAGGGGCTGACTTTGCTTTGGTTCCTGGCTCACTGTAATGTAGAAGGCAGGTCTGAGAAGATGCCAGCTGGTTGTACCGGCAGGATAGCTCAGACTTTTAGGACTTTGCTTGGGAACCGGAAGGTCGCCCGGTACATGTCCCCGAAACACCTGGTACACTGCCGAGGTGCCCTTGAGCAAGGCATCGGACCCCTACACACTGCTCCCCGGGCAGCTGTATATATACAATAGCTGCCCATTGCTCCTAATACTAGGATGGGTTAAATGCAGAGAAACAAATTGCACTGTGTGTGTGTGTGTGTGTGTGCATGCATGTGACCATGTCTGGTCACATGTATGTGACCAGATTTCGATTTTGGTTAAAGGTTTGTGGCTGCCTTTTTGAAAGTGTACTTTCCTAGTTCCCAGTTTAGGTCTGAGAGAAGCAATCAGACTGGAACTCCGGCAGTAGTGGTAAATGTTGTCCTATAACGTCACACTATACACTATACACTATACACACACAGTGTGATAAGTCGATGGGTTTCATGGGTCTGACCCTGACCCCTGGCTAGTTACCTAATGCCATGCTGAACCAGTTAGCACTCGAAAAGTAGCCAGGATTGAGGTATACAGCTTGAGTGTTATGGCTGTACACTGGTTCTCAATAAAAAAACTAAACGTCTGGTGGATAAATACATATAAAAAAAAATGGAACCTTAAAAACAAAAAAAACAGTAAATAAATACCAGCCTTTTACTTTAATTAGACAAGAAAAAATAGAACTTGACAATATGACTAGACCAATATGACCAGTTCAGACATATGCACGCACACACACACACACACACACACACACACACACACACA
>CM051009.1:8875915-8878415 GCA_027704905.1 Muraenolepis orangiensis
GGTACACGTGCACGTGTCCCTGCTTTGGGAACCATCTGCACACATGCCTCACCGTATTTCTCCAGGTGCTGGCAGCAGCTGTCCAGCACGCGGGGGACCTGCCGGTAGATGGGGTTGAGGCTGAGCCTCTTGTCCCGGTGCTTTTCCTTCTTGCTGGGCGCCTCGGCGGGCAGGGAGAGCTGCAGGGCCTCCAGCAGCCGGGACTGGCTGTCGTCCAGGTCCGTGATGGAGTCCACCGACATGGCGCCCTAGGGCAGGGAGGGAGGAGGTGGAGGTGAGGTGGGTGGGAGGGAGGGAGGTGAGGTTGGCAGGGGAGGTGGAGGGAAGAGGAGAAGAGGGGATGGAGACGGAGGATAAGGAGGAGGGAGGTGGAAAAGGAAGAGGATGTGGAGGGAGGTAGGGGAGGGTGGAGGAGAAGAGGGGATGGCGATGGAGGATAAGGAGGAGGAGGAGGTGGGAGGGAGGGAGGTGAGGTTGGTAGGAGAGGTGGAGGGAAGAGGAGAAGAGGAGATGGAGATGGAGGATTAGGAGGAGGTGGGAGGGAGGGGGGTAGGTAGGAGAGGTGGAGGGAAGAGGAGAAGAGGAGATGGAGGATAAGGAGGTGGAGAAGGTGGGAGGGAGGGGGGTAGGGGCAGTGGAGAGAAGAGGAGAAGAGGGGATGGAGACAGAGGAAGAGGAGGAGGGAGGTGGAAAAGGAAGAGGATGTGGAGGGAGGTAGGGGAGGGTGGAGGAGAAGAGGGGATGGAGGTGGAAGATGAGGAGGAGGTTGGAGTGAGGGGGGTAGAGAAGGTGGAGGGAAGAGGAGAAGAGAGGATGGAGATGGAGGAGGAGGAGGGAGGTGGAGGAGGAGAAGGATTAGGAGGAGAGAGGTAGAGAAGGGTGGAGGAGAAGATGGGATGGAGATGGAGGAGGAGGGTGAGGAGGAGGAGGAGGATGGTAATAGGGGAGCGTGGAGGAGAAGAGAGGTTGGAGATGGAGGAGGGTAGTGGAGGAGGTGGGAAGGAGGTAGGGGAGGTGTAGGATAAAAGGGAGTGTAAATGAAGAAGAAGGGAGGTAGGGGAGGAGGAGGGTGGAGGAGAAAAAGGAATGGAGATGGAGGAGGAGGGGAGGGGGTGAGGTCGAAAGAAAGAAAGAAAGAAGAAAGAAAGAAAGAAAGAAGAAAGAAAGAAAGAAAAGAAAGAAAGAAAGAAAGAAAGAAAGAAAGAAAGAAAGAAAGAAAGAAAATAAGAAAATAAGAAAGAGGGAAGAAAGGCAAGAAAGAAAGAAATGAAAGAAAGAAAAGTGATGGGGAAAGAGAGACAGCTGAGGGGAGAAATAGAGGAAGTAGGAGGCGTCCCTCACCCTCCTCCGGGCCCGGGGCGGGGCCTCCGGGGTGTTGGGCGAGGTCGACTCGTTGGCCGTCTCTGACGTGGAGCTCAGGGACGAGTTGCTGCTTGACAGCTCCTTGTTGGACGGCCTCTTGGTGGCGAACTGGGAAACAGACAAAGACAGCCAGTCATACAGACAGACAGACAGACAGACAGACAGAGAGACAGACAGCAAGGCAGACTTAACATAACCCTATCATATACATCAATGCAGCTAGAGAGGCATATATAAGCAGAACAGAAAGATACTAACAGACACACAGACAGACATACAGTAAATGAGGACAGACACACAGACAGAAAACACATTATACAGTATACCTGCAAGATAGAGGAGACGAGGTCCGAGGAGTCCTTGTGGTCGTCCCTCGCGGGGAGGTCGTGGCGGTAGCCGTCCTGGCGCTGCCTGAGTGTCCGGTCATTTCCGATCACCTGGGACAGGGCCACGCTGAACGCCTGTGGTATGCATTCTGGAGGGAGGGCGGGGCGGGGTGGCCATAGTGCGTTTTGGCGGAAAGAGAAAAAAAACATTGCGTCGAGATTAGCTCACATTAAGCACAGCTAAAAACAAAGCAATATTATTATATAACAACATAAAAGCTATTATTTTTGTGTTACTCTTGAGTACTTAGGAGCTCCATCAAGATGGAGAGAGATTATGACAGGGCTGGGAAGGATAACAATAATATGAATATCAATAAAAGAAGCCAATTTAAAGCTAAAGAACAATTAAAACACTTTGTTCGCCGTTCAGATTTGAGCTTGTCGCGCCATCTGAGACGAGACATAACAGATGAAGAATTTAAACAAAAATAAGATGACAGTGCTGTAGTAAAAAGATACGGGGAAGAGTAAGGAATTCAGGCTTATATTGTGTTTGATATTGTTATTCAATGTTCGTTTTTTGAAATATGACTTGATTCAATAATCAACCCCGAAACTCATTTGGATTTCAGATGAATAACATTTTCTCTGGAAGATCGGGATTATTGGAAGATCGTCATCTTTATTGTCTTGCAAACTTTAGCTTTCTTTGGCGCGATACGAGGTGATTCTTCTCGGCCGCATTTGCATCGTTTGTTACGTTTGGAAGTATAATTGACACAGGAAAAACACGAAAGAGATGTGCATGC
>CM051009.1:8883415-8888415 GCA_027704905.1 Muraenolepis orangiensis
GTCGTTCGGAAACCGGTGTTTTTGTCCAGCCGATTTATCTTCGGTCTCTTGTCTCATGTAAACGTGACACTGTAGGGATGACGGGGCGAGTCTCAGGACTTATAGCCCAGCGACCTAGCTAGGGCTAGGTCACACAAGTCAAGGTCCACCTTCTCCAACGGACAAAGTGCCACACCCCGATGGTTTGAGACCAACTCCCTCCCGGGGTATTCTTTAGCAAGCCGCCTTCTAACCTCCTCAATCAAACAATCCACTCCTAGGGAACCAGAGAAAATACAAAAAGGTTTGGAGAGAGTCGTCCAGCCAGGGAGGAGAGAGAGGGAGAGGGGAAGAGAGAGAGAGGGGGAGAGAGAGAGGGGGAGAGGGAGATAGATAGGGGAGAGAAAGAGGGGGGCAGGGAGAGAGAGAGAGAGAGAGAGAGAGAGAGAGAGAGAGAGAGAGAGAGAGAGAGAGAGAGAGAGAGAGAGAGAGAGAGAGAGAGAGAGAGAGGAGAGAGAGAGAGAGAGAGAGAGAGAGAGAGCGCTAGGGAGGGGAAAAGCAGATGTTACGAAGCAGATGAGGATAAGGAGGGCCGGGGAGAGTGTGAGGGAAGAAGCGGGCGGAAAAAAAGGAAATGGTTCAAATTTTTTGACAGATCGCTTCCAAAGCCTTGC
This sequence comes from Muraenolepis orangiensis, assembly GCA_027704905.1. NCBI lineage: Eukaryota > Metazoa > Chordata > Actinopteri > Gadiformes > Muraenolepididae > Muraenolepis > Muraenolepis orangiensis. Next base: position 8,884,069 of record CM051009.1, read on the forward strand.
GGAAATCCACCCCCCCCCCCACCCCCAACCCCGACCCCCGACCCCGGTCCAAAAACCTCACTGGCTCGACACGACCCGCTCAGGAAGCCTTCGACCGCCGAGCTCTCTTCACCCCCCGCTCCAACTCCCTGCGTGTCTCTCCCTTCTCTTTCTTTCGCTAGTTTCTTGTCTTTCTTGTCTTTCTTTCTTCTTCTTTCTTTTCCCTCTCTCCCCTTTTCATTTGGACATTACCTTTCCCTCTTCTCTTCTCTTCTCCCCATCTTGCATCGTCTCCTCCTTCTGCATCTTGCGTATTTCTTTCTTTTCCACGCCATTTCTTTCTCCGTGTTTCTCTTTCCTTTTGTTTCCTCCCACGTTTAGTTCATCATCATTTCTCTCTTTTTTCCGTCTCGTCCTTTTCTCTCTTTCTATCATCCCTTCTTTCTCTCGTTCCTATCCCGTCCTCGTTCCCCTCTTCTCATGGCAACAATCAATTAAAGAAAGCATCGACCACAGCAGTTGGAATCAACAGCAGATTCAACAGATCCAGATTTTCCCCCCATTTTTTCTCTCCCCCCCCCCCCCTTCCCCCCCCCCGGAGGCTGTTTGGAAAGCCTCGCTTTCGTCTTGTTCTGCTCGGTCACGGCTGTCCTCCGGAATTCATACGCAAAACAGGGGAACAGGGTGAGGGGGGGGGGAGAGGAGGAGGGTGGTGGTGGTGGTGGTGGGGTGGAGAGTGGAGGAGGGCGGAGGTGTGATTAAATCATGAGTGTAGGGGGATTAACCTCCATTGTGGAATACCGGTGGGGGGGGGGGGGGGGGGTCGTGTTTCATAACGTAGAGGGAATGAGGGGAATGGCCCGGTGTAGATTGAGCTAGCGTTGTAGACGTCGCCACAGTGTTTTTATCGGGCGGCAGTTGACTGGCTGGCGGTCAGTAGATAAACAGAAGAAAAAAAAAAATTCTAAAAATGTTTTTAAATTAATAAATATTTGATTATTTTACCGCCACGTCATGTGATGGGAATGTCGATGCATACATACAGTGGCGCTGCTTCGTATGTGCAACATTGATATTTAATATTATTTTATAAACTATTATCTAAGATAGGTATGATTTATGTAGATTAACATGTCATTCAGTACTGCTGTGTGTAGGAATACAATACAAGGTCGGTTGAGATAAGATGAGATAGGGTGAAAGATAAGATATGGTCAACGTAAGATAAGATAAGTTAACTGAACCTAAAAAAGGTAAGATACGGTGAAAGTCATGAGGCAAGTTGAGTTGATAAGATAAGGTAAAAAAGATAAGTTTAGTAACAGAGTAAGGTGATAATTTGAGTTTAGAGTTTAAGTTTAGGATAAGTTAACTTAAAAAGGTGAGACACGGTGAAAGCCATGAGGTACAGTAAGTTGAGTCGAGAAGATAAAGTAAAAAAGATGAGACAAGTTGAAAAGACAACAGAGGAAGTGATAAAATGAGTTCAGAGTTCCGATATTTTTTTGTTCCTTTTGCACCACACGCCGATGAATCACGTTTGTGAGTTGACGGTCAGTGTGAGTTGTGCGATTTCGACGCCCCGACACTCTAAACAGGAAGTAGCCCATCCCCGATGTGTACCCGAAGTGGAAGTTTCAGGGGTTTTGATCAAACGGCTGTTGTCACAAGTGTGGCCGCAAACACAAGGCCACGCGTGTACATGTTTGACTTCCTGTCAAGAGGAATTAGAGAGAGGATGTGGTCTGGAGGGGTCAGCTCAGCCCAGGAATAGACCACTTTACCAACGACGCACCACTGAGCGTGCACGGAATAAAATAATAAGAGGAGAACTTTATTGAGAATGTAATTACATTTCTAAACTGTCTTAACAGCTGTTACATGTGGAAACATTCTGCCTCGGAGGAGGAGAAAAATATATCCAGGCAAATTTCATCTTTATATTTCTTTGAAAACAATTGGTTTGATTCGTTGTTTTAGAGTTGCAACATCCATATCCTACAATTTTTTTTTTATCATTAGTCTTTTTTGGGATTGATATTTAGCTTTGGTGCATGCGGTTGTTGCGAGTGAATTTCCCCTTTAGAGGTGAATAAAGTACCCATTATAATCTTATATAACATAATACAGAGTTAAATGCCAGGAAAACAGAGCAAGGTTCTCGCTCGGTGGACCGAAACCGAACAAATACTTCACATTTCGCCAAACCCCTAAATTCCACCTCCTCAGCACCTCCTCCACCACCTCCTCCTTGTGTCTCCTCCTCTTGGCCTCTGGACTTGGCTCCATGTAACACGTCTCGTAACTACGACTAGGGAAAGGGAGTTTTCCAATGGGTTTGTTGGAAAAAGGAGGACAGGGGTCCCAGCTAGGGCCATAGCTAGGTTGTTGTACTCCCTAATTTCCCGTCTGGGGATTAATAAACAAACTGTTATCTTTATGTCTTCATCTTAAAGGCAGGCCCCTATTTCACCACCAGGTGTGAGTGTGATAAGCCACAACCGTGCATTTCAATCAAGTGTCATGTGACTAAAATGTGTGACATCACACAGTTGGGAGTGTCTACCTAGACGGACGATGACTTGTTCGATCTACGGGCCTAACCCTAGTGGACCGTACCAACCGGTAGGCCGATCTATCCGTCATACATCCGGATGGACACTCCCACTGTGTGATGTGTCACTGTGCCAATTACAATTTCAGTCACGTGACAATTTTAGTCACGTGACAATTCTAATCTAAGAGTTTAATCTCTTAGACTGCAGTCTAAGAGATCTTACCTTACCCTTACCTACCCTTACCCCCATACCCTCTTCTTACCTCATGACATGGATCTCAGTTCACTGACCAACTCCCTTAAAATTGTACTTATGAAATAAGTAGTCAAATTAAATGTAGTAGTCCTTGTCACCGTTTTAAACAGAGGACTTCTGTTAAAACAGGTTGGACGTAAAAAGAATCAGACAAAAAATGTGTGCGGCAGTGTGCGCTTTGTGCGTTTGGATCCCCGGGTGATCGCGACCCCCCCCCCCCCCTGACCTTTGGGCATGGTGATCTGGCAGCCCAGGTCGTAGTCCTGGTGCAAGCGGGCGTAGGCCACCTCCTGGAGCCGGGCCCGCTCTAGCTCAGACAGGCTCTGGACGGCCACGGGCGCCAGGCGCACACAGCGGCCCGACAAGCTGCTCCAGGTGAAGTCACCCTGGGAGCGGGGGAACAGAGAGATGAGATAAGGTAAGCTTATGTAAACATTACATTACATTTCATTAAATTCATTGAGCAGAAGCTTTTGTCCAAAGCAACTTACGATAAGGTCATTCCACATGTGGTCAAGGGAACTAATAGTTACCAGAATGTCATACGTACATTTCCTTCCTAACAAGCCATAATAATATAATATATACATACCTTCATATACACATATACAATTAAATCATTTATAATACATTACATTACAATAAGGTCATTCAACATCGGTAGGCAAGAGAACTACCAGTCACCAGAAGTCATGGGTGCATTTCCTTCCTCCCAAGCCTCCCAAGAGCAGAACCAGTGCTCAAGTTAAAAAATGCAATAAGTTGGCTCCCTTAGATTTGACACAATAAGTACATCAACAAAAGGGGCTAAAAATGACATATAGTGAAGCCAATAGACACACAGAGAGATACACAGATAATAAGCTAAAGCTAATAAACAAGCGCAGGCAAGCAATAGAGCAAACAAGACACAAGTTCTTAGGGTCAGGGTAGTGTTTCCTGAAGATTTACTGCTAGAGGGTTAGGGTTTCACCCCAACCCGATAAAATAATGAATAAATTAATAAATGATTAAATTAATAAATGACTACCTTAGTGAACGTGAACACTGTTACCTAAGTTCAAGTGAGGATTACTAGACCGTTAACCGTTAACTGTTCATTAACTGTTACTGAATGCGTATTACTGTGTTAATGAATGCTTAATCAATGTGCCCTTAGTGTTAAGTGTTACTTCTTTTTTAATTCTCACAGAGCAGAAACTACAGGACAGGAGTAGAAATTAAGAAATAATAAAAAATGTATAAGAATTAAACAATGTGACAAGTAGCAATAATAATTTAAATGTAATAAAATGTGTATGTGTATCAACACATGAGATGTTAACTCTCAATGAGACAAACCGTGTTAAATAAATTACTAAAACTACACATATATTTGACCACTACGCATATGTGTCTTAAGTGTCTCGGTGACTCAAATATACAGCAGCTCATTTATTGACACTGTACTTTTATTCATAAGGTTTTTTTTTTTTTAAATGATTTGTTGGAGAACAGATTGCTTGGACCAGCTTTACGTGAAATCCCCAATAAACCCGTCCAAACCCTCATTGGT
>CM051009.1:8893415-8895915 GCA_027704905.1 Muraenolepis orangiensis
AGGGAACAACAAAGCAAGCAGACACACAAGAGGAGAAAATATGTGTCTCGTAGAGAAGAGAAAGGGAGAGAGAGATGTTGTGCTAATGGAGAAAAAATAGAACAGGACATCTTCAAAGCAGGATTACGCGAAAAAAACCCACCGTCACTCGTCTGCTAATGGACCAAAATGATAGCCGTGATGCCTGTGTGCGGAACACGCAGTAATTGGTTCATAATTAGCCGTGAGTCCTGTCCGCGGCCGGGCAGTAGGCCGAATCCTGGAAAATAACTCATCTCTGATTCATGGCCTGAAAAGAATTATCGAATAAGCCAACAAAATGTAGGTTCTCTGTCTCACCTGAGGTGAACGCACCGTCCTGGCCCAGAGTCCATTCCCCTGCCCTGTCCTCTCTAGCCTCTAGTCTCTAGCCTCTCGTCTTTAGCTTCTAGCCTCTCCTCTCTTCTAGTCTTCTAGTCTCTAGCCTTCTAGTCTCTAGCCTCTAGTCTCTAGTCTCTAGTCTCTAGCCTCTAGTCTCTAGCCTCTCGTCTCTATAGAGACGAGAGGCTAGAGACTATAAGCTAGAAGCTATAGCTTCTAGCTTATAGTCTCTAGCCTGTAGTATATAGCCTCTAAATCCTAGCCTCTGGCCTCTAGTCTCTAGCCTCTAGCTGTGGGATGGTGTGTGTGTGTGTGTGTGGTCAGTGGCAGGTTGAAGCAGCCTCAGCCTCGGGTGAGGGGCTGCATACCAGTGGGCCTTTACTGGCCAATGCACCACAGGTGTGCAGCCCCACACATCAGCCCAACCCCAGAGTCGAATCAGTCTGACTCGAGCCAGGTAAGGCTGCATGCTTCAACCAGCCACCACACACACACACACACACACACACACACACACACACACACACACACACACACACACACACACACTCCACAAGCCCTTTCAAAACTAAATTAATCTACACAGTGCAACCCACTTTAGCACACCGCTATTGCTGGGGCCGAGCAGTGAGAACAGCAGGTCATTTTGAATAGCATGAGACTTTATCCGAGTAGTCAGTTCAAACCTCACACAGGAACAGATGTGGTGTGTGGTGTGTGTGTGTGTGTGGTGTGTGTGTGTGTGTGGTGTGTGTGGGTGTGTGTGTGTGTGTGTGGTGTGTGTGTGTGTGTGTGTGTGTGTGTGAGATGCATGAGTGCTTGTACACATCGTGCGCACACATGAATTAATGGCAATGTGTGTGTGTGTGTGTGAGAGAGAGAGAGAGAGAGAGAGAGAGAGAGAGAGAGAGAGAGAGAGAGAGAGAGAGAGAGAGAGAGAGAGAGAGGATGAATATTGTGTGTATGTGTTTTAGAATTCTTGTGCGTCAGTGGAGTGGAGTGTGGATATATATTGTGCGTCAGTTTGTTCTATTTTAACATTCTTGTGTGTCAGGCGTGTGTGGGTGTGTGTGTGTGTGTGTGTGTGGGTCAGGCGTGTGTGTGTGTTTGTGTGTGTGCGTGTGTGTGTGTGTGTGTGTGTGTGTGAGTGTGTGTGTCTCGTGAACTTATTCTTCCCCTCAGCAGCAGGGCAGTTGCCGGGTAAAGGACCAGTTTTTGGGTTTTTCCATCCCGGCACTCTGATTGGCCGACACCCACATGACTGGGTAAACGGCGGACGCACGTGACTCCCCGTGTTCCCGTATCGCCAGTTTCCGTGGAAACAGGTACACATACACACACACACAGTGAGAGGAAGTGAGAGGCGTCGCTATGGCAACGCAGCGGGCAGACACACGGGTGAGACTCTCATTTTGTCTCAAATATTTTTATTTATTTATTTGATTTCTTTAATTTTTCTTATATAAAAGCAACTCGTCCGGTTTCCAAGGTTTCCACTAACCATCTTTGATTGACGTCATCTTTCTCCTCTTCGGATATACTAGTCCTGGAATATTTGTATGACTTTTATTGATTTCACAGAATCATAATTAATTAATAATTAATAACAATTAACAAATAAATACACACCTATCAAATGTATATATTTAATGTGTTTTTGATTAGAGATCTCTAGTCTCTAGCTTCTAGTTTCCAGCCTCTAGTTTCTAGTTTATAGCCTCTATTCCCTAGCCTCTAGTCTCAAGCTGTAGCCTCTAGTCTCTAGGTTCGAGCCTCTATTCTCTAGCTTATAGTCTCTAGTTTCTAGCCTCTGGTCTCTAGCTTCTAGCCTCTAACGTCTAGCCTCTAGCTTCTAGCCTCTAGTCTCTATCTTCTAGCCTCTAGTCTCTAGCTTTTAGCCCCAAGTCCTCTAGCTTCTAGTCTCTAGCCTCTAGTCTGTAGCCTCTCATCTCTAGCTTCTAGCCTCTAGTCTGTCGATTGTAGTCTCGAGCTTCTAGTCTCTAGCTCAGTCTCTAGCATCTAGTCTCTAGCTTCTAGTCTCTAGTCTCTAGCCTCTAGTCTGTAGCCTCTAGTCTTTAGCCTCTAGTCTGTAGCCTCTAGTCTCTAGCCTCTAGCCTCTAGTTTCGGAATCCTCCGGCAT
>CM051009.1:8900915-8903415 GCA_027704905.1 Muraenolepis orangiensis
CTCTCTCGTGCACACACACACACACACACACACGCACGCACGCATGCACACACACACACACACACACACACACACACACACACACACACACACACACACACACACACACACACACACACAGTATATATACACCCTTATACAAACATGCATACATGACCAACATACAAAACCTCACTTACTCACACACACATACACCCATATAGTGTACATACAGTACATACGAGCACACACACACACAAAAGCACACCATATACATACACACACACACACACAAGCACATATACATACATACATACATACAGCAATGCGCGCGCACGCACACACACCACACACACACACACACACACACACACACACACACACACACACACACACACACACACACACACACACACACACACACACACACACACAGGGCCATCTGCAAAGCATGTGCAAATGTCACCTATTGTGTTTCCAAGTAGACACGTCATCAACGCCCGTAGACCCTCTTTCCTGATTGGTTCCCTTGTTTCACCCCCTGAGCCTTCCTGATTGGCTGGCTGCGGCCTGATTAGGCCGGTCATAATAGCAGCTCCTGCTGTTCGCCCTTGTTCTGCATTAACGCCAACCCTCTCTGCGGTGGCGGGTGCTTTTATAGAGCTATCCCCCCCCCCCCTTGCCAGTCATTGCGGCTTCACAATAAAAGCACCACACCAATAAAAGTGTTTTACTTTAGTGCTTTGCCCGCTCAGTTAGGCACACGCACGCACACGCAGAAATACACACGCGCACACACACACACAAGCGCACACAACGGGGAGGCAGCTGTGGAAGGATTGCACTACTTGACAGGGTTTTGAACCCGCAACCTCATCAGCTGATGGTTGTCCTCTTGAGCGACTTGCCTTGGCGGTCGCCTGTTAAGACAATTGAAAGCGATAGGAATTCAAGATGGTATATTCAAAAACAAAATGTAAAAAATTTTGAGAATGTTACATACTTTTAAAAACAGAATATATAGTATAAATACTACAAACTAATTAGCTACTTTTATCCTTACACATCTGGGTGTGGTTTACCTGTGTGTGTGTGTGTGTGTGTGTTGTGCACTCGTGCGTGTGTGTGTGTGTGTGGTGTGTGCGTGACAAGCATGTGCCATGCGCACGCACGCACGTGCCAACGTGTACGTTTCCCATCTAAAGAAATCAAAGCACGTTGCCGCGGCGACAGCGTGAGAACAGGGTCAGACACATAGCACACACACATGCAACACACACACACACACACACAGACATGCAACACACACACACACACACACACACTGCAGTGTGTTCTCCTAGAGATATGGAACGTAACCTCATCATTTGCGGAACCCTTTCAAAACAAGATTCAAGAGAACAAACACTGGGGTCGGTACGGACGAACGGTATCACCGGCGCGCGTACTGTACTGTACGGTGGGAAATATCCACAAAGGCGTGTACTTTGGCACAATGCTCATTTTGTAAGGGGATATTAACGTGCAACAACAAAAAAACAACGTCACGAGTCTATTGTTTAGATTCAAACTATCGCCGTGTACGATTTTTGGCGTGTTGGGACGCAAAGCGAATCCCTTAAAGTTAACTATACTTAAGTTAGGCTACTATCGGAAGTCAAGGTCAACCACATCCGATTAATTATACTACCGCTTCAAATAGTTAGTAGCGTAGTAGAACATTACATTACATCCCATTCATTGAACAGAGTGACAATATTTCCTATTTCATATGTCCTACAATAAGGTCCTTCAACATAAAGTAGGTAGGCAAGAGAACTAGAAGTCAGAGGTGCGTTTTTGCGTCCTAGCAAGCCACGATAATATAATAAATACAAACATAAACAAATAAAATAAACATAATACATAATACATTCCACTACAATAAGGTCATTCAAAAGGTAGACAAGAGAACTACTAGTCACCAGAAGTCAGTGAGTGCATTCGCTTCCTATCAAAGGCCTCCCAGAGCAAAACCCCACCAGTGCTCAGGTTAAACGCACAATAACAGTACTTGTATGTACTTGTAGTACCTGGACAACACCTTAAACATGCCACATACAGTATCTTGCATTGATTTGACTGTCATGTTATTTACAGCGTTTCGGTTGTTCGCGAGAGGCGGCGTAAACACAGCGATGGCGGTGATTGTTATTATTAGGAGGGTGGTAACACAAAAAACCGCCACATGGCGCTCGTCACTCAACAGGCCCCCCCCGAGTGTGTGTTTTGTGTGTGTTGTGTTTGTGTGTTGTTTTTGTCCTGGTACAGAATGTTACATGGGAAGGGTTTTCAACAAGATGGGGGGGGGGGGAGAGAAATGGGGGAGTCGGCTTCATCATCCACTCCTAACCCTTGACTCCTAACCCCTAACATCCAACTCCCAACCCCTAACCCCTAGCCCCTATTTCCAAACCCCTAATGCCTCACCCCTAACTCCTCACACCAAACTCCTTACCCCTATCTCCTAACTACTAACCCC
>CM051009.1:8908415-8910915 GCA_027704905.1 Muraenolepis orangiensis
TAGACATATACACATATATAATAACAAAATATATAATACATTACATTACAATAAGGTCATTCAACTAGTAGACAAGGAGGAACGACTCGTCACCAGAAGCCATAAGTGCATCATTTCCTTCCTAACAAGCCTCCAAGAGCAGAGCTCAGGTAAAAGTACAATACGTTTTACAACAATAGAGCAAGCAAACCACATAGCTGTCAAGACACAATAGTATACAGGGTCAGGGTAGGGCTTCCTTTCACCATTAGGGTTTACAAAAAAAATGCAATCCCTATTTAGACATTTATCAGATGGTCACGGTCAGACACAGGTCATTAGAGGAGCGGGTAGGGGTTAAGGGGTCGTCATTGCTCAAAGGCGCCTACTACAGTTTAAGCTGGCGGACGTTGGGACTCGAACACGCGACCCTTCGGCTAAGAGTCACACACACAAACGCCACTAACACGGCTTTTTTCGGGCTCCTCCCGACTCTCAAGGAAACCGGCTTATTGCTGTTTGTTCAGTTGTTAGATGAACAGATTAGATGGGTCCATGAAAGCGCTCCTTCTCCTGAGTGAGTGTGTGTGGTGGTGGTGGTGGTTGGTGGTGGCAGGTTTAACCTGTAGGTCCTTGAGGACCTGAATCACAGGTGTGCAGCCTCACCGGGGGGGGGGCAGCCCCAGACTCTAATAAAGGCTGACTGGGGGACCAACCACACACACACACACACACACACACACTTAACCACACAAACACTACTCTGTCCTGCCACCGCCAAACTCCCCCACATTCATCATCATTCAATGAAGACAATCGAGGGAATAGGATTAACACATGAACGGGGAATAGTGGAGGAATAGTTCATGAATGTTATCAGTATTCCTGTACTGCGTGAGAGCAAACAAACTTCCGAAAGAGAAACCCCCCCCCCCCCCCACACACACACCCCCATCGGAATGAACTTGCCCTTAAAGCATGTTCCACAATCTTTCGCCGACCGCAAACACGGAAATTTGACCTGATCAGCTGGTTCATTCATTGCAACAAAGACACAATAACACACACACTACACACACACACACACACACAGGCACACATACACACACACACACACACACGCGCGCGTGAGTTTGTGTGATTGTGAAGTCACTTCAGAGAACGGTTGCGAAACCTTTTGCCTCCTTGACGAGAGCCAGAAACATGCGCCAGCCAACGTGGTGCTTGGTTGTTTGATAACCACTCAGCCCCTCGTGTTCCTGAGCCCACCAGGGATTCTGTACACGTACGCAAAGCTATATACGTATATATATATATACATATATATATATATATATATATATGTTCCATATGTGTTCTTTCATGGTTTTTGATGTCTTCGGTATTGATCTACAATGTGGAACATAATAAAAAAAGAAATAAAAACCATTGAATGAGAGGGTGTGTCCAAACTTTGGTACTGGTACTGTATACTGTATACCCCCTGCATGTATATATATACCTGCTGTATATGCGTACATATATATTTATCTTGTTGATATAACTGCATACCCCTGCTCAGTACCTGTTTAATACTTGTATACTTACCTTTATATATATATATATATATATATATATATATATATATATAAAATTCTGCACATATCTCATACCTACTCTATAAGTTATTGTATACCCATGTTTATACCTAGTAAACTGCTTTTACATCGTATTTAACCACTGTACATTATTATATATTACCATGCACTTTACCATTTAACCATTTGCACTCTGGTTAGATGCCAAATAATTTTCGCTGTACTGTACTATAAAAAAAATATATATATATATATATATATTCTTTTTTTTTAAATATACCTTGTTTTATATTGACTGCATGGCTTCCCTGTCATAGAAATGTGATCTGAGACACATTCCCCGGATCTTTCCTCCTCTGCACACTTACTAGTGTCTTACTAAGTAGATTGTCTAAGTAGTATTATTAGGTAGATATTGTTCTATATTATTTGCCAATTTATTGTACTCTTTACCTTATTGTACTTTTACCTTATTGTACTTCTACCTGAACTTATTGTACTTTTTAACCTGAGCACTGGCTCTAGTTCTTGGAGACTTGTCAGGAATGAAATGCACTTTTAACTTCTGGTGACGAGTTGTTCTCTTACTTCCCTTTGTTGAAACACACTACTGTTGTAAGTCGCTTTGGAGAAAAGCGTCTGCTAAATGACTGTAATGTAATGTCATGTAATGTAATAAAGTGATACTAAGCAACCACTTACTTGCCGACTGAACTGGAAGGAACCCACTGGGGAATTAGGTCCCAGTGCTTTAAGGAGGTGAGGTGACGAGACGCCCCACTAAAAGTTGACTTTGGAAATACCTGAATTCCCCCCAGTCCCGTGTGTTGACTTTGGCCTGTCACAATAGCGCACACACCGGTAGCCCTTCTTTAAAAAGGTCAGACCACCTGTCTGTGAAGACCGCCGTGTGCTTTGACGGATGAGGAGGTGGCTCTGTCATT
>CM051009.1:8918415-8920915 GCA_027704905.1 Muraenolepis orangiensis
AAAAATGAAGGACCCACAATTTCAGTTTGGATCTGATTAGCACCGTGAGTCGGACAATGTTGGAGAGGGTTTGTCTTTGGTATTTTGTGTATCAATATACACCTATATATATATATATATATATATATATATACTTTTATCTTGCCAAATTCCCCATGGGGAAAGCCATTAGCCATGTTTCTTTGATTACTTTCGCATGGCGGGTAAAACACTTTTTATGAGACGCTTTCAAAACGACCATAACTGTCAGAAAGCAGGAATTATAGCTGGTGTGAATGGTGGGGTTGATGAACTTTAATCGGCAGACTAACCAAACTCTGGCTTAACTATCGGAAACCACCAACTACGTCCGGAAACTCCAGAAACAAAACAAGATGGAGGGGGGTTAAGACTTGTCAATAGAGGAGATTCATGCTCTCCGAACCATGCCACGAGTGTCAACTCAATGTAGAACGATAGATCAACTGTTTTCCGACTTAAAAGTGCCCGGGGTTCGATTCCCAATGTCCTGACCTGTCTGTCAAGCTACCTCGGGAGCTAAGATACCTCCTTAACCCTCTTACACACTCTGGAATCACCTCACTTTGGATTCAATCATCGGCTAAATCAATCAATTCACATCTCAGTGAATTGAATGAACGTCTTTGGAGTGTGGCTGGTTGGCTAGTTGAAGCAGCCTCACCTGGTCCCTAGTCAGACTGATTAGAGTCTGGTTGAAGCAGCCTCACCTGGCCCCAGTCAGACTGATTAGAGTCTGGTTGAAGCAGCCTCACCTGGCCCCAGTCAGACTGATTAGAGTCTGGTTGAAGCAGCCTCACCTGGTCCCCAGTCACACTGATTAGAGTCTGGGGCAGCTGGGTGAGGCTGCACACCTGTGGGTAAACACGTTTTCACGGATTAAAGCGGTGTGTATCAAAGACAGCCGCTTTTCCCTCCAGAATAGCCTAGCTTCGGGTTTCTAGACGACAACGAAAACAACGAGGGCAGCAGCAGCAGCAGAAAACCATGCCTTTGTCGGATTTTAGCCAACATGACATCTAAATTGCAGGAGCGAGTCCGTGGGTTTTGTGGAGACATGCACACGCTCACACTCACACTCACACACACACACACACACACACACACACACACACACAACACACACACACAGCGCGGGAGACCACAGCGTGCTTCTCATGCCCAGCCAAAGAAAACGTGTGTGTGTGTGTGTGTGTGTGTGTGTGTGTGTGTGTGTGTGTGTGTGTGTGTGTGTGTGTGTGTGTGTGTGTGTGTGTGTGTGTGTGTGGTGTGCGTGTGTGTGTGCGTGTGCGCGTGTTGGGGGGGGGGGCCTTGGTAGCCCCCTTGGTAGCCCCCCCCCTCTCACATTGACGAGATCTGAAAAAGACGTTCGGCAGAACCGCCGGAGCGCCGAGCCAAGCCCATCACTCACTCACTCACTCACGAAGGCGGGGGACGGGGGGGACCAGAGGGTAACGCAACCTGTTACTGCAACGCAGCGACAACCTGTCGCCCCCCCCCCCCCCCACACACACACCTAAGCCAACGCACGCCTTTTATCAGAGAGAGAGAGAGAGAGAGAGGGGGAAAATGAAAAAAAAAAAACAGCTGTGGATATCGGCTTCCATCCTCCGTCTTTCAAGAGGAGAAGATAAACCCGCACCGGCCGCGGCGCAAGCGTGTTTTTATTTTTTATTTCTTTCTTCTCTTTTCCTAGTTCATAAGCAGCAAGTAGCGGAGTGGGTGTTTGTTTTTGTACGTTTTCGTGTACGTTTCCCACCGCGTTGTGTGTTTGGTTCCGCGCCGCCGCCGTTAAACCATGACCGTGTGTCTGTTTTGCCCTTATCGGTACCCGGGGCCCGCTGCATGCCGCCACCGGTGTCCGATGTCAAAAGACCAAAAACACCATGGGAATTGTTCCCACTGCAACAACACATCAAACTGTGTGTGTGCGTGTGCGTGTGTGTGTGTGTGTGTGTGTGTGTGTGTGTGTGGGTGTGTGTGTGTGTGTGTGTGTGTGTGTGTGTGTGTGTGCCGTTGAACTCATTAAATTCAGGTTCAAAAGGAAACACTCCGGACGCACTCGCCGCTGGCGAAGGTGTGTGGTCGTGTGGTTTGTGTTTTTGGGTGTGTGCGTGTGTGTGTGTGTGTGTGTGTGTGTGTGTGTGTGTGTGTGTGTGTGTGTGTGTGTGTGTGTGTGTGTGTGTGTGTGTGTGACTCCCTGTACCTGTGTGTGTGTCTGGTTGGACCTGTCTACATTTCAAACCAAGCTTTTTTCAAATAGAAGTTGGATGTATTGTCGCCTCAATTGTATGAGTGCGTGCGTGTGTGTGTGTGTGTGTGTGTGTGTGTGTGTGTGTGTGTGTGTGTGTGTGTGTGTGTGTGTGTGTGTGTGCGTCCATTCCTGACAGCACATATCACATATAAAGCTTTGCAGTGTTCTCAAACACTCAAACGCACGCACTGTATGCCTTCAAACGAGGAGCGAGAGAGAGAGAGAGAG
>CM051009.1:8925915-8935915 GCA_027704905.1 Muraenolepis orangiensis
CAATCCTGTGATACAGCAAAGAAAGACGAGAGAGAGAGAAGGCGAAGACATGGCTTAAAATAAAGGGTGGAGATGATGGAGGGACGAATATTAAAAGACAGAGAGAGAGAGAGAGAGAGAGAGAGAGAGAGAGAGAGAGAGAGAGAGAGAGAGAGAGAGGAGAGAGAGAGAGAGAGAGAGAGAGAGGCAGAAAGAGGGTGATAAATGATCTGGTAGACTACTGTAGATATGCACACAATACAGTAATATACACAATACAGTAATAAAAACAATAACCACACTCCGGATCTGGATATTATTCACAAGAAACGCCGTCAAAACAATGCACACAAGAACATGACATCATCATCATCATCATCATCATCATCATCGACTCTTCACGCTATCTATCACACATTTCAAAGGGTTGGGGGTGGAGAAGAAAAACTCTCACTGGCTTCATTTGAGTCACACACGAGCACACGGTCAACAACACCAGCTCTCTGTTGGAACTAACCGCCACGCAGCGTGACAGCATGGTGTACACAGACCCACGTCACCCACCGTGATCCCCCTTCCCTCCTCTCTCCCCCTCTCTGTCTCTCCCTTTCCTTCTGCCTCCCCCTGTCCCTCTCTCTGTCTGTCTCTCTTCCTCTCTCTCCCCCTTTTCTTCTCTTTTTCCCTCTCTCTCTCTCTCTCTCTCTCTCTCTCTCTCTCTCTCTCTCTCTCTCTCTCTCCTCTCTCTCTCTCTCTCTCTCTCTCTCTCTCTCTCGTCTTCGATGATGGGAGGAATCTCGTGGCAGGCGTCCGACCGTGGCGAAGTACGAACATCGCATCAGGAGACCTCCCTCGCACAGCTGTCCTCGGAGGGGTCACGCTCCCCTCACCCTCCCATCCCCTCCCCCCTACCCTCCTCTCACCCTCCCCTCCCTCACCCTCCCATCCCCGCCGAGACGTGTACTTCTGAAACAGTCAAGTCACGTAGACAAGGGGGGGGGGGGGGGGGGAGTGACACGGGGGGCCCCTTGGTGTAATATGACGCAGCTTTAATTCCCAACAACAACTTCGACCAACCCCAATATGACCCCCACCAAAAAAACACACACACAAGAGTCGTGTCGAGTCACACAGCTTATATAAAAAAAAGAGCCTCAGTTCTTCTTGGGGGTTTGAATTGAGTGTAAAAAAACCCCCAAACATTCTCTCTAGGTGCTAATGAGGTACGCGTGGCTAACCGCTAACCAGTGTGTTCTGTACTGTGCGGTGGTGGTGTGAGTAGCTTGGTTTCAGTCGAACAGTCGAAGCGAACTATAAGCAAACCTTTGGAAGTTCGCACAAAATAATTATAAAAGGAAATGGGATTTAGTTGTGTTTCCATCAACTAGTTGGAGCGAACAAACGTGACGACGGGTGACGGACATCGGGCGGTGACATAAGCCATGTTTTCGGGGCTTGAGAAGAAGCGGATAGAAGCGTAAGTGATGTAATTTCAAAGTTCGCCACGTCAGAATGCGAGAATTGATTCGGCAAAGTTGTTTTCATCTCCGCTTTTGCAAATGAACTCGATTAGAATCAGTCAAAAACCACCTTGAGCGAGCGTCAAGGCAAGTCAAGTTTATTGTCACATCAAAGTTATACAAAGTATAAGCAATGGGTGAAAATCTTATGTGCAATACCCGACAACAGAGAGCAGTTATAAAAATAAAATAAAAATAGAATAAATAAAGAAGTAAAAAGTACAAAAAGTGTATAAAGTTAAACGAACGAGCTGCTAACTTTCTGAACCAAGATAGTCGCCATAAAAAGATTAAATAACAAAAAACTGCGTCGTCGTGCGGGAGCTAGCGACACGGCAGCCATCTCGAACGGCGCCACACTCCTAACAGACGTATCGACTTTTATGTGAATCAGAGGAAGTTGATTAGAATTTGGCCGTTTCCATCAACATTTTCTAATGCCATACTTCAAGATGCGAATCGAAATATGGTGATGGGAACCCGACGTGTGTGACACGGCCTGCGGTGGTTCGGCGTTATATTTCCACTGTTGAATTCGGCAGGGCCTGTTTGTGTTGACAAGTTCCCTATTCCGCCTTCCTTCTAGTAATCATAACAGGCCGCAGCAAACAACCCCAGGAAAAATTGACAAAAAGAGCAGTTTTAGAGAAGTATCCCCCCCTCCCCCCCCCTATCTAAATTTACAGCCGGTTTACAGAGCGGAAAACTGACCCAAAAGGCTGCAGGAGATCTAACCGAGTGTCCGGTTAATGTTGTACTTTACCCCCAAACTCGTTCACCTCTCAAGACACCGGCAGAAGGTTCCAGATTCCTTATTTTTGCTTCATGTGCAACAAGTACAATGGAATGCTTCCTCCCCATTCTCTCCCGCAGTATGAATTACTTACAATAACAATTACAGTGGAAGTAAAACCTCACAATAAGTAAAAGTTGTCAAATGTATAGTATAGTTATAAAATGGTAATAATAACAAAAAATATTAAGAAGTGTCAAAGAAGACAACCTAAACTTCTGTACAAACTTGTGCACACACACATCTGAACAAATGCAGATGCCTGGTCACACACACAAGCACACAGAAACACACCCCCCACACACACACACACACACACACAAACACACACACATCTGCACAAATGCAGATGCCTGGTCACACACACAAGCAAACAGAAACACACACACACATATTCACTCAGACACATACATATATACACACATGCAGGGGCGCACAAGCACACAATACAAGAAGTGCACGTACATATATACACACACACACACACACACACACACACACACACACACACACACACACACACACACACACACACACACACACACCATAGGTACATTTAGATAATTATTATTTTAACACTTTCAACACTTTAAAATACCTAATGTGACAGTGTATTCACGACTTGCGTTTGAATACACATCTTAACCTCATGTCCCATTGGCCGGTCTGGACCTCAAACCCCATTGGCCGTTCTTGATCTCAAATCTCATTGGTTGTTGCGTACGGAATTGTGGAAGTTTGCCAGCAACCTGTGTGTGAATACACTTGTAGAAGTTTGGTATGGGGTCAGATCAGTCTCAAAAATAAATAAAGCACACAGAAGGATACACAAACGCACAGAAAGATACACAAATGTAATTCCGGATGTATATATAAATGTCTCCATCCACACACATATTTTTCAATGCACACACAAAAACATATCATTTTATGGATGTAAAAAAGTTTCACAAACATATTTCTGATCCAAAACATATTTACATTTGTATAAAAAACGCTTTCTGTGTGTGAATCTCTCTGCATTTGTGTGTGAATCTCTCTGCATTTGTGTGTGGATTGTTGAGACTCCCCTGACGACGCTAGATTCACACACACTTTTTTTAAGAGGCGAGTGTCTTCAGCCAATCAGATGTGTGCTTCATTTTAAGCCAATCACATGCGTGTGTCCCCACGAGGGTGTGCCTAATGCGTTTCCAACGTAGCGTAACATATAGGCGGTTTGCGGAGTCTGGGGTGTGCGACAGAGTCGGGGGGGGTGACAGTTCAGAGTTCATCTCCAACAACATGGCTTCTGGAAGTGCCGCTCCCGCTACAAGTGTAAGTGAAGTATAATACCCAGACTCCGCAAACCGCCTATATGTTACGCTACGTTGGAAACGCCCCCACCCTCGTGGGGACACACGCATGTGATTGGCTTAAAATGAAGCACACATCTGATTGGCTGAAGACACTCGCCTCTTAAAAAAAGTGTGTGTGAATCTAGCGGCGTCAGGGAAGTCTTAACAATCCACACACAAATGCAGAGAGATTCACACACAAATGCAGAGAGATCACATTTACATTTACATTTAGGGCATTTGGCAGACGCTTTTATCCAAAGCGACTTACAAGGAGTACATTTGTTGAAGCAGACAATAGCATAACGCTGAGGTACGTGAACATATAAATAGAGCAGTTCACAAGCATTCATATTAACAAGATGAATAACACAATTTCGTACTGCTAGGTCACCTGCCTACATAAAGTGTTTTTTATACAAATGTAAATATGTTTTTGATCAGAAATAAAAGTATATGTTTGTGTGTGTGCATTGTAAAAATATGTGTGTGGATGGAGACATTTATATATAAATCCGGAATTACATTTGTGTATCCTTCTGTGCATTTGTGTATCCTTCTGTGTGCTTTACTTCTTTTTGAGACTGATCTGACCCCATAGTAAAGGAAACACACACACACACACACACACACACACACACACACACACACACACACACACACACACACACACACACAGCCCAGATGCATATAAGCTGTGAAATCAACCGCGGGGGCATCGAAACAGACAAAGCCACGCTCTCGGAAAAATGTGTTTTTCCGAGAGGGATCCTCCTATAAAACCAAAAGATTACAAATTCCAAAATGTGTTTAATAAACACGTTGGGCCGTGGGGGAAAAAAAAGCCAGATAACAAGATAGATAGAAAGGCGTCGCGCAAAGCGAGGCCCGGAGACAAGATCGCTATCGCATTCCTCGATTCGGATGATCAGAGCGTGTCAGAAGGAGTCGCTCATATTCTATGATATGCTCATATGAGAATATGAGCGTGTCGCTCATATTCAATGTTTGTATTATAAGCTATATATAGCTATATATATATATATATTAGTAATATATATATATATATATATTAGTAATATATATATATATATGGTTATTGACACGCAACGTTTAAATACCATTGTGACACTGGACTCAATACAGTCACTGCATGCACTGTACTGCACTGTATTCATGATGCTGCTGCACGACTGGCACTTTAAAATGCTTTTTTGCACAATTCACCATATGTATATATACTGTATCATCCATCAGTCACTTTATTGTTCTTTGTATTGTGTATCGTAATGTTACAGTATATAGTGTTGTATAGAGTTGATCGTAAAGCATACTGTAGATAGTATATTGTTGTTTATAGTATATCGTATAGCATACTGTGGATAGTGTATAGTGTTGTTTATAGTATTGTATAGTGTAGTATAGTATAGTATTGTTGTTGAAATTCCTATTGTGGGAGGGAACGGCATTGTACTTGTTGCACATGGCAAATAAAAACATCTTGAATGTTAACTCTGTAGCAGGACAATGGATGGGGCTTTGGCTGTTTGTTTTTCTGCATGTTTCCAACTCATTCGTTTTGTTTTAGCTTTATTTGATTTTCGATTCTGGAATGCGTGACGATCTCAACCAAAAGGCTGTGAATCCTTGCATTCGGCTGCCCTTTTAGACGGTGAACCTTGACCCCCCTCTAGGTTTAACAAGCCCTTCCAGAGGAGAAGCAGGAGAGGGAGCAAAGACTAGGAGGAGAGGGAGGGAGGGTGGGAGGGAGGGAGGGAGGGAGGGAGGGAGGGAGGGAGGGAGAAAAAACTCGGGGCACATGTAAAATAATTTACAGCGCTGCAGCGTTGCACAAAGCAGTCCGAGGGAATGACCTCACACACTGGGAATGTGAGGGAGAGTGTGCATGTGTACAAGAGAGAGAGAGAGAGAGAGAGAGAGAGAGAGAGAGAGAGAGAGAGAGAGAGAGAGAGAGAGAGAGAGAGAGAGAGAGAGAGAGAGAGAGAGAGAGAGAGAGAGAGAGAGAGGAAGGGATATAAAGAGAGACAGGGAAGGAGAGAAAGGGAGAGAGAGAGAGAGGGAGGGGGAGATTTGAGCCAATGTGGGTTCACCCTGTCCCCTGGGAGGTAAAGGGAGAAGACGCAAACACATGTGGCTGTGAATGTGTCCACGCACACGCACACACACACACACGCGCACACACACACACGCACACACACACACACACACACACACACACACACACACACACACACACACACACACATACACACACACACACACACACACACACACACACACACACTGAGCTATTTCGTGAGATAAGTCTGTGGGTTGAAGGGACACTCAGTCCTCAGTGGACACGCCCACTTTAAGGACAACTTATTTTGCTTCTCTTCAATAGAGAGAGCTCTCGGACTGGAAAACAACCCCTTCATGTGTACGGAACCTGTGCAGACACACACACACACACACACACATGCACGCATGCACACGCACACACACATACACACACACACACACACACACACACACACACACACACACACATGTGCACACATGCACACAAACACATACATATCTGCACAAATGCAGATGCCTGGTCACACACATAAGCACACAGAAACTATACACACACTCAGACACATATACACACTGACACACACACGTACACTCCGACACATACACATACACACACACATGCATGGGCACACAAGCACACAATACAGAAAGTACACATACGCGTACACACACACACCTAACCATAACCATACATCATATACATGTGAACACATACACCCGGCATCGCCATGCATGCTCGCTCTCTCTCCCTCTCTCACTCACACACACGCACGCACGTACACACACACTCGCACACACACACACACACACTCGCACACACACACACACACACACACACACACACACACACACACACACACACACACACACACACACACACACACACACACACACACGTAGTGACGACAGCGTGGATCTGGATTCAATCAGGGAGCCTTCATCAGGACTTCAGGCTTCTCACTCAGCATCCCTGTACACTGCCTACAGGGGCCCCTAGTCTCTGTACATTGTCTTCAGGGGCCCCTTGTCCCTGTAACACTGTCTTCAGGGACCCCTAGTTCCTGTACACTGTCTTCAGAGGCCCCTATTTCCTGTACACTGTCTTCAGGAGCCCCTAGTCTCTGGTTCACTGTCTTCAGGAGCCCCTAGTCCCTGGTTCACTGTCTTCAGGAGCCCCTTGTCCCTGGTTCACTGTCTTCAGGAGCCCCTTGTCCCTGGTTCACTGTCTTCAGGAGCCCCTTGTCCCTGGTTCACTGTCTTCAGGAGCCCCTTGTCCCTGGTTCACTGTCTGCAGGGGCCCCTTGTCCCTGGTTCACTGTCTTCAGGAGCCCCTTGTCCCTGGTTCACTGTCTTCAGGAGCCCCTTGTCCCTGGTTCACTGTCTGCAGGGGCCCCTTGTCCCTGGTTCACTGTCTTCAGGAGCCCCTTGTCCCTGGTTCACTGTCTTCAGGAGCCCCTTGTCCCTGGTTCACTGTCTTCAGGAGCCCCTTGTCCCTGGTTCACTGTCTTCAGAGGCCCCTAGTCCTTGTACACTGCCTTCAGGGCCCCCTGTGAATAGTCTAAATACACAGAGAGAGAGAAAGATAATGAATAGTCTAATTCCATAAGATACTATATGTTTTAGAGAGAGAATGAGAGAGGGAATGAGAGAGAGAATGAGAGAGAGAATGAGAGAGAGAATGAGAGAGAGAATGAGAGAGAGAAGTGAGAGAGAGAATGAGAGAGAGAATGAGAGAGAGAATGAGAGAGAGAATGAGAGAGAAAGTGAGAGAGGGAATGGGAGAGAGAATGAGAGAGAGAATGGAGAGAGAATGAGAGAGGGAATGAGAGAGAAATGAGAGAGAAGTGAGAGGGAATGAGAGAGATAATGAGAGAGAGAATGAGAGAGAAAGTGAGAGGGAATGAGAGATAATGAGAGAGAATGAGAGAGATAATGAGAGAGAGAATGACAGAGAAAGTGAGAGAGGGAATGAGAGAGAGAATGAGAGAGATAATGAGAGAGAGAATGAGAGAGATAATGAGAGAGAAAGTGAGAGAGGGAATGAGAGAGATAATGAGAGAGAGAGAATAAGAGAGAGAATGAGAGAGAGAATGAGAGAGAGAATGAGAGAGAGAATGAGAGAGAGAATGAGAGAGGGAATGAGAGAGAGAATGAGAGAGAGAGAGAGAGAGAGAGAGAGAGAGAGAGAGAGAGAGAGAGAGAGAGAGAGAGAGAGAGAGAGAGCGAGAGCGAGAGCGAGAGCGAGAGAGAGAGAGTGAAAATGTCAGGCAGGTATAGAACTGGAAAAAGAGGATTGGACCTGGGCCTGTAAATGTCCATGTGGCTTTCATTTTTAAAGCATCTCTATTAAGACGGCGTCAGAAAATACTGCCAAGAGCAGAGGAATGCCCTCAGGAAATAGAAACGACCTAAAGCTATTACCCCCTGACTTGGAGCTCACGCTTGCCATATTGTACACGGCCCGGAAATCAGCTTAACCGGACTGGGCGAGAGCCCTTTTTCACTTAAAAAAAGGGCTTTTGTCAGTCCACTTCCACGGGTGACATTATCATCATCCGTAAAAACATCAGATCCAAATCTAATGAATCATCATTTCCTTCCTTCCACATTACAGACACCGGAACACACTCTCACTGAATAGTGAGTCAATGTCACGTCGTTGTTGTGGTCGTTAAGCAACCGCATCCAACTCTAAAAAAAGTCCCAGATCTGAGCTGGTCTGCCGTCAGACATTCTAGATATATCGGACCGGAAAGTCTGATGTCTGGTGTGAGACTAAAGAGGCTTCTCAGCATCTAAGGGGGGGGGGGGATTGAACCCAAAACCTCACAGCCTGAGCGTGGGTTACAGCATCATACTAGACTGCTAGGAGTGCTGCCAATATCATAATGTTGTCACTCACATTACACTATCATACTTTTACTGGGCTTGCTGGACTCATTACAGCCACTGCGCTGTTCTGCACTGTATTCATGATGCTGCTGCACTACTGGCACTTTAAAATGCTTTTAAATACCTTTTTTGCACAATTCTACACAATTCTTCATGTGCATATCATATCAATGTTCATTTTTATTGTGTATAGTATTTTTTTTACAATATTGTGTTCATATTGAACTTCATACTGATCCTATTGAGGGAATGGGGAGTAAGCATTCCATTGTACTTGTTGCACATGGCAAATACAAATCTTGAATCTTGAATCTTGACACAGTAAGAACACTTTTTTGTGAACAAGCGGTGAAGCTTCAACGGCAGATTTGAGCTAATAGGCTAAACGAGGAGCGTTCTCCTCGGCTGCCCCTAAACAGCAATCACTGTCCAGGTACCCATGAGCAACGGAAAATCCCTTGACCTCGCTCTACCCCAGCAGAGGAGATCCGCCATCATCCACCGCCGGCTCTCTGACTGTTACTGTTGCAGCGTGGAAAACCTGTAAGGAACGTTGAAACCTGTGGTGCACGCATGTCACATGTGTGTGTGTGTATCACCCGTTACCAAGAGCTGACTTTAGAAATCTCATCATATGTATATGTGTGTTCTTTGTGCCAAGGTGTATGCGTGTGTATGTGTGTGCCAGTGTGTGTGTGTGTGGGTGCCAGTGTGTGTGTGGGTGGGTGTGCCTGCATGTGTGTGTGTGTGTGTGCCAGTGTGTGTATGTGTTAGTGTGCCTACATGTGTGCGTGTGTGTGTGTGTGTGTGTGTGTGTGCCAGGCCAGCGTGTGTGTTCCAGCGTTTGTATGTGCCAGCTCATATGTGTGTCAGTGTGTGTGTGTGTGTGTGTGTGCCAGCGTATGTGAGTGTGTGTGTGTGTGTGTTTGTGCCAGCGTGTGTATGTGTGTGTGTGTGTGTGTGTGTGTGCCAGGCCAGCTCATATGTGTGTCAGTGTGTGTGTGTGTGTGTGTGTGTGTGTGTGTGTGTGTGTGTGTGTGTGTGTGTGTGCCAGCGTATGTGAGTGTGTGTGTGTGTGTGTTTGTGCCAGCGTGTGTATGTGTGTGTGTGTGCCAGGCCAGCTCATATGTGTGTCAGTGTGTGTGTGTGTGTGTGTGTGTGTGTGTGTGTGTGTGCGTGTGTGCCAGTGTGTGTGTGGGTGTGCCTGCATGTGTGTGTGTGTTTGTGCCAGTGTGTGTATGTGTTAGTGTGCCTACATGTGTGTGTGTGTGTGTGTGTGTGTGTGTATGTGTGTGTGTGCCAGGCCAGCGTGTGTGTTCCAGCGTTTATATGTGTGTGTGTGTGTGTGTGTGTGTGTGTGTGTGCCAGCGTGTGTATGTGTGTGAGTGTGTGTGTGTGTG
>CM051009.1:8945915-8963415 GCA_027704905.1 Muraenolepis orangiensis
ATCAAAAAAGTATGGATTGGATCAAAAATAACAAAGAAAGGAGAACAAAAATGGGCTTGACGTCACCACCCAGGAAATGTTTTATGTGTGTGTCCAAGGTCAATTCTTTATTTTTATTTTACCCCCAAAAAACGACGGTTTACTCCGTATGAGAGAGTACAGAAAAGTCTAATTCTAAATAACAATATTATGAGATCATTATGAGATGAAATCATGGATACGAGATCATTATTATATAGTGTGTATTAAAATGAGTTCTGGAACTCACATATATTATTATGTTCATTTTTATGTTTCAAATGAAGACACACGGGAATAAAATGTGTTTGTCAATTCACAATGGAAAATAGTGTGAACGGCAAGAGATGAGGCAAATGCACACACACGCACACACGCACACGCGCACGCACACGCACACGCACACACGCACACGCACACGCACACGCACACGCACACGCACACGCACACACGCACACGCACACGCACACGCACACCACACACACACACACACACACACGCACATGCACATAGCAGATGAGAGAAGGCAGTAACTAATTCAAGAGTATATTAAACTCCCATTAACACATCGACTCCCTGCTAATGCTAATCCTAGCCAGGTGGTGTGTGTGTGTGTGTGTGTGTGCGTGCGTGTGTGTGAACGCGTATTATGCGTGGGCAAATCTCATCTTGGCTCATCTCACCTTGTTTTCTCTCCCTTTCTCTCTGCACCTCCCGCTGTCCTCTCTTCACATCCTCCCCCTCCTCTCTCTCTCTCTCTCTCTCTCTCTCTCTCTCTCTCTCTCTCTCTCTCTCTCTCTCTCTCCCTCTTTCTTACCCAGCATACCTCAGCTCTGACCAAAGAGCCCCCCCCCGGCATGTAAGGCACCTCCAGGGCAGAGGGGAACCTCGTCCAATCAGGTCAAATGGAGAAGAATCCCAGCCTCCCCCCTGGGTGAGGATAGCAACCCGGCTCACCACCTCCCAGTTAACCTCGTTAGAGCATAACCGACATTCCAAATACCACAGTCAGGCTCAGGCTCCTGGTGGGGAAACTAGCAAAAGATCTGTCCCCAGTATGACTGATTAGAGTCTGGTTGAAGCAGCCTCATCTGGCCCCCCCCAGTCAGACTGATAAGAGTCTGGTTGAAGCAGCCTCATCTGGCCCCCCTGTCAGACTGATTAGAGTCTGGTTGAAGCAGCCTCACCTGGCCCCCCCCTGTCAGACTGATTAGAGTCTGGTTGAAGCAGCCTCACCTGGCCCCAATCAGACTGATTAGAGTCTGGTTGAAGCAGCCTCACCTGGCCCCAGTCAGACTGATTAGAGTCTGGTTGAAGCAGCCTCACCTGGCCCCCCCCCCTGTCAGACTGATAAGTCTGGTGAAGCAGCTCACCTGGCCCCCCCCCCTGTCAGACTGATTAGAGTCTGGTTGAAGCAGCCTCACCTGGCCCCCCCCCCCTGTCAGACTGATTAGAGTCTGGTTGAAGCAGCAGGAGTGCAGCAGGAGTGCTAGCATGGACCGTCTACTCTGTACAATTTACAAACGTCACAATAAACCTGTTCACTCCACATCGTTGTGTGTCCGTGTGTCGTCGGGAGGTTAGGAGCTTTTGCTGCATGGGGAGACTGCCACAAGCTGGGACTCGGCGGGACAATATCATCACAAGCGCCACTCAACCTACCATAATGACAGGCGGAAGAGCCTTGAAGGCCGATAGATTCTTCAAGAAGCACATGTGCCTAAGGGACGTCAGGACGCTCTCTACGGTGCCGCGGTAGAGGTCCACCGGCCACCGTTTGGCCGATGCCGCTTCTCCCGAGGCACCGGTGGGCCTTCTTCAGCATGACCTCCGTGTTGCGGGTTGCCCGGGGTCCACGCCAGGTCGTCCACGGAGATCTGTAGTCCTAGGAAACGGAAACAGCTGACGATTTCCACGGACGGTGTCCCGTCCAGGCTGAGGGTGGAGTAGGGGTGCGCCCGGTGGCTCCCGAAGTCCACCATGAGCTCTTTGGTGTGGCTGACATTCGGTGCGGGGCGCTGTACCGCTGCGTCAGCCGGACCACCTCCTCTCTGTACTCCGTCTCCGTCTCCATCATCCAGCATCCAGCCAATCCATCACAGGTCGCCGTGGTCGCCTGAGGGAGTGACCTTCTGCCCGGGAGACGACCACCCTTCACTAGACTATCCCGCCGCCCATATTAACAAACGTTCATGTTCTTTTGTGTTATTTTTCTACTTTTGATATAAATACATTTTCGGTTGGTTATTGTTCATCTGAGCAAGTCTCCTCACAGCTGTTGGAGCATTAAAATGGAGGATAGCTGTTAGTGTCCGTGGGTCGTCATAACAACAAGAGGATACACACACACATGCACGCAATCATGCACACGCGTGCACACACACAGACACATGACACACACACACTCACACACACACAGACAGACAGACACACACACACACACACACACACACACACACACACACACACACACACACACGCACACACACACACACAGACACACACACACACACACACACACACACACACACACACACACACACACACACACACACACACACACACACACACACACACATATGCACAGGCCCATTCGTCTTCCTGGAAGGGGATCTACAGAAGAAATATGAAAGGTTCTTGGAAGTGACGCAGTTACACAATAAAGGCAATAGTGAGTGCTTAAAAGCACACAGTGTGTGTGTGTGTATGTGTGTGTGTGTGTGTGTGTGTGTGTGTGTGTGTGTGTGTGTGTGTGTGTCTGTGTGTGTGTGTGTGTGCCTGCATGCCACGGGTGTGTTATGCTGTTGAGGACGGTACAAACAAAACACTACAGTGGAGGACTTTACGAGAACACTTTACAAGAGCATAATAATAATAGACTCCAACGCACACACGTGCATGTACACACACACACACACACGAACACACACACACACATGCTTTTACAATATATCACAGGTATTGAATTGTATTGTATATGATTGTTTTGTATTACTGTATATTTAGTTGTGTTCTATTGTTTTGTATGTTGCAGGGACCTGCATAGGGGTGTGGCTTCTGTGGTCCCCTTTGCCCTCTAAAGTGGCTAAAGTGCCCTCTGGCCCTCAGGATTTTCACGTTTTCATCGCAATAGTTTTATTGTTTAAGGGTTTAGTTATTGTTTGTATAAATACAATTCTAAATATGTCCGATCAAACTGATTCGGATATCTTAGAATTCTTACGTTAACCACAAGATACCGCTGTCTGTACATAATTTGCAGTACGGTAAAACAACGTAACGACAACATGAGCTTGAGACATGAGATTAAAAATATAATTTTTCATTTTAGTGAAAGTAGTAGAACGTGGTTATGTCATCACGTCCTATCCACGAAATGCTAGCATCACACACCCATGTGGGTTCAAAATAAGTCTGTTTTGGTACAGTCCACTACGCTAGAATACTGTGTACTATCACTACTACTATTAATACTACTAGTACTACAATTATTACCACTACCATTACTACAACTATATTACATACTTCTACATACTACTTATATAACTACTACTACTATACTACATACAACTACTACCACTACTACTACCACTACTACTACTACTACAACTACCAATACTACTACTACGACTACTACTACTACTACAACTACTACTACTACTCTACACGACTACGACTACGACTACGACTACTACTACTACTACGACTACTACTACTACTACTACTACTATTACTATCCGAGGGAGGGAGAGAGTATTCTAGATGAGACATGATGTTTTCCTAAGCCTCCGCTGACACAGGGAGACTTGCGAGGCAGATGTGCACAGCTGTGACTGACCACCCCGCAGCCCACCCACACCGGAATGTGGTTCAGCACTGATTATAGTGTGTGTGTGTGTGTGTGTGGTGGGTGTGTGTGTGTGTGTGTGTGTGGTGTGGTGTGTATGGTGTGTCTTTGTGTGTGAAAGTGTGTGTGTGTCTCTATAATTGCAGTTCTCTGACTGTAATAATGATAAACTGATAAACATATACTCGCCTAATTTCTTTGTGTATGTATGTGTGTGTGTGTGGGAGTGGACATGTGTGTGGCAATGTGTGTGTGTGTGTGTGTGTGGTGTGTGTGGGTGTGGGTGTGTGTGTGGTGTGTGTGTGTGTGTGTGTGTGTGTGTGTGTGGTGTGTGTGTGTGTGTGTGTGCGCGTGCGTGTGTGTGTTCACTTAACATTCTCTTCATTTCTTACAGACTTTACACAGAAGGTTTCTAGCATCATCTGCTGGCTAAAATTGTAATAACACATAAAACATTAAAAAGTGTGTCAATAAAGATGAAGTGCACCTAGACGAACACAAGTACATTATGCCATTTAATATTATACATTTTATATAAAATATACATATTTATACATTTAAAAAATATATAATATATTATATAATATATTATATATATTTCTTTCATTTTCAAAGCCATTCGTAAACGTAGGCGTACTTTGTAGATTTGAGCTGCAAATATTAAAAAGACAAATACTTTGATCGGTTGCTAAGTATATTCAATTGTTGAATATAATATTTGTTGGCCTTGGCGGTGCTATCGTGAATGAACACCTTGCTGTTTCGAGGATGCATCAACAGCAAAAAACACTCAATACAACCAGTGGTGGCTGGTGCATTTTTCACCAGGAGGGGGGGCTATACCTTTTTTTTTTTTTTACAATTACATATTGTTAATTACATTATATACAATTACTTTTTGTATTGAAATGTCGCCCTTCTGTCCATCACTTTCATCATGGCCACGCAAAGGCCAGCTCAAAGGCACCACAGAACTTCACACAGTCTATTCTTTTACACTTTATTTGGTACATGGATACATAAACACATTTAAGAGGAAACAACGAGTTAACAATAACACCAAAACACATTCAAAGCAGCTCTGAACTGGTGAGTGATTTAAACAGGCAGATATATATATATATATATATATATATACCTGGTTGTTTAAATCACTCACGAAAACTATATATATATATCGGCACACACTGACAAAAAACACTGACATAGATTTGTGTGTGTGTGTGTGTGTGTGTTTTTGCGTATGTGTTTGTGCGTGTGTGCGTGCGTGTGTGTCTGTGTGTGAGTGTGCGTCTGTGCGTGTGCGTCTCTGTGTGTGTGTGTGCGTCTGTCTGTCTGTCTGTCTGTCTGTCTGTCTGTCTGTCTGTCTGTCTGTCTGTCTGTCTGTCTGTGTGTGTGTGTGTGTGTGTGTGTGTGTGTGTGTGTGTGTGTGTGTGTGTGTGTGTGTGCCCGCAAAGACAGAGCATAATATGCTTTTCCTAATAGTACACTGTGACGCACACAAATTACGTCTTCCGTGGGGCGATTTGAAAAGCGACCCACGGGAAGACGTTTTGAGGATGCTGATTGGCTACATTTTATGTCACTCGTTTATATCTTGAATCAGCAATTGGCTAAACTGCTACAGAGACCCGCCTCCGTGGGGCGCATTGAAAAGCGCCCCAGCAGCATCGTCATACAAATGCGCCCTTAAGGCTGCAGTGTACTAGGCATATGTGGACTAGGAAAAGCATATTATGTTGCGCGAATTATTTTAAAATCATATTTTACACATATTTCTGGGTGCATTCCATATTTTAAACACACACATATTGACAATTTATTTATATATATTTTTTATATACAGTGCTGCTCGAAAGTATGTGAACCCCTTGAACAGTTAAGAGTTTTCTGTTGTTTTACCATGATTTTCCTATTTTATCATCACAAGTTTTACATATATGAAATGTCAGGTTTATGTTTAACAGTTCCATGTACTTTTTTAGAGGGAATTGTGTGAGTAGCCAAAAAAATACATGAAACATGGAATTAGTGGATGTGCAAAAGTAAGTGAACCCCCAGCTGTATTGGTAAAGTCAAGGAGGTAACAGATTCAGGTGAAACACTTTTGGGTGCTTAATTAGTCAATTAAGCAAACCAATCAAATGAGACATCATTAGGAAAAGGGTTGGACAACACAGATTAAAAGAGAGAGAAAAACAACCAAACGACTGCAGTGCCAGGGTGTACCCATACGAATCAACCATGCCAAGAGGAAAGGAGATACCCGAGGAAATCAAGAAAATGGTACTGACAGCCCATCAGTCTAGAGAAGGCTACAAGACAATCTCCAAACGATTCCAGCTCCATCCATCCACGGTGAGGCAAATAATTTACAAATGGAGGGCGTCCAAGATGACCGCATCTTTGCCTAGAAGTGGACGCCCATTAAAACTAACATCAAGAAGCACCCGTAGAATAATAAATCAGGTAAAGGACAACCCACACATCACCTCTAAAGAGTTGCAGAGCTCTCTGGCAGCGTCAGGTGTAAATGTACATGCGTCTACAATTAGACGAAAATTGAACCAACACGACATTCATGGGAGGGTTGCTAGAAGGAAGCCTCTGCTCTCCAAAAAGAACAAAGCTGCCCGTTTAAACTTTGCCAGAGAGAACTTGGACAAACCAGAGGCCTTCTGGAAGTCCATTCTCTGGACAGATGAGTCCAAAATAGAATTATTTGGTCATAATCGTAAGCGCTTTGTTTGGAGAAAAACCAACACAGCACATGAAGAAAAGAACCTCATCCCAACAGTGAAGCATGGTGGTGGAAATGTTAAGGTATGGGGCTGCTTCTCTGCTTCTGGACCTGGACAACTCCATATCATCCAGGGAAACATGAATTCTGAAGTGTATCAGCAAATTCTTGATAAGAATCTCCAGCCATCAGTCAGGAAGTTGAAACTGGGCCGTAAATGGGTTTTTCAACAAGACAACGACCCAAAACATACCAGCAAATCTACCAAGGAATGGTTCAGAAAAAAGAGGATTCGTACTCTGGATTGGCCAAGTCAAAGTCCGGACCTCAATCCAATTGAAATGTTGTGGCTAGACCTGAAGCGGGGGGTACATGCCAGATGTCCCTCCAACCTTTCTCAACTGGCTGAGTTCTGCAAGGAAGAGTGGGCAAAAATCCCCCACAGCAGATGCGAGAGACTGGTCAGTGGCTATAGAAAACGTTTGATTGCAGTAATGGCTGCAAAAGGAGGTGCCACACGCTATTAACCAAAAGGGTTCACATACTTTTGCACAAGTCATATTTTCAGTTTTTGTGGGAGAAACCACTTTTTTTGAATAAATAATGAAAATACATCATTTTTCTTTGTTTGTGTCCATTATTTGGAAAGTCCTGCTTTACAAATTGGTGTTTGGATATACATTTAATAAGGTTATTTTACATTTTTGTACAATTACAATGACCATGTCTAGGGGGTTCACATACTTTCGAGCAGCACTGTATATAATTTTTTTTATTTTGTTTGTGCGTGTGGTTTAGGGGGGCGGCGCCCCATCGCCCCCTATGGGCCAGCCGCCACTGAATACAATACAAATGATTGTCATGCACGTATGTCGTACTTTCAGAAGCTAATCATGCAATGAAACGAGATCACCACTAGATGGGGCCAGAGTCATTTATTGTCGACCTCTTCAATGTTTCAGGAATATGACGGCAACAGGATCACCCTTTTCACAGATTCCGATTATTTGTAATTTGTATAAGGTACAGTGTACAATGTACAGTGAACTGTTATTGTCAGCTACGAAGATTTGCTCAAAACTTCCAAAAATTGAATTACTAATTACAAAAACGTACAAAATTACTAGAAATATCAAAACCTAAAATACAAACAAATGACACAAAAGTACATATTTACTTAATTGCAGTATATTATGGATCAAATGATATGAAAAGTACACAGTAAAGTGAAAAGTGTGTGGTGTATGGTACAGAGATCACTAGTGTAAAAGGTGCAGATCATCCTTTAGTGCTATGAGTGACACCTGTTCTGTTGGTCCTACGATGACACCACTGTAAAAAGGGTCTATTGTTGAAGTGTGTGTGTGTGGGGGGGGGGGGGGTGTGTGTGTGTATATGTATGTGTGTGTGTGTCCCTATAATTCAGAACACATGTATGCACACATATATAAGCATATGTATATCAACACACACACACACACCGACATATACATCACACACACATATACCCACACTAACATACACACAAAGACACACACACACACACACACACACACAAATGTGTCTTCTTTATGGTCACAATCATTTGAAACACACATGTGGACATACACAGCGGCAGTATAGCTCAGGAGGTAGAGCGGTCGCCTCACAACCCAATG
Organism: Muraenolepis orangiensis; assembly: GCA_027704905.1. Classification (NCBI taxonomy): domain Eukaryota; kingdom Metazoa; phylum Chordata; class Actinopteri; order Gadiformes; family Muraenolepididae; genus Muraenolepis; species Muraenolepis orangiensis. Next base: position 8,954,179 of record CM051009.1, read on the forward strand.
GTCACTGGTGAGCCTTGTGTGTTTCGCCTTGAGCAAGACACCCTAACTCTACGTGCTGGCAGTCTCCTTGCACGGCTGACTCCGCGGTCGGTGGATGAATGGGTGAATGGGTGAAAGCATGACTTGTAAAGCGCTTTGGATAAAAGCGCTATATAAAAGCATCCATTACCCATTACACAGGTATCTGCACATGAACACACGCAATCTCTCTCTCACACACACACACACACACAGCAAGATAAAGACCACACACACACACACATCAACTTCCCCCCCACCCCTGCCGTGAGCTGAGGGGCTGGAGTGGCTCGGGGGTCTCCTCCTCTGAGGTATGTTTCTATTTTTAGCGCTGGCGAGCGCCAGGCGAGTCTCCAACGCCGTCCCTCGCTGATGTTTTCACTTCTAGACCCCTCCCCCCCGGCCCCCATCCCCCCGGCCACCCCCCCCTTCCTGGGGGGGGGGGGCCACTTTTTTCCTGGGGGCCCCCGGATCTGATTCTTCTCTTCTGCTTTCGTTGTTTTATTTATATCGGTTGCCTGAAGTCATGTTTATATTTACACAAGAGGCAGAATAACTGGGGGCCCGGGGGTCTCTCTCTCACAGGGTGGATGGACTCTTCATGTGAAGTAAAAATAGGCCCACCATATGAGACTGCTTTGAGTCCATTCATGGGGAGTTTGTTTTGCTTGGCCTTGACTATACCCTGCGATAGACTACTAGCTCTAGCTAACTACAAGCTAGGGCTAACTACTCTAGCTATTACTAACGACCGACTATAGCTACAGACTATAGCAACAGCTACAGGTAACTAGCCATTGCTAACTTCTTAGCTATTGCTTACTCTCTAACAATTGGCTACAGCTATCTTCTTAGCAATAACTAACTCTTACTTTTAGCTACAGCTATCTACTTAGCAATAACTAACTCTAACTATTAGCTATAGCTATATACTAAGGTATAACTATTAGCTATAGCTATCTACTAAGCTATAACTCACTCTAACTATTAGCTATAGCTATCTACTTAGCTATAACTAACTCTAACTATTAGCAACAGCTATCAACATAGCTGTATCTAACTCCCTAACAAACTGACGACCACAACTATAGCTAACTTCTAACTACCAGCCTTAGCTAGAAAACATGGCGGGTTGAGTGTTGCATAAAATCACGAAATCATGCATGAAAAAAAGCATTAAATGGCGGCTAAAGGACAGGAGCTGGGAGACGTAGGTGGGGGGGTGGGGAGATGGTACAGTGGTAGTCCAGTCTGTTTTTCGCAGAGCCAGTAAGTTGTGTTGTGATGACCCACTGACCCCGGGGCCAAGCGAAGAAAAAACAGAAAGCAGATGTCGAGACAAATTTGATATTGTACACTGCGGGCTGTAGCCATGTAGCGTTAGCGCGTTGCTTATTATGTTAAGCTGGAATAACCCAGCGGGTCACTTCTTTCTCAGTTCCCGATGAGATACAGAAGCTCTGCCAAAACGGAGAGAATGTGGTTGTTTTTTAAACGCAAAGTACTGATCAGCATTAAGTCATCACGAATGTTTGAGTGCAAGGCCAAATTACCGATTGCGTTGCTTGTTGACGCAATGTCTTCCTTCCCTTCCTCCCTCACCCTCCTCCTCCTCCTCCTCCTCTTCCTCCCCCAATCACTCTCTCAACCAACCGACCCATCTCTCCGACCCATCTCTCGCGTGACTGGCAGATCTCTGGCAGGGGGAGAGATCTGCCAGTCACACAAACCCCAATTGTCAGCTTGACTTCTTCGAGTTACGTAAACAGTGAAACGCACGAGGTACGCAGTTGAAATGGGATGAACACGTGTCTTGACGCACGGGTTCCTTTACGCTTGGGGGATATGTCCCCCAAGCCGGGCCGATGGGGCCGATGTTGTCCCCGGACACTTTTTAACAGCATAATTAGCAAAAAAGAAAAATCTGAAAAATAGCAGCTTCCACCAAGAGATGATAGCTAAGAAATGAGAATGCTTTGAAAAAAGTTTATTTACATCACATTTCTTTCTTCTATATTTACATTGCGTTGTATCTCTTCTTAATGTGTTGAGAAAAGATACAACGCAATGTAAATCTAGAAGAAAGAAATGTGATGTAAAAAGATCAATTTCACCCTAGCTTACCGATTCTAAACTTACCCCAAAAAAACGTGCCGTTTTAATGTGTTTTTTCCTCATCCCGATTTCTTACATAAAAATGCCTACATTTGCATATGTTAAAGACCATTTAAAAAAACGTTTTTTATTTAACTGATCTATTTCAGCCCCACCACTTTTCAACACAAAGCGACTCCCCCTGGGTCTGATTGTATATTAATTAAAAGCCAACGTCAAACTACACAAAGCTGGACGTGTTTGATGCCTCGAGGTGAGGAGTACAGAAGGGGAGAGGAGAGGAGGGGGGGGAGAGAAGAGGAGAGGAGGGGGAAGAGCGGGGGAGGGAGAGAGGGAAAGGAGAGGTGGATGAGTGGAGAGGAGATGAAAGGAGAGGAGAGCGGAGCAGCGAACGGAGAGAGAATGGAGGAGGAGAGATGGACGAGTAGAGATGAGAGAAGATTGAAAACGAGGGAGAGAGAGAGAGAGAAAGAGCTTGAGGAGGGGGGGAGGGGGAGAGGAGTGGAGTGGAGGGACGCCAAAGATGAGAGAGGAGAAGAGGAGAGAAGAACAAGGGGAGAGGAGAGGAGAGGAGAGGAGAGGAGAGGAGAGGAGAGGAGAGGAGAGGAGAGGAGAGGAGAGGAGAGGAGAGGAGAGGAGAGGAGAGGAGAGGAGAGGAGAGGAGAGGATGGGGAAGAGCGGGGGAGGGAGAGAGGGAAAGGAGAGGTGGATGAGTGGAGAGGAGATGAAAGGAGAGGAGAGCGGAGCAGCGAACGGAGAGAGAATGGAGGAGGAGAGATGGACGAGTAGAGATGAGAGAAGATTGAAAACGAGGGAGAGAGAGAGAGAAAGAGCTTGAGGAGGGGGGGAGGGGGAGAGGAGTGGAGTGGAGGGACGCCAAAGATGAGAGAGGAGAAGAGGAGAGAAGAACAAGGGGAGAGGAGAGAGAGGAGAGGGGAGAGGAGAGGAGAGGAGAGGAGAGGAGAGGAGAGGAGAGGAGAGGAGAGGAGAGGAGAGGAGGTGGGGTGTGCCTGCTTGGCTGTAACAGCGATGAGGTGCTAGGTGTTTGCAGGGGAGATGTTAAAAGGCAGACCTGAAGTGTTTGATGTCAGGCCAGACCTCAGATTTCCTGCAGGACACACACACACACACACACACACAGACGCACGTACACGCACACACGCACGTACACGCACACACATAAAGATTTTTATACATGGACACTCACACAACATCAAGTCAAGTGAAGTCAAGTTTATTGTCACTTCACAGTTTACAGTATAAAGTATAAAGCAGTGAGTGAAAATCTTATGTGCAATACCCGACGACAGACAGCAGTTATAAAAATAAGATAAACATGCACACACACGCACACACACACACATGCACACACATACACACACACATACTCACACACAAATTTGCATAGAGACATGGACACACACTAACACAGGAAGCATGCACACACACACACACACACACACACACACACACACACACACACACACACACACACACACACACACACACATGCACACACATACACACACACATGCTCACACACACATTTGCATAGAGACATGGACACACACTCACACAGGCAGCATGCACACACACACACACGTATGCATGCACACACACATGCTCACACACAGATGTGTATACAGACATGGACACATACTCACAGACAACAGGCACACACACACACACACACACACACACGTATGCATGCACACACACATGCTCACACACAGATGTGTAAACAGACATGGACACACACTCACACAGACAACATGCACACACACACACACACACACACACACACACACAAATGCATGCACACAGATTTGCATACAGATATAGACACACACACACACACATTATTTTTATACAGACACCCATTTCCCACCCCACCGTCCAAGCACAACCACACACACACACACACACACACACACACAAGTGCAAACACATGTATTCAGCATACATCTGCAAGAGCTTAAAAAATAACTTGGGTAAAAAAGACCTGTGTGAACATAATCACAGACTCCAGTAACTACAAAACGAGTATTTATTCAGTGGTACTCAGGAGGATTACGCTAGTGCTAGCATCTAACACTCGCCACAATAAAACACAATAGTGCAACAGGTTTCACAACAATGGCTTGGTTCATATTTGATCCTAACCACAACACCACCCTCCCTCCTCCCCCCACACCCCCCCCCCCCCCACACACACACACACACACACCTATTCGCTCACGAGCTAGCTAGCTAACTCGTGAGCGAATAGGTGAGCGAGTGTGTGTGTGTGTGTGTGTGGGGGGGGGGGGGGGGGGGAAGGTGGTGTTGTGGTTAGGATCAAAAATGAACCAAGCCATTGTTGTGAAACCTGTCGCGCTCGATAAAACACGACCGGCGGCCACGATCGGCATTCCGATCTTTAGTGAGCGAGCGATATGTCTGCTAGTCTTAACCCAGTGGGATTTTCTTTCGGAATAGCGGCGAGGAAAGGAATAAAAAAAAGCTGAGTGGGAATTTAAAAACATAACATCGGGGAAAGGGGAAAAAATGTCCTTCCTTCAGGCTGAGGATATGAAAACACAGGGACTTCCTGAATTCCCTTTATTCTTAAAAACACGGACGCTTACACACACACACACACACACACACACACACACACTCACACAGACTCACACAGACTTCCCCACACACACACACACACTCACACTCACACACACTCACACAGACTTCCCCCCCCACACACACACACACACACACACACAAGCACGTAGAAACCTTGACTTACACAGCCATACACACTCACATATACACACACACACACACACATAAGTATTCTCTCACACTCACATTAGCACATCAATTCACACATATGATCACACACACACACACACACACACAAAGACATTACATTTTCATTACATTACAGTAATTTATCAGATGCTTTACCCAAAGCGACTTACAATAGTGGGTTCAGGACATATGGTTCAGTGAAGTCAAAAGTACATTTCATTCCTAACAAGTCTCCAAGAACTGAGCCAGAGCTCAGGTAGAAGTACAATAAGTTCAGGTAAAATTACAGCAAGGGAAAAGTACAATAACTTGGCAAACAATAGAACAATATCTAACTAACAATCTATTTAGACAATCTACTTAGAAAGACGCTAGTACGCGACATTTAACAGTCCTTCGAATCCTAATTTCCTGTCATGTCCCAAAAGGTCCAATTGCTCAGAGATACTGGCTATATATATACACAGCGAATAACAAATAGCTTATAGCTAATAGCACCCTGACCACACAGTCTACACATGTCCCCTGTAGGGACTCTACCTTCACACAGCACGGCTTCTATCATACATTATTACCAGTGTTTGGGATACAGGGAAGTAAGTAAATAGTAGGTAAGTAAATCAGGGGCCCTAAGTAGAACGCATACCTCCGCCACACAAAAAGTCCCCTGGATCCACATTCGGATTCGGATCCGTATGTGCGCCAAAATCGAATCAACCGTTCCTCGGTACACAAGTAATCTTACATTCAGATTCTGTACATAGCTACTTTTTGAGTTACCTGGCTGACACACAAACAAACAGGTGGCGAAGACATAACCTCCTCCCATCTTTAATGGCGAAAGAGTCTGTATGTATATTGTACAGCAATACAGCAATACTGACCAATGCCACTCCAATGAAAACCTGCAGCACACGGGGTAAAACTATTTCAATCGCATATGTGACGTACACATTTAAAACGTTGTTGAGAAAAGATGAAGTGAATCAAGAGTTTGGAATTTATTTTAGGAATATTTTAAAATCATACCACATGTTAAAAAAGTTGTAAAGCACGTTAAAAACTCTGTATGTACTGTATGTCGTACAGCAATACTGACCAATACCACCCCGATCCATCCTGTAGCACCACCCAGGGTCAAATTCGTACCCCAATGCCGATCCTCAATAGTGAACAAGACCCATACACACCATACACACACACCACACCCCCACAACGGGACCACTCTCATTGGGCTTGTCGTGGTGGACAAGTAGAGGCTGGGTCTCGTCTCACACCACCTTCCCCCTCCCTCCCTCCCTCCCTCTCTCTCTCCCTCCCTTCCTCTCCCCCTCCTCAGACAATGTTGTGAAAGGTTCCAGCTGATTGCTGCAACATCGTTCAGTCGTCCAACTCATCCCACAACAGCCCCCCCCCCCCCCCCACCGCACACACACACACACACACACACACACACACGTATGCACACTCATGCACCCACAAACACACACACCGAAACCGCGAAAGCAATAAAAACACAACATGGTTGCAATTGTAAACCTGATGATGCGAAGAAGAGGAAGTGGAAGGCAGGGGCGGGCGGGGGGGGGGGGGGGGGAGGGTTTCTGGGACTAAAAGTGGGTTCCTGGAAATTGTGTAAGCGTCCATGTTAGCTGACACAAGACCTGTCAACAGACCACACACACACACATGTATGATGGGTACATGTGTATATGATGAGTGATGGCCGATGAGTCTGCATACGCACACACACACACACACATACACACAGGTACATATGCACACACGCGTGTACATACACTGTGTGTGTTTGCATTAGTGTGTGTGAGTGTGAGTGTGAGTGTGAGTGTGAGTGTGAGTGTGAGTGTGAGTGTGAGTGTGAGTGTGAGTGTGAGTGTGAGTGTGAGTGTGAGTGTGAGTGTGAGTGTGAATGTGTGTGTGTGTGTGTGCGTATACAGACTCATTGGCCATCACACATCATATACACATACGGGATCTGTGTGCGTGTGTGTGTGTGTGCGTGCGTGCGTGTGCGTGCGTGCGTGCGTGCGTGTGTGTGCGTGTGTCCATTTGCGGGACATTCCCTCTCTGTGGACGTAACTGAACACTGCCGATTCCTCACCACTGCGGTGGTGTAATGGACAGCAGACAGCGATCGGGCATTCCGGAAATCAATGTTTATCTTTCAGGGGTCCATATTTCAAGCCGGTCCGGTCGTATCCCATTTCCCGCCATCGTAAATGACGCTAGCAAAAAATACCCCTCCCACTGTTCCGGTGATTCATGTTATTGTTAATGTTATTAGTAATGTTTGGTTTTTTTTCTTATCCTCAAAATTGTTCTCCTATATCATGTAAAAAACGTTGTAGAGGAGAGATGAAGACACCGAGAGTTTATAATGTATTGTCAATATTTTTTTCTCATTATTTGAATCTTTGAATATTTTGAATAATACGTTGTCCAGGAGAGATGAAGAAGTTATCGAGAGTTGGGAATGTATTATCAGAATGTTTTTGTTATTATCTTCGATCTTTGTACATTTAAAAAAAATCTGTAAATCATGTGGAAAACTTTGTCGAGGGAAGAGTAAGAAGTTATCGAGAGTTCGGAATGTATGATCGGAATTTGACGTTTTGTGCGGCAAACCAGAGCGCACTGGAACCCTCGCCAGTTTTTTTTTCGGATGAACCGAGCATCTGGATTTACTTGTACTCCTATAACGTCTATTTGTCTCAGATGCTATTTAAAGACATGATCTGCCTGGCGTTAAAGGGCACGGAGATTGCCCTTTAACAAGCGTTAGAAAACAAGACAGGAAAAGCTAAGGGCCTGTTGTGATACACTGGAATGAACAGAGATATGTGTTGCTTTGAAGACATTTAGGCTCTCACGATTTTATAAAGCTTCGGGGGAGATATAAATGTGTTCATTTGTGTCTTCCAGATGAGACCGTGGACACATGGAACATATGGAAGTAGTATCTGTGATTTTGGCCCATATGTTTTCTTGGAGGGCCATCACACGGATAACAGGAAAAACTCCATATGTGGGCGAACCGCGCTGTTTGGGTTACGGTTAGGGACACACACACCCTCTGATGTCGCTCCACGTGTGTTAATAGAATTGACCAATCGTCCACTCAGCTACAGGCACGGCCCTCAAACACACTGTTCACTGTTACTGCTCTCACTGTCGCTGTTCGGAGACGATTTTTATTGTTATCCAAAGCATACGGACATGGAGGATGCCTCAGGGTCGACCGTGGATGTCGGAGATCCAACCAGGGGATTCGAGTTACGCACCGGGACCGGGCGCAAAATGAGGGGCCCTGGCTCCCAAAAGGTAGCAGCAGAACAAACAAATCATACATCTGTGGGGGGGGCACTCGCTTATACATTACCGTAACAACCATGATTGGAATCATAAATAACACATTTTTTTTATGTCAGAAGTATTGTTCATATTTGCCAGATAAATAGGTTGATAGAAACATGTTTTCCAAAATAACCTAGGCGCCATATTCTCTCGGGTTAAGACAATGCATGGATGCAATACACCGCACAGCCACCAGGCGGCGAACACTGGAATATTGCGCAACGCCACGCAAAGTACGCCTGTTTACTTTTCACTAGGCTATTGTGTTATATGTAGTGCTCACAGTCATACCCTTTCATGTAAAAACTAAATAATAAAAAAAATGAATTGCATCAAATATTACTTTTTTGTTTGCGTGTGGTCTCGCTCCCTCTCTCATGGAAAGCGCACCTGTTTGGCAATTATTTTTTGTGAGTGATTTACCTCCACTCCTTGGCGTGAGTTATTTAAGAGACCCCCCACAAAGCTGAGGTTATAACCAGAACCCTGGATCAAACCCAGACCCTTTTGGGTCCGGGAACCAAACAACAAACAACTGCCACGCTACACTGCTCCTTAATGACCTGTATCTGAATTCATTGGCAAGTCGCTTTTGGATAAAGTGTGTTTGCTAAGTGACCCACATTGGTTGGTTCCTTTAAAAGGAAGACTCTTTAAAAGGAAATTTACACATACAGACAAAGCTATTTCCAGAAAAAAGCTATTTTTTTCCGAACATTTGCCCCAAATTTGGAATCGGACCGATCGACGTACCTGAGTGAGCAAAGACTCAAACGTAAACCATTTCAAGTGATTGTATTGTTTTCTCATCATCATCATCATCATCATCATCATAATCATCATTATACATCTCTACAGAGACTCATTTATCACACCGACATGTATCAAGAACATTCCAACACAATGGCACAGGCATGGTCAGTTGGTGATGAATGGAAA
>CM051009.1:8968415-8970915 GCA_027704905.1 Muraenolepis orangiensis
TGGTGGGGTGCTGAGGGAAGAGTGGTCGTGGGGCGAGGGGGCTCATGAAAAATGAACTTGGTGGGACTGCTGAGAAAACGTGGTAAGAGGCTCTCGACATCTCGGAGTCAGGGGGGGAGGAGGAGGAGAACGCAAAGTGTGTGTGTGGTGTGTGTGTGTGTGTGTGTGGGTGTGTGTGTGTGTGTGGGTGTGTGTGGTGTGTGGGTGTGGTGTGTGTGTGTGGTCAGCATGTGAGTGTTGGTATTGTGTGTACGTGTGCATGAGTGCATGTAAAATGTGTGTGTGCATGTGTGTGTGTGTGTGCATATCCGTGTGTGCTTGTGAGATGCAGTGGAAACAGTGCATGTGTGTGTGTGTGTGTGTGAGAGTGTATAGGAAATGATGGGAGAGCTGTTAAGAGAGCCGGCTGAGTTTGACCCTCTGCAACCCCCAGACGGTCGTGGGAACCCAACCTCTCACACACACACACACACACACACACACACACACACACACACACACACCACACACACACACACACACACACACACACACATACATACACCCTCCCCTTGGGGGTCAGCCTCTAGTACTGCTCCGTACCATCGGAGCCTCCTGTGTGTGTGTGTGTGTGTGTGTGTGTGTGTGTGTGTGTGTGTGTGTGTGTGTGTGTGTGTGTGTGTGTGTGTGTGTGTGTGTGTGTGTGTGTGTGTGTGTGTGTGTGTGTGTGTGTGATAATATTGGTTATGATGGACATGACACAAGAGGTATTGAATGAGAAGGGGGTAGAGAGAGAGAGAGAGAGAGAGAGAGAGAGAGAGAGAGAGAGAGAGAGAGAGAGAGAGAGAGAGAGAGAGAGAGAGAGAGAGAGAGAGGGGGGGGGGGAGAGAGGGGGAGAGAGTGTAGGAAGGAAGTTGAGGTGAAAGTGTAGTTACAGAGAGAGAGACTGCACACGAGAGAGAGAGAGAATGAGAGCGAGAGAGACAGTTGTGTGTGGGGGAGGAGAGCGAGGGAGATGGAGACGAGACCAACAATAAGAGAGAGAGAGAGAGGAGAGAGAGAGAGAGGAGAGAGAGAGAGAGAGAGAGAGAGAGAGAGAGAGAGAGAGAGAGAGAGAGAGAGAGAGAGAGAGAGAGAGAGAGAGAGAGAGAGAGAGAGAGAGAGAGACTACAAAACAAGCAGGAGAATAATCCTACCTAGGGGCCAGAGCATCTGAACCTGTGCCAAACATCTCGTAGCCCCCGCCCTGCTAAAAATAAGTATGTTTTTCTAAGGATTTCATAGGCTATAGGTTTTAAAATTCCACACAAATAGCGGCACCATTTGTCCGGCGTTCGTGTCAAGTTACCGTAATAAGCGGGAAACCGTGATTACTATCTATCTATTTATTTATTTATCTATTTATTTATTTATTTATTTCTAAAGTCTTAATTTTAATTGAGACCAGATTTCGATGTATGTTATCTCCTTCGTGCTAGGATAGGGAAACACCGCCCAATTAGAAAAGCAATGGAGGTGTGTGTGTGTGTGTGTGTGTGTGTGTGTGTGTGTGTGTGTGTGTGTGTGTGTGTGTGTGTGTGTGTGTGTGTGTGTGTGTGTGTGTGTGTGTGTGTGTGTGTGTGTGTGTGGTGTTATAAAACACGTACGACTTTCATGGACCAGGTACTGGACAATCACACACACACACACACACACACACACACACACACACACACACACACACACACACACACACACACACACACACACACACACACACACACACACACACACACACACACACACACACACACACAGAAACACACACCATACCTATATACCTTTGCTCCCTTCCATGGGTGAATGTGTTCTAATGTGATTCTTCAACGAATGACTTCAACTTCAAGAAATTGATCATCACATATGGTGTTTGCGCGTGCGTGTGTGAGTGTATGTATGTGGTGTGCGTATATGTGTGTGTGCGTATATGTGTGTGTGCGTATATGTGTGTGCCTGCGTGTATGTGTGCACGTGTGTATGGGTGTGTGTGTGTGTGTGCATGTGTGTGTGTGTGTGTGTGTGTGTGTATGTGTGCGTGGGTGCGTGTGCGTGGGTGCGTGTGCGCGTGCGCGCGTGTGTGTGTGTGTGTGTGTGTGTGTGTGTGTGTGTGTGTGTGTGTGTGTGTGTGTGTGTGTGTGTGTGTGTGTGTGTGTGTGTGTGTGTGTGTGTGTGTGTGTGTGTGTGTGTGTGTGTGTGTGGAGCACGCCCACCACTTTCGGCCTTGAACTTGGCTCAACGGACTTCATCAAACGCGACGAGAGCTGAACACGTCGTTAAAGGGACTTGCGGGGGGGGGGGGGATGGGGGGGCACGTGGCGAGGGGAAAACCCCCCTGGTGTCGCGCGCTCAAACCGTAGTACCAAACCGATCCATAGGCGGCGTTCCCAAATGGAGCCAATTAGGGACGCCTATTCTTCCTCTGATAAACCTTGTTGACCCCCCACATGCGCTCGCCATCAAACAACAACAACAACAAACAACA
>CM051009.1:8978415-8983415 GCA_027704905.1 Muraenolepis orangiensis
TACAGTGTATACTGCAGTGTGTAGTAGTAGTAGTAGTAGCAGCAGCAGTATTATTTGCATTGGGACATTACCATAATGCTGAGGATGGTCTTATCTGTAATATTAACGTATATATAATATATACGTATGGTAGGTCTCCCCTTTTTGTTATATGAACAAACTGCTTCTGTTCCTAGATAGAAATCAACCAAAAAAATTAATGATAACCTTCTAGTTCATGGACAGTTCCGGTAATGTAGTTACATTGCATTACAGTTATTTAGCAGCAGTGACTTACAATAAGGTCATTGAACATACAGTTAGTAGGCAAGATAACTACTAGTCACCAGAAGTCATTACATTACAGTCAAGTACATTTCCTTCCTAACCAGCCTCCGAGAGCACAACCAGTGCTCAGGTGAACATACAATAGGCAACTGACTTCAAGCACAAGTACTTGAAGTAGTCCAAGTACAGCTAGTAGCAAGACAAATATACTGTAGACCAGGGGTCTTCAACCTTTTTCAGCCCAAGGACCCCTTGACCCCTTGAGACAAACTGTAATTAATCAAAATGCAAAAATGTTTTATAGGCCTAGCCTATACTTACTTTTATATTGACTTTATTCACCTTTTATTTGACCTTGTTAACCTGTCTTTATACTGGTTTAATCGCCTATACGTGTTTATGATTGATAAAACGTTCATGCATAATTATTATTATTATTAGGGGTCTATGTGGCCTCGGCCGAGGTGGAAGGAGTAGCCGTCGGATCTGGAGCTTGAGGCCTCGTTGCAAATGCTTCACTTATTATGCTTCACTTATTATCAAACTAGTTATTAAGTTATTATGTTATTCTAGTTATTGATTAACGTTCGCAAAACAAAAACAGAACTGCAGCGTTAATTTAGCTATACAACATTCCCGACGAGTCAAGAAGTTGGAGGTTGAGTTAAACGTTGCACACAGTTCATATCGTAATTAGGGGGGGCAGTAGCTCAGTGGATAAGGACTTAGGAGCCACAAGGTCGCCGGTTCAAGATCCGGAAACACCAGGTTACTGCCTAAGTGCCCTTGAGCAAGGCACCCCCTACGCTGCTCCCCAGGCGCTGTACTAATGGCTGCCCACTGCTCCTAACACTAGGATGGGTCAAGATGCAGAGAAGTAATTTCCCTCGGGATAAAATAAGTAGTTTAAAATAAAAATAAAAATAAAAAATGTGTTTTGTATGTCCATGTGTTGTGTCACAGCTGGGATCGCTGGGCTGAGGAAGACCATGTCCTTGGGGACTGCGAAGAAACTCGTACATTGCAACTGAAACTGGCTCGTAAAGCGGAAGATCACATGTGAGTCCGGCACCGAGTCCTTTCGCCGATCTTTTGATTGTTATTTTTGGGTCATTGTTAGATTTTGGCATTTCACATCCTTATCATTTGAGGTCATTCCCTTGCGCAAGCTAAAGTCCCCCGCCAAGCATGAAAAATGTGGCGTTTTGAAATTTATGTCCACCAATTGTGTCTAGCGGCGTCTCACGCAACGACTGACAGACGGTCACCTCTTTTGCTTCCATTCTGTAGAAACTTAAGACAAACCTTGTTGCGCTCAGAGGCCACTAGATGGCGGTAAAGGGCTAGAAAAGCGGTAGCGGCAGCGGCAGTGACGTTCTCCCACACACACTCAGGCCCAGCCTAGAAACGGTTTGGTTTCTCTGGCCGGTTGTTGAAAAATGATGTATGTATCTCTCTCTCTATCTCGCTCTTCTATTCTCAATGGGCATGTGACGTGTGATGTGTGGCGTGTGAATTAAAAGTACCCGCGTCCGAGGTGTACAGTCATTTCTAGAAGAGACACCCAGTGGTGAACAAATCTCCAGTTAACTAATGTCGCGGTGCTACCGGCGTTTCATGATGTCCTTCTCTTTCGGTTACCTCCTGTAACGTGTCGCGTGGTGTGTGTTTTTGTTTTTTTGTACCGTCCCCCAGGAAGAGAAAAGGATGGGGTAAGGGTCGTCGCCGTCAGGCAGATGTAAAGTCCTCTCTGAAGACTCTCCCCAAGGATGACGACAGCGATGACCCATGTAAGGATACGGCGGGAAAATGACAACGATCGGAATGACGGACCGAAAGTCGGAATTAATAACCGCCGTCTGTGCCAAAACTGTTCCTAGTTCTAGTTTTTTTTCTGTAGTTTGAGGCCGGATATCACTCAAGAAATAAATACTGTACCTAATCTGCATCTACAGGTGCAGGTATATAGGTGTGCTATAAAATAGCATCGACACACAGTGCCACAGTATGCATCTACTTTGCACACCATCTCTTTTTTTGTATCCATTAACATTGTCACAATTTCAAGTCATTTATTGTATTTAGTGTATGACAGTATGCCAGTGTATGGCCGGTTCTATAATGTCCGTCTGTAATGGTCCTTTAGTATATCTTATTTAGCTAATCCTCCCATAGCGGCAGGAGCTCCTCTTAGCTGATGTGACGTTCCTGCATAATTAAGCCAATTTCTGTTCCATCATTCCTCCTTAATAATTAAGGGAGGGATGTGTGGCCCTCTTTGGGAAGCCCTTTGAGACTGTTACTGTAACTTAAGAGCTGTACAGATATAATTGACTCGGCTATCGCTAGGGGAACGTTATACGTTCACTCGTTTCCATAACGTGTCTCCGCTTTCTGGCCGCAGGCTTGATCTCGTCCTCGGGGAGCAGTGACGACGATGACACCGACCCGGAGTCCTCCAACAGCAGCGAGACCACCTTCTCCGAGGACATGAACAAGATGGTGACGCAAACACACACGTTTATTCATGCTCACGTAGGACTCGTACTGTAGGTCGTTAAACGCAAATGTCAACACGAGCAGATGCGAATACAGTGAAGGATGCTGCGTTTTTTTCTGTGTGGGCCGACTACACACCAGTCAGGCCCCCCCCCCCCCCTCCCCCTGAGGCTCTGGAATGATCTGCCACAGGAAATTAGGGCGGCACAGTCACTGATCGCCTCCGAGTTCCTTAATAAAACATGCTTTCATTGGAGAGCTACTATTACTACTACTTCTGTTACTACTACTACTACTACTACTACTACTACTACAACTACTACAACTACAGTTTCTGCTATGACTACTACAACTACAGCTTATATTATTACTAGGCCTACTACAACTACTTATACAGCTTCTTCGATTATTACTACTACTACAACTACTGCTTCTACTACTTCAGCTTCTACTATTATTATTATTACTACTACTATTATTACAGCTTCTACTACTACTGTGTATACTACTACTTTTTCTACTTATTCTGCTTCTACTACTATTTCTGCTACTAATATTACTATTACTATGACTACTACTATTACTACTACTGGAACGTTACAGGGTGTCCGGCTGTGTCCTCGAGAGGCAGGAGGGTCCAGTACTTGGATTCGTTTATTTTTAATGTTTTTCATGGTATTTGTTGTTTATTTGTTTTGGCGTCAGGGCGTGGAGGAGGTGGAGCCCCAGCAGAAGCAGGACAGCGAGGAGGAGGAGAAGTCTGTGCATTCGGACGTCTCCATCACCATCCCCGACGTGCTGAAGAAGAAGCTGGAGGACGACTGCTTCTACGTCAACAAGCGGAAGCGGGTAGGGTGGAGAAGGGGCCCCGCCATTAACCGCGTGTGTAACCGTTGGTTGCAAACATGAATTTAGATGGATTCTTGTTTTCGTTGTCGTTATTCTCCTCCTCCTTCTTCTTATCCTCCCCCTTTGCAAATTCTCCTTCCTCTCCTCCTCCAAACCTCTCTTTCTTCTCCTCGACCTTCTCCTTAATTTTCCTTCTCCACCTTCTTCTCCTCCACCTTCGCCTTCTTATCCTCCTTCACCCACTCCGTTTTCTCCTCCATCCTCTCCTTCTTCTCCTCCTCAACCTTCTTTCTCCATCTTCTTCTTCTCCTCCTCGACCTTCTCCTCCTCTACCTTCTTATTCTCCTTCTTCTCCTATTCTACCTTCTTATTATTTTTGTCCTCCTCCACCTTTCCCTTCTCCTCCACCATATCCTTATTCACCTCCTCAACCTTGTTCTTCTCCTCCTCCACTATTTGTTTCTTCTCCTCTACCTTCTTATTCTCCTTCTTCTCTACCTTCTTCTCATTCTCCTCCACCTTCTCCTTCTTCTCCTATTCTACCTTCTTATTATTGTTCTTCTCCTTCTCCTTCTCCTCCACCATATCCTTATTCACCTCCTCAACCTTGTTCTCCTCCTCCTCCTCCTCCACCATATCCTTATTCACCCTCCCTCCTCCTCCTCCTCCCTCCTCCTCCTCCAGCTGGTGATCGTGCCGTGCCAGACCAACGTGGTCCACATCCTGGAGTCCTACGTGAAGCACTTTGCCATCAACAAGGCCTTCCTGGCCAACGAGCGCTTCCGCCGCAGCCAGTCTGCCGGCCCGCCCGCCCTCAACCCCCAGCCCGTGCCCCCGGAGAAGAAGTAGGTCTCCCCACGCTGAACCACACTAGGGTGGTTTAGCGTCCCGGGGGGGGGGGGGGGGTGGGATAAGTTATTAACGTATTACAAAATTGTAAATAAGTTACAATTTTGGATTCTTAAGTACAATGGAATGCGCTTACTCTCCCCCCATTCCCTCCCGCAGTTTGAATTATGCAGAATGTAAAACACAGTACTATACACAATAAAGAAATGTACATAAAAAGAACAATAAAAGTGACGGATGGATGATGTGTCATGTGTTGAATTGTGCAGAAAGCACTTTAAAAAAAGCATTTTAAAGTGCCAGTAGTGCAGCAGCATCATGACTGAATACAGTGCTGTAAAGTGCAGTAACCGTAATGAGTCCAGCAAAGTATGACAGTGCAATGTCAATGACACTGTGATGATGGTGGCACAGCACTCCTAGCAGTTCAGTAGGCGACACTGCCTGTGGATGAAAGACTGCTGTCCTAGGAAACACGGCTTAACGAGTAACTCCACAAGTAAACCGAGCCTCTCTCTCTCTCTCTCTCTCTCTCT
>CM051009.1:8988415-9005915 GCA_027704905.1 Muraenolepis orangiensis
GGAGAGAGGAGAGAGGAGAGAGAGGAGAGAGGAGAGAGGAGAGAGGAGAGAGAGAGAGATTTTTTCAGTTACATGTCCCCGGTATTTTAAATGGACGTGCAGTCTGCAACACTTCCAAACCTGTACAGACTTGTGAGGGTTGAGCACATGGGTTGAGCTAAAATCAATTTGTCACACAATATATTGCGTGTAATCCACAACAAAAGACCAACAACAAACACAACGTAAGGCAAAAAAAGACCAAATATTGACGTAATGTATCGAGTACAATATAATCCCAACATGTACTCTTTGGTAAATATAGCATACTCTTTTAATAGAAATGTTCGGATACATGTATCTCGCTGTAGGTGGCGGGAGGTTAGGGCGTCTTGCTCAAGGAGAGACCCCTTCACGTTAGGCTGAAGAGGACATGTGGGAATTGAACCCGGGACCTTTTCACACTGGTCGACAGCCTCTGCCCTACTACTACACTAACCTGCATGGTAGGGATGGGAATAGGCCAGGGACCTCGCAATACGATGTCACAAAGATTTTTTTTTTTGAGTGCCAATACAAAATAAATTGCAATTCTTTAAATATTGCGATTCGGAAAAAATTTGCAAAAACTAGATCTGATTTTTCTAAAAAGGAATTGTGTGAGATTTTAATCTTTTGCCTGTAATGACGTTTGGGTTGTACACCACTCCCATTGGGGTCCGCCGTTGTTTATTGGTATGAAAGTGACCGAACTCTTTACACTACAGCGCCCTCTGTGGGACGATGCCATCAATACGTCTCCACCATAGATTACACTGACATTTCTGGCTTCTTCTACTTCTTCTTCTTCTTCTTAAAAATAAAAAATAAATCGATATCCACACCCCTATGGCCCTTCTACACTACAAGCGAAAGATGAAGAAGAGAAGAGGAGGAGGAGGAGACTAAATTGCGGTTCACTTCAGTCCAAGCGTGTGCTTCACCTCTCCTCGGCACGCTTCATTAAACAAGAATTGGCAAAGCAACCCGAGCCCGCCGGACAGGACAAAGTTAAATAAAGTGTTCTGCTGCAGGGAAACACGCTTTTCAGACGGCCCGAGACGGGCTAAGAAAAGCGTGAAGTGCCTCCCAAGTGCCATCTGGAAGAAAAAACAAAAAGAGAGAAAAAAAACCGTGATTAAAATCTTTTTTTTCCTGGCCTCTGCTGCAGTAACACACATGTCTGACGAACGTAACAGCGGACTAATAATAATAATAATGAAGTGGCTATGGAGGAAGGGTGGTGTTCAGCTCAAAGGTTCTGGGTTCGGATCCCTGCAGTGACTTTTGGTGCATTCGCTCTCTCTCTCTCTTCTGATCTCCATCTCTCTCTCACTCTCTCTCTCTCTCTTTCTGTCGCTGTCTCTGTCTCTCTCTCAAGATAGTGTAGTTGCTAGGGGTGTTCAACTGCTAGCCGGAAGGTTCTGGGTTCAGATCCTGCGACTTTTCAGTGTCTCTCTCTCTCTCTGTTGGAAAGGGAAATGAAGGCGATGAAAGGTATCGATTCGTGTCCCTCGCTATGCACGCACGCATACTCATTCTGGGACACACACACACACACACACACACACACACACACACACACACACACACACACACACACACACACACACACACACACACACACACACACCACACACACACACACACACACACACACACAATCAAGCTCATTAAGGCAGTTAACTGCAGAATACCTCTCTCTCTCTCTCTCGGAGGATAGTTTATTGGCTGTGGGAACGGTTCCTGGTTCAGATCCCTACATCTGCAGCGATATTTCAGTGCCTTTGCCTTTGACTCTCTGTCCGTCCGTCTGTGGCACTCTCAAGATAGTGTAGTGTCTAGATTCAAGGGTGTGTTCCGCTGCCTTGGGTCCTCAGCTTACCCCGTTGGCATCCTCCAGCACAATTTGAAACCCTGACAATGGCACCTTTCCTGTCCATCCTCAGCGGAAAGTGTATTTCCCCTTTGTTTACGTCTCGGAGGAAATTAGCTATATGGGTGGAAGCTGAGCTGCTTCTGTGGTTTAAAAAAAAAATTTGTATTCATGGGAGAGAGCTGTTCGATAGAGGACGGCCAGGGTGCCTGTATATCTCAACACTTGCTTGCCCAAGCGCTCGCCGTGATTGTATATCAATGACGTTTATCCAAATATATGTTTCCGGAGTTCATCATCTGCCCTGAGCTTTTCGCGTCGTAAACAAGCAAGAATTATCGGGAAAAAGAACTGCTGGCAGGTCGTCGCACGCTTATCGTACGGTATACACTGCGATAATGGCATGGTCTTGTAGGACGTTTGAACTGAACTCACAAGAATACAACCCATTTAACATTTAGACTAAACGGACTGATCAAAAGCCCAAAGAGCTGAATCGAATTGTATTTACAAGAATACAACACGTTTAGCGGACTAAACAAAAGCCCTAAGAGCTCTAGGGAGACGAGGAGATGGAGAGCGTGAGGTATCTGATGGGTGGGGTGGGGGTTTTGTGGGCGTTACACAAGCATGGGAGTCTAATCTTTAAATCCTCCTCCTTCCCCTCCACCAGCCATCTTCAGTTTCACCAAGGCCCAAACCGGAGGGGATTTAGCCTCCGTTTGTGTTCTTTAATCAAACCCGGGACGTACCACCTCCCGCCGCCATGGGGGGGGGGGGGGCCTGCATGTTCTCTGATTGTCAGATATGGTTACTTAGCGGTTACGCCTCGCCCCTCACACCTGTCCTCTGCTTGAGTTGAAGGGGGAGCCCCCGGATGATCACAACCTCAAAGAGGGTCGGGACTACATTGCAGCACAGGTTTCTCTGTTAGCAGTGTTAAACCTAGTTTAACGTGTGTCGAATCGGTGTCGAAAAGAAGCAAACATTTTTCTTTTTCAAGTCTTTGGAAAAACTAATTTATACATATATTTTTTTAGGAAAACGTCTAAAATGTGTCCCAGTTGTAAAACACCTAGTTTGCACATGGACCGGACCGCTCAGCGCTCAGTCTGTGAACTCGTCCCGTGTTGATCCTTTCAGAGGCTATGGGAGTGTGGAACTTCAGTGTCTTTCAATAAAACGCCACTGATGGATCCAGACTCTGAGCTCTCCAACCTTGTCCACATCCCTAAAACATGCCCCCTTTCTGGAGTTGGGGTATGACTCCACAGGGCCTACACACAAGGGCAAATGACTCCTCTCTCTCTGTCTTCAGTACGTTTTTGAGTAAATGTGTGAGCGGTGATTGTTCACAATGCTGATTTAGCTCTTGATAAATAAAAGGCTTGTTGTAAGATGGGAAGATGTTTGAAGGCGTCGAACAAATGCCTTGTTGTGGGAAGGATTTAAATTAAATATAAAAATGCTCAGAGTTCAACGGTGGAGGCACATTGAGTGAGCCGTGCTGGGCAGGCACGGACTGATTGAGCCTGAGGTAAAATGCATTCTGGGATTTGACCACAGTTGATCTCTCACTCTTTCGCTGTCAATCGCCCATTCTCTGCGAGAATGATGAGGGATTAAGACCACACATTTGTGTGTGTGTGTGTGTGTATATGTGTGTCAGGGTTGATTTCTGTGCTAGCACTTCATGCAACTGTAACAATCCGTACGTGTCTGCACAATCAATATGGATAACCCAAAGCTCGTGCCCCAAAAATTGACACTACACCATGTATAGGCCATGTCTGGCCAACGGGCATCCTGATCAGATCAATATCAGTTGATCAAGTTTTGACTACCAACCGTTATCTCGACAATATAATTTAGTGTCTTTTAAAAAAAATGTACATTTCTTTCGACGTTTGTTTGTTATTTATCGTAAATACGCAATATATTTCCGTCGATGGCGCCGACGTTCCCGATTTGTCTTAATTTGGTTCCGTCGATGACGATCATTAGTTTGGCGTCGGGATCAGGAGGGGGGCCGGGCGGGCGGAGAGAGAGCTCGGATGAGATGGCAAGATTTAGAGGATTTGGCCGAGCAGCGGACACTAAGAAGATTCCGGATTAGTTTTCACCGCTGCTGATTAGATGGAAAGGGTGGGGGGGGGGGGGGGGGGATATATACATATATATTTTATTCTCTCTCTCGTCTGGATTTAGTGGTGGCTTGGACGTATGGAGGGGCAGTTGGGTGGGCTTTACCACCACACATGCAGGGCAAGAGGCCCCGGGATTTATTTGCCATGATCCAAGTATATCAAGAAGAAGAGAGACTAAACTTGAAGCTGAGGCGCTAACGCATCGTGTAGGGATTCAAATGGGTCTTTGAGTCCAGTATTAGAGAGAGTGTTCCTGACCTTTGATACCACTGTCCTAATCCTTCCTTCTCATCTCTTTCTTGACCTACCACTTCCTGTATCTCCATCTCCACACCCCCCCCCCCCCCACCCTCCATATTCTTGTTTTAACTCTCCTCTTGCGCTCTCCTTCTTTCCACTATCTCTTATTGTTCTCTCTCTCTGTTTCTGTCTCTGTCTCTGTCATTCTCTCTCTCTTTTCTCCCCCCCCCCCCCCCTTGTCCTACCACCTCTACCTGTGTCCATGTCTGTCAGATTCCTGGCGGAGTTCCAGGAGGACTTCTTCCCAGAGTCTGCGTATGTGTCTGCATCGGAGGCCCACTACAGCATGAAGCAGCCCAGGTCCGTCTACTGAGGGGTAGGGGGGGGGGGGCCAGCAGCTGTGGTGTATGTACCCCCTCCTCCTCCTCCTCCTCCACTACCACCGCTACATCCACCACCACCCTGCGACCAACCACTGGGAGTTTGGTCCAGGCCTGAGTTACAGGGCAGTAGGGGGGCGGGGTGGGGGGAGAATCTCCTTGCGTCAAGGATGTTGTTTTGGGGGCAACCGAGCTATGACCTGAGCTATGGTGAACGCTATTTTGAGCTATGCTACGCTACGTTCCCCTTTTTTTGTTCTTCGCTGCTTGACGGGCCCTGGTATAAACGCACCTCTCTGTGCCTGCTCTGTTGACCTCTGCTCTCCGTCACGTCGCTTCTCTCTCCGCTAACGCTAACCCTGCTCCGCTGATGCATCGCTGCCCTGCGCGTTGTCCTGGCTATACCTGAAATTAACTTTCAGGTCAGCAGTAATAGGATATATATATATAAATAAATGTCATCCATTGACCTTTCGGGTTAACAGTTGGATCACGGCCTACAGTGGCATGTATTTATGTCCTTTTGCTGACATTGTTTGGATTCGAATATCTAGAAAAAGGCTAGAAATATATTTGAGGTCAGTTGAGAGATGCAGCTCAAGGCTGCCCCCCCCCCCCCCGCATTGAAATAAACCCTTTGTGTGTGTATAACACTTC
Organism: Muraenolepis orangiensis; assembly: GCA_027704905.1. Classification (NCBI taxonomy): domain Eukaryota; kingdom Metazoa; phylum Chordata; class Actinopteri; order Gadiformes; family Muraenolepididae; genus Muraenolepis; species Muraenolepis orangiensis. The sequence goes on from CM051009.1 coordinate 8,993,734, forward strand.
CTATGGCACTTCCTGCACCCCAGCCCCCACTTCCTACTTCCCCCACCCACTTTATAAATCCCCCGCCTCCCACTTCCTACATCCCCTCCCCCCTCCACTTCTACATCACCTGCCCAATTTTTTCCCCTTTTTTTTTTACACTCCCTTGGTCATGTTATTTCTTTGATACGCTTGCTTTGGACGTGTTTATATTATATTTTTTTTTTTCTTCTTTTTTACGCTCCCTTGGTCATGTTGTATATTTTTTTTAATTATTTTTTACGTTGTTTTGGCCATGCTGTTTACATTTTTATTTTTTTTACGCTCCCTAAAAGATGCTCCATTGCCCCCCCCCCTAGAGCTCTGTTGTTCTGTGCAGAAACAGACGCTGACACGCGGTTTTCATGTGGTTTCTTCTGTGTGCGATCGTCCACACATCACTTCCTGTGATGTCCCCCGTGTGCTCCCGGCTCAATCTCTCTCTCAATAGATAAAGGACGAAGACGCACGGGAGAAGTTAAGGTGGCAATTCACAATACGTAGACATATGGACTTGGTTGGTTTGCGTCTTCACTTGTCAATACTGAAGAATAGCGTTGTATGCGTCTAGATTCTTGTTCTAGGTTTGTTTTTAAACTTTCATCTGAATGGAAACCCCATGATTGTGGGTGAGGATGGGCTTTGGGAATTTGTCTGCTTACATTTGTAGGATTTTTTTTTTTACATTTTTTTGTTACTTGTAATAACATTGAAAATGCAAATAAAGACGTGCCTCTTTGCAAAGCAGTACGGTGTCTTTTGCAGTTTTATTTTGTTGATCTACTTTTGACATTGGATATGAATCTGAAGTTGCTGCATTTGAAACTTTTTAACACCAAGGTTGATCCAATTGATGGTGAAGACACAATATGAATAATTAATACTAATAAGTGTTAATTAAATGTTCAACCTCAAGTACCTGTATCCAATTAAGGTTCAATGTAATTTATGGGGACTTCCTTGGCTTCCTTATAAAACGTCCAGGCCCATTGTCTGTTCAATTATTTAAAAAATATTATCGTCAATTGGATGACTTTGCTTTGTTTTTACAACACCGCCTTAATGACTTAGTGTGTGTGTGTGTGTGTGTGTGTGTGTGTGTGTGTGTGTGTGTGTGTGTGTGTGTGTGTGTGTGTGTGTGTGTGTGTGTGTGTGTGTGTGTGTGTGTGTGTGTGTGTGGTGTGTGTGTGTGTGTGTGTGTGTGTGTGTGTGTGTGTGTGTGTGTGTGTGTGTGTGTGTGTGTGTGTGTGTGTGTGTGTGTGTGTGTGTGTGTGTGTGTGTGTGTGTGTGTGTGTGTGTGTGTGTGTGTGTGTCCGTCGATCCGATCCGATCCGACCAAAAACAGGCCCACAACAAGGCCAACAACTTTTTCTTTTTTTTTTTTTCTTGTACTTTAAAAGTTGAGAAGACAATTACACACACGTCTGAAACGGGATCCCTTAAAGTACCTTCCTCGCCGTAAATGGACCTCATTCCCTTTTTTTAAAGCGTTTTTAAAGTGTGCTCTTAGCGCGCTGTGGCGCTAACCTAACCCTCACCGAGTGCGTGAAAGCCGGTTCGTCAAAAAGGGCGTTTAGCAGTGGGGGGCGGCTAACGACGTTTGCCCTGGGTCAATTCTTCCTGCTCCCCCCCCCCCCCCCCCCCCCCCGGTAATGAACTCTCCTCCGCACCGCAACCCGAGATTGATCAACCCCCCCCCCCCCCACCCCCACCACCACCACCCTTCAGTTCGAGCGCCTCGAATCGATTTGGCCCGCGTCGCGGTCTCTTACCCGCCCTATCGGGTTCCCGCCGTGATTCGATTGTCCGGAGGGGGGGGGGGGGAGAGAGAGAGAGGTGGACGGTAATGCTGGTGGGAGCCCATCACCAGGTGTGGGCTAAGTGGTTCCTCCTGCACCTCTTCACCTCGTTGTGTGTGTGTGGATAAGTGTGTGCGTGTGCTCAGTACAGCTCGCACACTTATCCGCGGTCGACCGTATCTTTTCGGTTGTTAACCCTTTCCCGTCATGTCTTGACGGGAAAGACATTTTATTTGTTTTTGAATTTGTAAGTAAAACTAGAGGGCACTTGGCAATAGAACGCACACCACCTCAGCCACACCCAAAAAGTCCCCATGGTCCAGATTCGGATGCAGATCTGCAGGCTGGGGACCAGTCAAACAACCTGGGGCCCCTGAAAACCCTTTTCGGGCCCCTGTTGCGTTGACATTGCTGCAGGTGAAGGGCCACAGAACAGAGAGACACAGGATTGGCTGGGAGGGCGTGTCAGTCAAGAGACAAGTCCCGCCTACCGGTAACTCAATAAACAAAAAACCTTCTCTGTTCCACTGTATCCATTGCAAGAATGTTCACATCTCTCTCATCGTCGAACCTCCCTTTTCACTCACTTGACAAACGGCCCCGTCAGGACTTTAGTTCTACCTCCACCTCCATCGCCTCCTCCTCCTCTTCCTCCCCTCTCTCTCTCTCTCTCTTTCTCCTCCATCCCTCCCTGGACTCCATCCTTCTCCTCCTCTCTCTCTCTCTCTCTCTCTATTTTTCCTTCATCCTACCCTGGACTCCATCCTCTCTCTCTCTCTCTCTCTCTCTCTCTCTCTCTCTCTCTCTCTCTCTCTCTCTCTCTCTCTCTCTCTCTCTCTCTCTCTCTCTCTCTCTCTCTCTCTCTCTCTCTCTCTCTCTCTCTGCTCCATCTTCCTGGACTCCCTCCTCCTCCTCTCTCTCTCTCTCTCTCTCTCTCTCTCTCTCTCTCTCTCCTTCTCCTCTCTCTCTCTCTCTCTCTCTCTCTCTCTCTCTCTCTCTCTCTCTCTCTCTCTCTCTCTCTCTCTCTCTCTGCTCCATCCTCCTGGACTCCATCCTCCTTTCTCTCTCTTCTCTCCTCCTTCTGGACTCCCTCCTCCTCCTCTCTTCTCTCTCTCTCTTTCTCCTCCATCCCACCCTGGACTCTCTCCTCCCTCCCCACCCGGCCTCCCCGCCTCTCATTCTGCTTCATCCAGGCGCCTGGGGGGTTCCATGTACTGCCTCGACTGCGTCATGGACCTATTCGACGGAGGACTGCGGGCGGAGGTGTCCAGCCTCTCCTCGGCGTCTGACTGCTCGCTGGCGACCCTGAGCACGGACCTGGTGTCGTCGGGCTCCGAGCAGAACCTGCTGAGCATGATGGCCTTCTCCACCGCCTTCGGCGCCTCCTGGGACCTGTGCTCGGAGCTGTCGCCCCCCCTCGTGTCCGCGGCTGCATGGGCGCCGTCACGGTCCATCAGGGCCATGGCGCCGCCGCCGCCGCTGGCGCCAACGCAGTCGCGGTCCGTCGAGGCCGTGTGGAAGGAGACGGCGTTTCTCGGCGATGGCAAGTAAGTCTTATAGGCAGGGGGGGTGAGGGAAACACACACACACACACACACACACACACACACACACACACCACACACACACACACACACACACACACACCCTATCACACACGTCCAATCTTATTGCTTTTCGACCAAATGTGAACTCATGTTGATGTCTGATGTCTATCAGGTCATAAAGTTGACCCGGCCGGGGTGACATTCCAAAACGTTTCGAATTTTTTTTTTTCCTAAAGTCAGCAGTTCAGGATGTGTTATATATATATCTATATCTGTATATAGATATATATATATATATATATATATATATATATCTATATCTGTATATAGATATATATATATATATATATATATATATATATATATATATATCTGTATATATATATATATATATCTGTATATATATATATATATATATCTGTATATATATATATATATATATCTGTATATATATATATATATATATATAGAGAGAGATAGAGATATCTGTTTTTAAAGTGTGCTTAACTGAGGTCTATATAGTCCATCTAATGTTGTAGTGGAGCATCAACTATATTAATACTATATATTTCGCTCTCTCTCTCTCTCTCTCTCTCTCTCTCTCTCTCTCTCTCTCTCTCTCTCTTTCAGATTTTCTTTGTGATTTTTATTGCGATACACTGTACCTCGCCTACTTTTTCTGCCCCCCAAACTTTGTTATTTATTTTCGAAATGTCTATTAAATCTCAAGATCAAATTCACTTCCATCTCATTTACATCTTGTTATTCCCCGATCGCCCACCATAACAGGAATATCCAGTCATGAGTCATCACTCATCCATCGTTTCCCTTTCACTTTTCCCCTCCTGCCAAACTTTTAACAACCCTTATTAACGTTTGTTTTGTATTAGCAATACAAAACACTCCAATATGACCTATGATATTAATATGACCTTATCCAATATGAATTATTATCACCGTTCGTGCGGTCAAACTCTCTCTCTCTCTCTGTTGTTGTGGTGGTGGTGGTGTGTGTGTGTGTGTGTGTGTGTGTGTGTGTGTGTGTGTGTGTGTGTGTGTGTGTGTGTGTGTGTGTGTGTGTGTGTGTGTGTGTGTGTGTGTGTGTGTGTGTGTGTGTGTGTGTGTGTGTGTGTGTGTGTGTGTGTGTGTGTGTGTGTGTGTGTGTGTGTGTGTGTGTGTTGTTTTGGCCTGGATCTAAAGGCTTTCCCCGGGTGGGTGAAGGGGGGTGTGTGTGTGTGTGTGTGTGTGGAGGGGGTTTGGAGGGGGGGTTGCCGACGGCTACAGCAGCCAGGGGAGGGAGGGAGGGAGAGATGGGGATTAGAGATCAGTCAGTCCGTACTGCACGGAGCCACAGAGGGATGCTCCACTGAGACATGAGGTAACAGACAAACAGATTATTATTGTTATTATGTTATTATGTTATAATTACTATTATTATGACTAATATGCCGGTGAATGGAGGTGTGTGTGTTGCATTTATTTAAACCTTCTTCTTCGGCTTCAATGAGTGTGTGTGTGTGTGTGTGTGTGTGTGTGTGTGTGTGTGTGTGTGTGTGTGTGTGTGTGTGTGTGTGTGTGTGTGTGTGTGTGTGTGTGTGTGTGTGTGTGTGTGTGTGTGTGTGTGTGTGTGTGTGTGTGTGTGTGTGCGCGTGCGTGTATTTGGGGGTGTGTGTGTGCGTGCGTGTATTTGGGGGTGTGTGTGTGTGTGTGGGCCTTTCAATGTGTCAATATTTGTCATTGTGGTTTGTGTGTGGTTAAGTAAGGCGTTGTTGCACTTCAACAGTTATCTCTGTTTGCGTTCGCATCTTGGTGTGTGTGTGTGTGTGGTTTGAGTGTGCCTGTGTTTGTTCTTTGTGTGTGTTTATGACATCACCACCATGTGTTTCTCACGGTTGTCCTTGGGTTCTTGGTGAACTTTTTAAGGTGGGTTTTTGTTGTGTGCGTGTCTGGAAGGGGGTGGATGTACTGTGGGTCACACTACGTCCAGGATCTCAAGGGTGATCATTTTTATTAATACCGTGCCGTCGGTCGTAGCAAGCTTCTGTGGGAATTGCTTTTTTCTTTTTATTATTATCATAAAATGGGAATTTTTTCTTGAAGGAATGAGCCATGTTTGAAATGAAAAAGCCATGTGGGTTGCTGATGTGTGATGTGATATGTGGGTTTTTTTGTGATGGCATTGACGGACTAAACGAGACTTAGCGGCTCATTTTCCTCATGTCCAGTTCGATATTATATGAGCTAAATTCGATGGCGAGTGTCACATCATTTTTCAGATTCGAAAGCGGCCATTCGATTTGACCCCAATTCACCGCTTTGCATTGATGTCCGTCGCTCAAACCATCTGGTCTCTCCTTGATTGTCTCTCCGATTTAATCAAACACGATCGCCTCAGATAGGGTTCTCCCCCCCCCCCCCTAATCAATAACCAATGAACAAAAGGGAACATTTTTGATGATTATCCTCCCGGGCCAGGAGTGTGTGTGTGTGTGTGTGTGTGTGTGTGTGTGTGTGTGTGTGTGTGTGTGTGTGTGTGTGTGTGTGTGTGTGTGTGTGTGTGTGTGTGTGTGTGTGTGTGTGTGTGTGTGTGTGTGTGTGTGTGTGTGTGTGTGTGTGTGTGTGTGTGTGTGTGTGTGTGTGTGTAATCTATCTCTCTGGAGTGAATTCATTTCAGGCGATAAGAAAACACATTTGTATTCTCTCTTGAAACGAGTAAGTAACTTTCTGTCGGACTCATCTATTTTCTTTCTCGTTGATAAATGTTTGTCCCCCCCCCCCCCTCTCTCTCTCCCCTCTGGCCCCAGCCGGTGTTTGGTTCCAGTGATATTAATACCGTGTGTAATAGTATGAATAATTCCCTAAGAGGATTTTTATTTGTGTTAGTAGTAATCTGTCGCTGGGGCCAATTGCTTTTGGCCCCGTTCTTGGTAACAAAATACTCTAATTGTGGTTCTGTGTTTTAGTCCATTTGTCAAGAAAAAAATGTGTTTTTTTACTCAATTCATCCAAATTATGGATAACAGAAATGTTTAGAATGTTTAATATGCATAGATTTTATTTTTTTGTACTTAACCTTTATCTAACCGGAAAAATACCTAAAGAGATTTTAGTAAATATTCACTAATTATATCTCATGTTTTTTATGATTCTACTCATATCTATCTATCTGGTGGTGTGTGTGTGTGTGTGTGTGACATCATCAAACGACCACAACCTTATCTCCCAGCTTAATCCGACCTTCAACAGACGGCGAAGGTTGCGATAGATATATATATATATATAATATATATATATATATACCGTCCTGAACTCGGTGTCCAATCACGCGTTCTCATTCACCCGGCCAATCCCAGCGTTTCCAGATGCTGGTAAACGTAATCCCGTTGTGTACCTGAACAACCATGTTACTCTAGCACATATAATCATGGTTATTTCATCGTGACTACGGGGTTGAAACGGTCGCGTCGTGGTGCCTCGGGACTTCTTCCCAGGGACGATGTTCTCACTGTGGCGGAGTGATACACCGGTACACTGATGTATTATATTAGTTAACTACTTTAGTAGTACATTAGTGGTACATAAGTACACCCATAAGTGGTTCCATTGACCATCCGGCAAACCATAATATGATTTATAGCTTAATGTTTGCCATTTGGATTGAGTGCTGGTGAATGAAACTAAATCCGTCAAATGTGAGTGGTAAATCTATTCCATATGTGGGTGCGGTTAAACCTGTGATCCAGAAGTCATATTAGACTACAGCAGAACTTCTGCGGGGGGAGGGAGGCGGTACACAGGAAACCAGATCCCTGCAACAAGGGGGCGGAGTATTGCCTTGTTTCCCGTTTCGTTACGGAGATATCGTATTGCAGACGGCAAATTTGCGCTAATGGGTGACACTACAGCTACAGCCAGTCTACTCTGTGTTGATTTGAAACTTTTACAGACACTGTTTACTTCCGCTGGCTGAGTTTGTGTTGGCCAATTACACGCTTACAGATCCCCGCCTCCGACGACGTGATTGGTCGAAAACAAATACCAAAGAAAGTGAATTGGCCAGATCCGAGCTCGTCTGCCGTCAGACTTTAGAAATGATGTGTGAGAGCAGGAGGTGCAGCAGCTGTGGAAATCAAACGTGTGTTCGAAATAATAGGTATTTTGTATTTTGTAAAATATACCGCTTACATCATACTATCATGCTTATTTTCCATATCGGCACAGGCTAACGGCACGCTGGTCTCCTGAGTAATTCATACCATTAGTATAATTAGCTAAGCCTCGGGGTTTGAGCAGGCCAGTGATAGGTCAGTGGGCACAGCCCTCTGATTGGTGGGTTTTTTGTCATTTTCCTTTCCCTCATTAGTTCTGATACGCATCGCTGGTCACTTTTGATGATCTGTGGACATGTGGATCGACTCAGTTCTGTCCATCTACAGTATCGCTGTCTATCTATCTATATCTATCTCTATGTATCTCTATATATCAATCTTTATATCGATCTGTCTGTCTACCTCTCCGACTCTCCCTCTATATATCTATCTATCTGTCCGTCTCTCTATCTGTCGTCTCTCTCTCTCCTCTCTCTCTCTCTCTCTCTCTCTCTCTCTCTCTCTCTCTCTCTCTCTCTCTCTGTCTCTGTCTCTGTCTCTGTCTCTCTCTCTCTCTCTCTCTCTCTCTCTGTCTCTCTCTCTCCCTCCCTTTCTCTCTATCTCTATATATTTGATCTCTAAATATCTCTCTCTTTCTCTCTCTCCCTTTCTCTCTATATATTCGATCTCTAAATATTCTCTCTTTCTCTTCTCTCTCTCTATCTCTATGTATTTTATTTCTAAATATTTCTCTCTTTTCTCCTCCTCTCTCTCTCTCTCTCTCTCTCTCTCTCTCTCTCTCTCTCTCTCTCTCTCTCTCTCTCTCTCTCGGTCTATCCATCTGGTTTCTCACTCGGCTCACTCCCTTGTATTTGGCTGTATGGCTGGCCTCAGAAATCTATAAGCCATTAAAAAGTTATCATAAGAGAGCATCGCTGTACCTGTTAAGAAGATGAAAAGCAATACAGTACACTCAGGCATATATATATGTATATATATACACTGCATATATATATATGTATGTATATATATATATATATATATATATATATATGCATGGATATGCACACGTACATACCTTCACACACACACACACACACACACACACACACACACACACACACACACACACACACACACACACACACACACACACACACACACACGAACACCGGTGACCACAAAACTCGGGTTAGTCACGGCGGGTTTGGACGCTAGTCAGCACCCCTGACCCTGGCGCCATACCGGAGCTAGCGGGAGCCCAGGAAGCCACCAGGCACCGAAATAGAACGGCCCTCAAGAACCCCGTTTCCCAGCATGCTTCATGGTTCATGCCAAAAGCATAGTCAACGCTGATGCACAGGTATATATATATATATATATATATATATATATATCTATAATCTTACTGCAGTGTTCTGTGTAACAGTGGGCAGATTGTCATAGCTGGCACGTATATAATTATAACTGTTTATGTATGTATGTATGTATATGTACATGTACACATATATATATATATATGATCTGTGTATCGGTTGTTGTATATTCATCTATGATACAATATGTATAATGTATGTGTATATATATATATTATGCCATTTTTGCCATATCAAATTGATATACAGTATATATTTTTGAATCCACACTAGCCAATGTATCATTCATCTCATTCAAAACTTTATTCGGTCTTTAAACTTGCAGTGTAGTCGATGTTGTGAAGTTTCACTTTCCAGTGAATGGATTCCATGGTTTACTTCTTCTTCTTCTTCTTCTTGCTGGCTGAATAAAATGGACCGTCCTCACAACTCATGAAAGCAGCCGCCTGTAGGACAGCAGACAAGCGTTCCTTCCTCTGCTATTGTCTTCTCCGGCAAAAAAAAACGTCCCGGTTAAAATATAATAGGAATCAGCCCACAGTGGGGGGGTGGGGGGCGGCTTGGTGGCTCATCATCCTGGAGGTCCATCATTCACTCTGGGGAAGATGCCTTGTAGCGCCTGTGGTCCTTTGATACATCTCTCTCTGTCTCTCTCTCTCTCTCTCTCCTCTCTCTCTCTCTCTCTCTCTCTCTCTCTCTCTCTCTCTCTCTCTCCTCTCTCTCTCTCTCTCTCTCTCTCTCTCTCTCTCTCTCTCTCTCTCTCTCTCTCTCTCTCTCTCTCTCTCTCTCTCTCTCTCTCTCTCTCTCTCTCCACCCTTCCTGTCCATCTCCACTCTCCTGTGCATAAAGGGAAAAATGGCCCAAAATATATCCATAAAAAAATGTATTTAAAATAAAACTAATCTGCTCAAAGGCTTTTTTTTTATACGCAAGGGAAAGAGTATTTAAATTGCATCTACAACCTGTTTATATAGCGGCAATTTCAAGCACTTTATGCATGGAAAATAATGGTCGGTTCTTATGTCATTGTCTGTGATATTTACATATTATAATTATAATAATTATGTTTAGTCTAGTAAACAGTTTTGTCTGCTTTGGATGTGAACCTTTTTAGTTTGTTGTTGTTGAGCGTATCGAAAACAATTGGAAAAAACATCCACAACTGACAATTTCCATATTAACTTATTATTTAAAGAAGCCACTTTACATTTCATTGGGTCATAACAGCGGTGGTTCCCCTACCTTTGACTTTTTGGTGTGCCGCAAAAAAGCTGTCGCCATGACCGCTCACGTATCACCTCATATGTAAACGGTGTAAACAATAGATGAGTGCGCATGGGGGGGGGGGGGGGGGCGCAGTAGCTCAGTGCGTAAGGAATTGTGCTTGGTAGCCGCAAAGTCGCCGGTTCGAGTCTCCGAAACACCAGGTTACCGCCTTAAGTGCCCTTGAGCAAGGCACCCCCCCCCCCTACACCGCTCCCCGGGCGCTGTAATAAATAGCTGCCCTCTGCTCCCAAATATTAGGATGAGTTAAATGCAGAGAAATTCCTTTCGCTGTACTGTACTTGTACACTGACACATTTGAATTATTATTATTATTATGCAATGGACTGAGTGGAAAGAGTGCCAGCGTCCCCTTTATACACAGTTATGACTGCGAGAAGGCCACGGCCAGTGGGACACAGTGGGAAGAGAAAACAGTCAGCAACGCTTGCTTACACTCCGCTCTCAGTGTAAGTTGATTTAGCAAACACAAATCTTACACAAAACCAATGGGAAACATACATCCATTACAATGGATAACATACAACGGAATCCACAAAGCAACACTTTTTTTTAAATAATACTATTAATATTTATACTATATTTATTTTCAATTATCTATACATATTATTATCATACATTTGTTTATTTATTTATTCCGTATTGTTGTCTGTTGTCTAAGTCTATTTTGGAAATCCCTACCTGCAGTACCCTCGCTGGCCACCGGTGGTACGCGTTGCACAGATTGATAAGGCCGCAGTCACTCATCCCGCTCTGGGTCTCTCCTAGCATGGGGGATGTTAGCCTTTAGCCGTATGCTAATATTGATAAGCGCTACACGCTCCGAGCCCTCAAGGTATGGTCGACCTTCTCGTCTCATTGGAAAGGGAAATGTGGCGATGACCCGATCGATCGGGTCCCCAGCTACACGCGCACATGCGCTCATTCTGGGGCTCAACGGCTCTCTCCCACAAGCACACACACACACACACACACACACACACACACACACACACACACACACGCGCAAACACATGGAAATCAAGCTTATTAAGGGAATAAACTGCAGAACACATACCTCTCTCTTTCTCTCACTCTACCGCTCTCTTTACCTCTCTCTCTCTCTCTCTCTCTCTCTCTCTCTCTTCTCTCACTCTACCGCTCTCTTCTCCTCTCTCTCTCTCTCTCTCTCTCTCTCTCTCTCTCACTCTACCGCTCTCTCTCTCTCTCTCTCTCTCTCTCTACCTCTCTCTCTCTCTCTCTCTCTCTCTCTCTCCTCTCTCTCTCTCTCTCTCTCTCTCTCTCTCTCTCTCACTCTACCTCTCTCTCTCTCTCTCTCTCTCTCTCTCTCTCTCTCTCTCTTTCTCTCACTCTACCGCTCTCTCTCTCTCTCTCTCTCTCTCTCTCTCTCTCTCTCTCTCTCTCTCTCTCTCTCTCTCTCTCTCTCTCTCTCACTCTACCGCTCTCTTTACCTCTCTCTTTCTCTACTCTCTCTCTACCTCTCTCTACATCTCTCTCTCTACCTCTCTCTGTTCTCTGCAGGGCCGAGGGAGGCGGTCCCACTGTTTTCTCTCGGGTCGCTCTTCACAGTGTGTGTATGTATGCCTGTGTGTGTGTGTGTGTGTGTGTGTGTGTGTGTGTGGGTGTGGGTGGGGGGGGGGGGGGGTTTATCCCCGGTAGTCCAGATGCCCCGGCTAAATCCATCACTGTCAGTGCTGCACAAGGGCTAAGCTGGAACATTTGGCGCCAAGTGAAGAATACAACCACACACACACACACACACACACACACACACACACACACACACACACACACACACACACATACAAACAGTGCCACACACACAGAAAAACGAGTTGGTGGATTTTTCCCCCCAGAGTGCTTCAGAGGAAGTGGATTTTCATCTTGGTTCAAGAGTGGGACTCAGGAGGAGCTCAGAGAACCCCCCCCCCCCCCCCCTCTCTCTCTCTCTCTCGCTCTCTCTCTCGCTCTCTCTCTCTCTCTCTCTCTCTCTCTCTCTCTCTCTCGCTCTCTCTCTCTCTCGCTCTCTCTCCCCCCCCCCTCTCTCTCTCTCTCTCTCTCTCTCGCTCT
>CM051009.1:9010915-9020915 GCA_027704905.1 Muraenolepis orangiensis
AAGAGAAAGAATAATATAGTGACAGATGATATTTACATGTTTTGAATTGTGCAAAAAGATTTAAAAGCATTTAATGTGCCTTCTAGTGCAGCAGCATCATGAATACAGTGCAGTACAATACCGTACTATGCTAAACTATGAAGTAGTATACTATACAATACTTTACTATAAACAACACTCTTTACTACCTACTATATACTATAAAAAATACTATATACTACCTAATATATGCTATACTTTATAAAACACTAACAATATTACATAGAATAGAAATAAGCAATATATAATAATAAAAAGAACAATACAGTGACTATATATAAGGACAATAAAGTGACTGTTAAAGATTGTGTCTTCTTTGTCTAACGCTTTTTGTTTCTTGGCTGACGAATACACCGCCTTTTTATCAAAGGTATCAGCTCATAGATAGGCTAATTTGCTAGCTTGACTGCCTTTATGTGTGTGTGTGTGTGTGTGTGTGTGTGTGTGTGTGTGTGTGTGTGTGTGTGTGTGTGTGTGTGTGTGTGTGTGTGTGTGTGTGTGTGTGTGTGTGTGTGTGTGTGTGTGTGTGTGTGTGTGTGTGTGTGTGTGTGTGTGTGTGTGTGTGTGTGCGTTACAACGATTAGCAGATTTAGCGTACGCTAGGATACGGTCGCCTGCTTTAGCATATGCCTGGCAGACCATTGTGTGCGCGATTAATCGTAGCACACAAATCTGTCATCTGCTAATGTGTGTGAGTAAGAAACGTGCTAATGTCCATAAAGGAATCCACTATCCCTTAATATGGCTTAATGTGGCTTAGCAGGCCACACAGAAGGTCATGTCTCTCTAGTACTCTAGTCCAGGACTGAGCAACATAGGGCTGGGCGGAGATTGATCATCACGATAATTATGGGGAATTTGACACAATATTGATGAATAGGACGATATGCTTGTTCATTCAAAACACTGCACTAAACAGTGGAACTGAGGATCGCTATATTGAATCATGTGGACACTTAAAGGATGGTTATTGGACTAAAAACAAGCTCTCCTTTCTAAGTGACGTTTCAAACCTCCGATAATATCTTCTCAGCGTAATTCATTTAGACTATGAAACTGCATATCACGATTGTCATGTCATTTTTTCATGGTGTTATAATTCAAAGAGGATAAACGATAATCTCTGTTCTACTCTCTGCTCTGCTTCTCTGATGCTATCTAGCTAGCTGACTGACTGACTGGCTTTCAAACTAACTTACTAGCCAACTAACTAACTGACCAACTAATTGACAAAGTTAATAGCTTGCTGACTAACTAGTTAACTTACTAAATCATTAGCTACCAAACTAACTTACAAGCTGACTGACTGAATATCTAACTCAGTCACTGACTATTAACTATTAACTAACTAACTAATCTTGCCGTCATAGTGGCTGGAATATTTGAGTAGGGTGACCATATTTGTGAAGCAGTTTCACCAATCGCACGCAAAGGACTTCCAGTTTTAGCCTACATGAGCAACCAATGGTGGCATGCGATAAGAAGGCAGGACATAAGGAGAAAGGTTAATGTAATGCGACTGTCGGAAGCAAAAGCCGAATCCTGGACATTTTTGGGAGACACATTATTTATATAATAAAATAATTTTAATTGACACCAAAAAGTGATTTGTGACGGAGGTTTGGTTGACTGAGGCAACGTGTAGGTCAAGTGCTTTTTACTTACTCTTCTCTGTACTCTACTCTGTTCCACTCTGTACTCTGACTCTGCTTGTCTACTTGACTCTACTCTGTTCTATTCATCACTCATCTCTGTTCTACTGTACTCGGTTCTACTGTACTCTGTTCGACTCTTTACTTTACTCTGTTCAAAGAGAGAACAGAGAAAAAGGTAGGACAGAGTAGAGTAGAACGAGTAAAGAGTCCTGTTATCTGCCTTTAGGCCCCTTACAAGGGTGCTTTGAGGGTGCTTTCAACGGTATCCTATGGATGTAGCATGAGTCAAAGCCGTAGGGAGTAGTGCCGTGGGGAACGTTTGACCAATAAGAAAGGAAGGTGATGTACAAGCCAAGGAATGTGTGAAAACGTATATACTGGGTGATAAGGAAAGGCGTCGTCAGTCTAATGTACGAATTGGCACGGCAGACTCCATCCTGCTGCAGTAGATGGTGATTAGATGCTTTGTGTCAATAAAGAGATTGAACTTATAGTATACGGGGACCCCCCCTGCGATTGATTCTTATCCATCCGAGTGAAAATTATACTACAGTTCCACTTCACCACATGGACTGCCATCCAGATGAAAAAAAATAAAGATTTAAAATCTGTCAGCTTTTAGTGTCAAAGCGAGATGGGACAGGAGTGCAGCTCAGTGAACTGTGTGTAGACGGGCTGATGCTTTATGGTTGTTATGCCCTCCTTTCTATTTGTATTCATGAGGTTGTCTTGTTTTTCATGTTTTTCGTTATGCTGCAGTTTTTCCTTTGGGAAAATGAAACACATGGCTTCACCTTAGCTTGAAAGACCACGAGAAATCCTGCTCCTCACTTTCTCTCTCTCTCTCTCTCTCTCTCTCTCTCTCTCTCTCTCTCTCTCTCTCTCTCTCTCTCTCTCTCTCTCTCTCTCTCTCTCTCTCTCTCTCTCTCTCTCGCTCTCGCTCTCTCGCGCTCTCTCGCTCTCTCGCTCTCTCTCTCTCTGAACATTTGTGTCCAAGCAGAACCTTTCAATCCTTCATCCTGCATGTGTGTGTGTGTGAGAGACTTTAGGGACCTGCTTCACTCAAAGCTTGTCCCCCACTTAGTATTCCAAATGTGTTTGTATAAGTGTGGGTGTGTGTGTGTGCGCTCGCGTGTGCGTGCGTGCGTGCGTGCGTGCGTGCGTACGTGAGCGCCCGTCTCTAATTAAATGTCACGGCTGCGGTGGTGACCATGTGACAGTGCCCGTCCGTTCGCTGGGTCCACACGCACACACAGCGAGGTGTGTGTGTGTGTGTGTGTGTGTGTGTGTGTGTGTGTGTGTGTGTGTGTGTGTGTGTGTGTGTGGTGTGTGTGTGTGTGTGTGTGTGTGTGTGTGTGTGTGTGTGTGTGTGTGTGTGTGTGTGTGTGTGTGTGTGTGTGTGTGTGTGTGTGTGCGCGCGCGCGCGCGCTTGGCCAAAATCGAGCAAATATCAAAA
This sequence comes from Muraenolepis orangiensis, assembly GCA_027704905.1. NCBI lineage: Eukaryota > Metazoa > Chordata > Actinopteri > Gadiformes > Muraenolepididae > Muraenolepis > Muraenolepis orangiensis. The sequence goes on from CM051009.1 coordinate 9,014,066, forward strand.
TCTCCTTATCGGTAGCCTGTGTGTGTGTGTGTGTGTGTGTGTGCGGTGTCCACGCGGACGTGAGGTGACTGTTTTCATTTTTTTTCAAAGTGTCCGTAAGAGAGAGAATGAGAAATCCTAATGGGATTCACTGAGGTCACACCAAAATGTAATGTTAAATCTGACCAGGTGGGACCGAACGTGCAAGGTTTCCGATTGGCGAAGCGAACAATCTATTCCTTAGCTGGGGTTTCCATCTGAAGGTCGAAGCAAATTTGAAGCAATCTTTTCCGAAGTTCGCACAAAAAAAAAGGAAATGTGAAATTATTGTGTTTCCATCGACTAGTTGGAGCGAACAAACTACGTCAGCGCTGACGGGTATTGATTGGGTGGTGACATAAGCCATGTGTTTTTCGGGTCATAGGAACTGCTTGAGAAGAAGCCGACAGAAGCGTAAGTCACGTGAGTTCGCTACAAAGTTCGCTACGTCACAATGTATTCGGCAAAGTAGTTTCCGTCTCTGCTTTTGCGAATGAACTCGATTCGAATCAGTCAAAAACCACCTCAAGCGAGCGTATCGACCTTTATGTGAATCAGAGGAAGTTGATTCAAATTTGGCCGTTTCCATCAACATTGTCTAATGTGAAAGCTCAAAACGCCAATAGAAATATGGCGATGGAAACCCGACTATTGGCTACCCCTTTTGTTCGTCAAAAGTTGGCGTGCTTTAGAAGTTAGTTTTTACAGCTACAGACATTGCCTCTCTCTCTCTCTCTCTCTCTCTCTCTCTCTCTCTCTCTCTCTCTCTCTCTCTCTCTCTCTCTCTCTCTCTCTCTCTCTCTCTCTCTCTCTCTCTCTCTCTCTCTCTCTCCTCTCTCTCTCTCCCCCCCCCCCCCCCCCCCCCCCCCGAGGGAGAGGTAGAGTAATAGTCAGGACTGTCACAGGCGCCTATATATACTTGAAACAAGATCTAAATCGTGTTTGCGTAGGCCAGATAACAAACCGCCCTTGTGCCGTTTCAACATAGGACAGGGTACTTAGATGTCGTCCTATGTATATATCATCCATCAGTCACTTTATTGTGCATAGCATTGGTAAAGTATAGTGTTGTATTCAGTATAGTAATAATATAATATGTATTATACAGTGTTGTTCATAGTAAAGGGAATAGTAGGTAGTATATAGTGTTGTTTATAGTATAGCATTGTATAGTATAGTATTGCATAGTTTAGTATAGCATTGTATAGTATTGTTGTTCAAATTCATACTGCGGGAGGAAATGGGGAGTAAGCATTCCAATTGTACTTGATGCACATGGCAAATGAAATCATCTTGATTTGTGAATGTTGAATCTTATTGCTAGACAATTCTGACAACAAAGTTTCTGACTAAAAGTTAAAGTATCGTGAACCCTTCACCCGTCAAGCTAACAGACGGACACATTCGGCATGGATGCTGCTCGGCACTTTTGACGCAACGGTGATGAATGTACTTTTCTTTCTTTCTTTCTCTCTTTCTTTTTCTTTTTTTTCTTTCCTCTCTTTCCTCTCTTTCCTCTCTGCTCTTTCGTGCTTTTTTCTTCATGGTTCTCTCCATCCATGTGTTTAAACTGTTGCATCTGTCATTAGTTCTCAGTTCTCTCTTTCTCTCTCTCTCTCCCTGTCTTTCTCTCTGTCTCTCTCACTCTCTCTCTCTCTCTCTCTCTCTCTCTCTCTCTCTCTCTCTCTCTCTCTCTCTCTCTCTCTCTCTCTCTCTCTCTCTCTCTCTCTCTCATTGTCTCTCTATCTCTCTATCCCTCCTTCCCTTTCTCTGTAGTCGTCCGACGAGAGAGAGAGAGAGAGAGAGAGAGAGAGAGAGAGAGAGAGAGAGAGAGAGAGAGAGAGAGAGAGAGAGAGAGAGAGAGAGAGAGAGAGAGAGAGAGAGAGAGAGGAGAGAGAGAGAGAGAGAGAGAGAGAGAGAGAGAGAGAGAGAGAGAGAGAGAGAGAGAGAGAGAGAGAGAGAGAGAGAGAGAGATTGCTCCTGGATTATGGGCGATTCAGGGATGAGAACCTCTGATGTCATTGTTAAGACGTCATACTCACAAGCCACTATTGTCAGTGTGGGTGACTAGTGTATCACCATTTCATAACTCATTTGATCCATGCCATGTATCATTTTTAATAGAAAAATGAAATGGAAAAATGGAATGATTGATATCTAGATATTCGCTATGTAATCCATTAAAAAAATGTCATTGATGTGTTTACTATATTCCAGAAAAATCGAATGATTAGTATATTGATATAGTCAGTGGTACATTGATGAGTGATTGATATATTCATAATATAAATGTACTGATTAGTAATGGATAATTTATTAAAAAATAATAATATAAAATAATAAAATAAAAAGCGCTTTTATCCAAAGCGCTTTTCAAGACATGCCTCACATTCAACCACCGACGGCGGAGTCAGCCATCAAGGAGACAGCCAGCACGCCAGGAGCAGTTAGGGTTAGGGGGTCTTGCTCAAGGACACCATGGACAGCTTTTAGCTAGGAGGAGCGGGGGGATCGAACCACTCTACCTCCTGAGCTATACTGCCGCCGGCTATTAGTATAGTATAGTATATTATATATAGTATAGTATATAGTAGTATTGTAGTTTAGTATAGTAGTATAGTATATATATATTCGTATATTGATATGTATATATTGATATATTCACTGTATTTACAACAGAATAACAGAATGATTCATATTTCTGATATTTTCACTTTATTCCAGAAAATGTAATGATTGATATATTAATATATTCACTATATCCCCAAAAAATTGAATGATTGATATATATTCACAATATTCCAGAAAAACGGAATGATACGTATTTTTGATATATTCACTTTATTCCCCAAAAATAAAGTGATTGATTTTGAATTTGTCTGCCGAAGTTACAGCGTGATATACGGCGATGGCGTTCCGATGTTCAACGATAGCAGCCTAACAGGATAAAACACACAGCTGGCTAACGGCCAGCTGGCTAGCAACTGCACGTGTTTAGTCACTTCATTCACTCTCCCCACCATCCAATCAATGTGATTGGACGTGGCGTGTTGAAGGTGATGGGGCGGACGATTGTGATTTCAAGGCACAGCTCACGCTCGCTCGCCCCCTTACATTTTGGTCCAGCGCTAATTTTATTAAGATATGTAAATGGGAGGTGAAGTTGATATACTGCTCTGAATGTTAACAAGTCAAACTCTCGTTGTGCCACAGTCCTCAGTCCGCGCCCCATATCGCAAATATAAAACTGACCGATGTGTCCTAAAATTCACAGTTAGGGGTGTTCAACTCCCGAGCCAAATGGTAACTGGGTTCGATCCCGCCATGTCCCGCAGTCTATAGGCATCGGAGGACAAAAGATGGCTCCTAAGCCTATACCTGAATGACACAGGAGATGGGAAAGTAAATCCTACTAATGGTTTTACTAATAGTCTTCCATTGTGTGGACCCCTGGTTCCGTGTGTGTGTGCGCCTGTGTGTGTGTGTGTCTTTGTGGTGTGTGTGTGTATGTGTGTAGTGGACCTCTAGTCTATTACCCTTCAGGGGTCCTGAACAAATGCTGGAGGAGAGAGAGAGAAAGAGGTCCATCACTAGAGATGTCATTATGAAGTTGAACATGTCTGGTAGGATGCTCTTCGGCTCGGATAGGGGACATCTACACACACACACACACACACACACACACACACACACACACACACGTACACACACACACACACACACACACACACACACACACACACACACACGCACACACACACTGCAAACACACACACACACACACACACACACACACACACACGCATACTGCAAACACTACACACACACACACACACTGCAAACAATACATGCACACACCATTCTTGCACACTTTCATTCTTTCACTCTCGCGTACACACACACACACACACAAATGGCCAACAATACACACACACACACACTCACAGACACTCACACAATGCCTTTTGTCTGCACCTGAGACTGGCGACCTTGGGGCTAAATTGCTATTCATCGGCGGAGGCGACTCTATTCCCACCTCTTATCTCCACCGGACAACGGCGAGTGCCACGGGCTAGCTGGCCTGCTAACCGCGCATTTGTGCTCACTGTGTTAACTGCACTGTTTTGAATCGGTTGCGGTTGTGGTAGGTAGTGCGGTATATTGTTTTGGGTTACGGTGCGGATGTCTCCCAGCATCCCAAGCAAGGTTCTTGGTTCGATCCCCCATATGTCTACCAGTAGGGAGCTAACCCCCACCTACCTACCTACTTAATGACCTGTATCTGAACTCGCTGTCACTGGTCGCTTTTGCTAGCGTATAAAATAGTAACTTAATAGTAACTAAATAGTAACTAAATAGTAACTAAATGGTGGTAAACGTGACAGAGCTGCTATCTGTCACGTTTTGCGGCGGCTTGAATTTGCGCCGCTAACGTGTCGTCGGTTCTTCTCGAGGCGCTGCGTTAGTTTGCCATAACAAACCGCTAGCGGCATTAGCATTCCCTGGCTTACCTGTGAGAGGCAGAGAGAGAGAGAGAGAGATGGAGGAAGAGGGGGAGGGGGAGGGGGGAGGGAGGCAGAGAGGGTGGGAGGTAGACTCCGTGAGTCGAATTCCACAGCGTTAAAAAGGCGACGATGAGTCAAGGGGAATTCAGTTACTGTGACTGGTTTGGAAATATTTTGCCACCTTTTCTGTGTCTTGTCTATCGGTCGGTCGGTCTGTCCATCTGTCTGGCTGTCAAACTGTCTGTCTGCTTACCTGTTGTCTGTCTGTCTATTTGTCTCTGTTTGTCTTTCTGACTGTCTGTCTATCTCTGTTTGTCTGTCTGTCTGTCGTTCTGTCTGTCTGCCCACCTGTCTATCTCTCGCATCTCTCGTCTATCTCTCCGTATGTCTGTCTAACTGTCTGTCTGTCCTCCTGTCTGTCTGTCTATTTGTCTGTCTGTCCTCATGTTTGTTTATCTGTTTAACTGTCCTCCTGTCTGTCTGTCCTTCTGTTTGTTTATCTGTTTAACTGTCCGTCTGTCTGTCTGTCCTCCTGTTTGTTTATCTGTTTAACTGTCCGTCTGTCTGTCTGTCTGTCTGTTTGTCTCTAACTGCCCTTCTGTCTGTCCTCCTGTCTGTCCTCCTGTCTGTTGTCTGTCTGTCTGTCTGTGGTGTAAACAACAAGGGGGCACATTACGAGAGCATAGGTCTGTATATCTTTATTGCCAATTTCACAGAACGTTTGATCGCTTGACGTGTGCGTGCGCCTGCTGTGTGTGTGTGGGATGGGGGTGGGGGGGGTGGAACCTGAAAGGTGTGTGTGTGTGTGTGTGTGTGTGTGTGTGTGTGTGTGTGTGTGTGTGTGTGTGTGTGTGTGTGTGTGTGTGTGTGTGTGTGTGTGTGTGTGTGTGTGTGTGTGTGTGTGTGTGTGTGTGTGTGTGTGTGTGTGTGTGTGTTTGTGGTCGGATATGGTCATCAAAGGGTCTTTTTTTCCCCCATCAAAGCTGTCACTGCCTCTTCCTGGTGCGTCTCGATGGGGCTCCCTGGCTCTTGGCCTTTCCACCTCGGTACATCGTACCGGGGGGTATATGTCGTGTCAACGTTGTACTTCCGTGGTTTGATTTGAACATTGTTCACTGTACAATTATTATTGTTTAATGAATAGTTATTCATGTTTAATAAATAGTTATTCATGTTTAATTAATACCTTGTCACATTTAATAAATATCTAATAATGTTTTACTAAATAGGTATTTTGTGTTTAGGAAATACTTCATTCATGTTTAAATTATACTTAATCAAGGTTAACAATATGGGTGTTTGTGATTAAATAAACGGTTATTCATGTTTAATCAATTGGTATTCATGTTTAATCAATTACCTCCCGCCCTTCCGAGATGGGAGAAGGTTCTGTTTTTCCGCTCCTGTTTGTCCGTCTGTCCGTCTGTCCGTCTGTCTGTCTGTCTGTCTGTCTGTCTGTCTGTCTGTCTGTCTATTTCTCTGTATGTCTGTCTGTTCGTTTGTTTGCCTGTTTGAAAGATTACTCCAAAAGTAATGTATTGGAATTGGACAAAACTCGGTGGTTAGATTACTTATGGTTCCAAGGAACAGTTGATTCGATTTTTCAGGATCCGGATCCAGGGGCCTTTTTTTTTCCCTGTGTGCCGGAGGTACGCGACCAACCGAGGGCCCTCTAGTTCCCTTCTCGAACACAAGTGCCCGCTCTTAAACTTTAAAGAGTAAAGCGTGTAAAACAGTGCGTCTCCACTCAGGCTCCTCGGGCCCCAGGGTTGTGTTGTGTTGTGTTGTGTGTTCACACACACACAGATTATCCTGGGGAATGTGGAGTGGCGTTTTATTTGTCTCATTTCAACACGATGCCGTGCTGTTGTCATTTAAAAAGGTTATTGTGTGTTCTGTTATCCTCTGGAGGAGGGAGAGCTCTCTGTGTGTGTGTGTGTGTGTGTGTGTGTGTGTGTGTGTGTGTGTGTGTGTGTGTGTGTGTGTGTGTGTGTGTGTGTGTGTGTGTGTGTGTGTGTGTGTGTGTGTGTGTGTGTGTGTGTGTGTGTGTGTGTGTGTGTGTGTGTGTGTGTGTGTGTGTGTGTGTGTCACAACGGGTTGGAGAAAAACAACTCATGGTTCAGCTACATGGTTGATTGAATCTTAATTGTGTTACACACACACACACACACACACACACACACACACACACACACACACACACACACACACACACACACAGAGTTCTCGAAGATATTTTCCCTCGGTTTCACCTTCGGGTGAAACTAACTGTGGTTGGTGTGTCAGATCTCCTACCTCCAGTCATATTTCTACATACTATTACATTT
>CM051009.1:9033415-9035915 GCA_027704905.1 Muraenolepis orangiensis
CGTACACACTAACTTATATGTACCCATACACCTACTCTTGCACCCACAACAAGTACACGCACACACACACACACACACACACACACACACTCGTACACACACACATACATGAGCCCCTTCATATATACTGACGGTAGCTACGAAGTACTAAAATGGTAACACACACACACTCTGTACTTTTGGATGATTATGCAGAGTGTGCCTCCACAGAGCTCCAAGATCAACCAAATAACACTCTCGCCTTTCTATTTCACTTTGTTGTCAGTCCTTTAGCATAGTCTTCCAGTGTATTACCACGACACACACATCTCTGCAACAGCGGTGTTGTGTCTGTATTATATTTGTATTAGTCTATGACTGACTTTACTCTATTAGGGTTACTGGCCTCAACGCTTTGGGTTGCCAAATTGCTTTAAGATTTTTGTGTGGTCTTTTGTTTACAGGTCAGCAAATGTGGGTTCATGCTGTTGGCTAACCGAGGTCGCCAAGCTAAGGTTTTCCTGGAAGAAATGTAGTTCCCATCAGTTGGCCAGCAGTGCTGACACAGGTCGTTAAAAAAAATAATATATATATATATATATCCATTATAATTAACAATGTTAAATGTCACTCTCGGCCGTCAACCTATTATCTGATCCTTGTTTTCAATGAAACGATATAATTGGGAGTGTCTAACTCACGTCACTTTCCTGGTCGCAATCGCTGGAAGGTTACGTTCCAGTTTGGCCAATCTGGTTGAAGATTAGATATGATTGGTTGATGTGTAGTGAGCGGAAACCCTATAAATAGCATTGACGCTTCTTAACAATCCAGCGGGAGTAAATGAGTGATACGTGAATCAAATAGCAATCAATTGGACTATTTGACCTTTTCGGGGCGCCATTTCACTCGGCACGGCATTGACAGACGGCAAAGCCAACCTAATTCATCATTTTTCCTCCCAGTTTCAATCTGCGTTTCCTCTTTAACAAAGAATGATAGGCGCTCATTTCCCCTGTCAGCCGGTATATAAAAAGATTCACAGTTTTTGATAAAAAAATAGGAATAAAATCGAGAGACACGAGCACATTCGTACTTCTAATCTTTTCGTCTCCCCACCTTTGTTGTTTTATTTTAGCAATTTCCCAACTCTTGTTCCGGCGGTATTTATTTTCCCTTTCGACCGAATACCGTTTCCTGTGTTTGCCTCAGATGTCTCTCTCTCTCTCTCTCTCTCTCTCTCTCTCTCTCTCTCTCTCTCTCTCTCTCTCTCTCTCTCTCTCTCTCTCTCTCTCTCTCTCTCTCTCTCTCTCTCTCTCTCTCTCTCTCTCTCTCTCTCTCTCTCTCTCTCTCTCTCTCTCTCTCTCTCTCTCTCTCTCTCTCTCTCTCCGCTTGGATGGGTGCCAGATCGTGTTTGTGTGCGCTTGTCTGCGTCTGCGTTTATCGGAATCGAAAGCAGCAAATTATGTGCCTCTTGAAAATAACACGTGTGCGTGTATTTCGATAGCGTTTAAATTACACCCAACACACACACACACACACACACACACACACACACACACACACACACACACACACACACACACACACACACACACAAACACACTTGGTTAACCTATACGTGTGGATGGAAACCCACAATACCACACACAAAAGCCCTGCTTTGGCAGACTTCACAGACTTCAGTTGTTGGGTTGTTTTTATCGAATGATTTGACGCTAAGCGGACAATGCTAACTTTTTACACAGTTAAAAATATGCTTACGCTAAGTCAAACCAAGCGCTTATGAAACTCAGTGTTCACCCAATTGAAAATAATGACATATAGCCGACACACATCTGGGTACAAGTGGTGCCGCTAAAGTCTTTTCACTTCATTCACTGCACATCCGCAGTAAGTGACAAAAAAAAACTTCTCAGAGGACGTGATTTAAGTGTTCTTCTTCGTGATTGGCAATTTTTGGGTTATTAAAAGTGTTCATAAAGGATCACTCATTCAATCAACACGCCATGCAAGCAGTCCTTTAACAGCAAACATCGATACTGATTCTGCAAATTGCCAAAGCTACGTGCGTTTTTTTTGCTCGAACAAAAAAAGACGGATCATTATAATCTGTTGATTTGTATTCAAATCTTGTAAATGAAATAGAATGGAGCGAGTTGGAGATTTTGCAGAGACGGTGGTTGTCATCCAATCAGACACATAACAAAAAAAAGAAAAGAAAATCGTCCCGTGTCGTGATTGGTTGATATCGGACCCCGAGATATTCTAGCCGCCCTCCATATATTTTTGGAATAAGAATCACTCCTCTGACACACGCGGTCATAAAGACAATGTCAAGAGCATAAAGGGGCCAGACGACACGTCGCTAATGAACGGAATTAAGGTGACGAGGGAAAAAACGTGTTTATTATAACATGCACACAGGGTGACATATCCGATAACGACACTAATCAAATCCAGTAGTCATTTTATGGGCCGGATTAATCCCAGTTACAGGCACTCAGGGACCTTGAACAAA
>CM051009.1:9040915-9050915 GCA_027704905.1 Muraenolepis orangiensis
AACAAAAAAAAAACCAAGCCACAGGAACATCTGCCTTGCGGTGCGAGCGGAGCCTTGGTGAACATTAGGGGCCCCTGGGCGGATGTTCTCTCGTAGTAGCAAGCGTTTGTGGAGCCGTTTAAAAACCACGATCACCGGCGGGATTGAGGACCGGGGTACCAGCAGCAGGTGTGGTCGTTAGCATAACTGATTGCTTTACGGCCACATACTTCTTGCCGCTTTTGTGCCTGCCTGCCTGCCTCTGTGTGTGTGTGTGTGTGTGTGTGTGTGTGTGTGTGTGTGTGTGTGTGTGTGTGTGTGTGTGTGTGTGTGTGTGTGTGTGTGTGTGTGTGTGTGTGTGTGTGTGTGTGTGTGTGTGTGTGTGTGTGTGTGTGTGTGTGTGTCTTTCTCTCTCTATTGGTTTACTTGTGTGCATTGGAATTTGGGATTTGTGTGTGTGTGTGTGTGTGTGTGTTTATATTTGCTTACTTGTGTGCATTGGACGTATGTGTGTGTGTGTGTGGTGTGTGTGTCTGTGCATGGGAATTATGTGTGTGTCAAGTTTATTGTCACTTCACAGTTTATACATATATATATATTTAAGTATAAGCCATGTGTGAAAATCTTATGTGCAATACCCGACGACAGACAGCAGTTATAAAAAAACTGAATAGAAGAAAAATAAGTAAAAAGTACAAACTGTATAAAGTTAAATATATAAAAATATAAAAATGCATATATAAAATGCAATATATTAGCACAGAAAAAGAGCAATATATTTATATAAATCAATGTAATAAAATATACATTGTTATATGCTATACACCCTTGTTCAGCAGCCTGATTGCCTGACTGTGGAAGCTATCTCTAAGTCTGTTTGTGCGGCACTTGATACTGCGGTATCGCCTGCCTGACGGTAACAGTGAGTACAGTTCGTGGCTGGGGGGGCATTGCCTTTTATGATGCGTTTGGCATTGGCCACGCACCGCTGGTTGTATATATCCAGGAGGGAGGTGAGCTCACTTCCAACGATATACTGGGCCGTCCGCACCACCCTTTGAAGCACTCTGCGCTCGGATGCGGTACAGTTCCCGTACCAGGCGGTGATACACCCTGTAAGAACACTCTCGATTGTGCCGGTGTTGAATGTTCTCAGGATGCGGGGGCCCATGCTGAATTTCCTCAGACGCCTGAGGAAATACAGGCGTTGTTGGGCCCTTTTTACCACGTGTGTGGTGTGCGTGGACCATGTGAGTTCCTCGGAGATGTGCACGCCGAGGAACTTGAAGCTGCTGACCCTCTCTACTGCAACACCGTCGATGGAGAAAGGGGCGTGCTATCCTCTCTGCTTCCTGTAGTTCATGATCAGCTCCTTGGTCTTCTTGACATTGAGGGCAAGGCAAGGCTGATCCAACCTCTTCCCTGTAGGCTGTCTCGTCGTCGCCGGCGATCAGGTCCGTCACTGTCATGTCATCAGCAAACTTGATGATGACGTTGGAGCTGTGCATAGTCATGCAGTCGTGGGTGTAGAGGGAGTAGAGGAGAGGGCTCAGCACACATCCCTGGGGGGCTCCCGTGTTGATGGTCAGTGGCTCTGAGGTGGTGCTGCCCATCCTCACCACCTGGCGGCGGTCCGACAGGAGGTCCAGTATCCAGCTACACGTGGATGGGGGCACGCATAGACCTCTAAGCTTGGTGTCGAGCTTGGCAGGAACTATCTTGTTGAATGCTGAGCTGTAGTCCACAAACAGCATCCGCACATAACAGTTCTTTCCCTCCAGGTGGGAAAGGGCAGTGTGGATTTGATTCTTGACTGTTTTGAAGATATGCAAATTGCCATGGGTCCAGCGTGGCAGGTAACAAATAAAGTCCTTGACCAACCTCTCAAAGCATTTGCTGACAATCGAGGTGAGGGCTACAGGTCTATAGTCGTTGTTGTTAGGCCTGTTACCTTGGGTTGTTTAGGCACGATGGTGGACATCTTGAAGACCACGGGAACAACAGCCTGGGACAGGGAGAGGTTGAAGATGTCTGCAAAGACTCCTGCCAACTGGTCTGCGCATGCTCTGAGGACGCGGCCCGGGATGTCGTTGGGGCCTGCCGCCTTACGGATGTTCAACCGCTTGAAGGTGCGGCGCACATCCGCCTCCGAGATGTTCAGCAGGCTGGTCTCTTCAGGCGGCGCTGGCTTCCGCGGGCTGCCGTTCACGTCGAACCGAGCAAAAAAACTGTTCAGCTCTCCTGGGAGGGAGGTAGAGGAGTTCTCTACACAACTGGTTCTCCCTCTGAAGTTTGTTATCGTCTGTAACCCCTGCCACATACTCCTGAATTTCTGCTCCACTCTGACCTTGCACACTGCTTGGCAGTGACGATGGTCTTACGGAGGTCATAGCGGGCTCTCGTATATTCCTCCATATTCCCGGAGCCAAAGGCGGCGTTACGCACATGGAGGGCAGCGCGAACATCGCTGTTAATCCACAGTTTCTGGTTGGGATATATCTGAACCGAGTTGGTCGGAACAACGTCATCTATGCACTTCTTGATGAATCCGGTGACTGAGGACGCGTACTTGTTGATGTTATTGTCCGAGGCAACGCGGAACATGTGCCAGTCAGCACGATCAAAACAATCCTGTAGCATAGAATCCGATTGGTCCGACCAGCATTGAACCTCCCTCACAGCGATCGGTTGCTGCTTCAGTCTCTGCCTATAGGCGGGGAGCAGCTGGATAGAGCGATGGTCTGATTTGCTGAACGGTGGGCGGAGGAGGGCCTTGTAGCCACCCGGAAGAGTGTGTAGCAGTGGTCGAGGATCCGCTCGCCCCATGTGTTACTCGTTATGTGTTGGTAGAACTTCGGGAGAACCTTCTTCAGGTTCGCCTTGTTGAAGTCCCCCGCCACGATGAGAGCAGCCTCGGGGTTCGCTGATAGCCCCATACAGTTCCTTCAGTGCTGTGTCCGTGTTGGCTTGTGGGGGAATGTAAACAGCGGTCACGGTTACCACTGTAAACTCCCGAGGTAGCCAGTGTGGACGGCACATAAGCATCAGGTACTCCAGGTCCGGGGAACAGAAAGACTTGAGGGGGATGTACATGACTTTGGTTGCACCAAGATCTAAGAGCCTTTGTTCTGTCCGCCCGGTGGACGCAAAATCCCATCGGCTCGATAGCTGCGTCGGTAACCCCCTCCGACATCCATGTCTCCGTAAAGCAGATGATACAGTTGTCCTTAGTTTCCCGGTGGAATTAAATACGAGCCTGTAGCTCGCTTAACTTATTGTCCAGAAACTGTACATTAGCCAGTAGAATGGTGGGTAGTGGGGGCGATCGGATCGACATCTCAGCCTGACTAGCATGCCGGCTCGCTTCCCTCTCTCACTTCCCTTGTGTGTGTGTGTATGTGTGTTGGTGTGTGTGTGTGTGTATGTGTGTTTGTGTGTGTGTTGGTGTGTGTGTGTGTGTGTCTCTCTCTATATTTGCTAACTTATGTGCATAGAAATTTGAGATTAATGTGTTTGTTTGTGTGTGTGTGTGTTGGTGTGTGTGAATGTGTGCAGTTTCTGTTTGTTAACTTGCGTACACATGCATTTTAGATTTGTGTGTGTGTCTGTGTGTGTGTGTGTGGGGGGGGGGGGGGTGGTGTGGGTGTGGGTGTGTGGGTGTGACAGTTTCTGTTTGTTAAGTAGTGTACACATGAATTTAAGATGTGTGTTAAAGTTTGTTAAATGATGTGTTGAACATGATCGTGTGTGTGTGTGTGTGTGTGTGTGTGTGTGTGTGTGTGTGTGTATACACACATTATGTTTAAAGGAGTGATGCCCAGAATAGCATATGAATCCAAAGCTGTGAGTCAATGTTTCATTTATGAACGACAAGACAAAACAACGCGATGAGCCAGAGCATGAAGACAAAATGAAGAGTAAGAGAATGATCGGAGAAAGAGAGAGAGCTTTACTTCAAATAAATAACTGTGAATATTTATTCAATATATATAGATATTTTTTAACACATTTTTCATCAAACTCATTCTTCCCACAATTGATCGATTGCCGCTTTCGACGGCTTCCATTTAGCCCTTAAATAGCATCCACGATACCGCCAGAGAGAGACTCTATATATATATATTCCATACTCGGTGAAGGCGCTTTCAAGCTAACCCCCACTAGACCCACGCCTCAACGGTGAATTTGCCCCGGTCTGTTCTGTTCTGTTCAGTTGAGTGTGTAGAAAGGGGAGGGGGGGTGGGGGGGGGGGGCGGGGGGAGAAGGGCTAAGGCCAGCGGGGCTGTAGCATGCGTAGCATTGTCACAATGTAGGCTAACGCACTTCTGGGGACTCTTGTACAGCCTTCTGTACGCTTTGCCTGCCTGAAGCCATTCAAGTCTGGATAGGGTCCTCACAAGTGTGTATACATCTCGGATGTGTGTGTGTGTGTGTGTGTGTGTGTGTGTGTGTGTGTGTGTGTGTGTGTGTGTGTGTGTGTGTGTGTGTGTGTGTGTGTGTGTGTGTGTGTGTGTGTGTGTGTGTGTGTGTGTGTGTGTTTTGTTACCGTTTGGATGTTCCTCTTTTGCCATGGAAAAAGTACTTTTTTATTTGACCCCGACGTGTCAGTCCAATGGAGCAATAGTTTGATATCTAAAATAGTGAATAGATATTCAGTAGGTGGACATAGTTGTAGCATGGGGGCAATGCTTTGTGTTAACTATTATAATATGATAACATATTGACTCGGTAATATGTGAAGATTCTATTGCTGTGGGAAATCAACCTAGCTTAAATGTGTGTGCCCTGTTCTTATTTTATACTAAGGTAACTGCGATGGATAACTAGCGATTTTCTACACACAAAGTCACATTTTAATTATATACATATATATATATGTCTTTTTTTTTACTCTAAATTAACATTTCACCGGTCTCGATTGCTAGCTGGGTAGGGCTAGCGCACAACTGCTAGCTTGTGCGCTAGCCCTACCCAGCTAGCAATCGAGAGCTAACACACGACCCCTAACCGCTCATTGCGCTTCATTGCTTTTTAGCAAGCTTCTTTACCGAATGGGAGGATGAATGTGGGTGTTTTGGACCGGTTACGAGTAAATCAATCTTTGCCGATGTGTTAAAAAGTAACAAAACTGAGAATGGACCCGGTGATCTCATTATGACGTTGACGGAGCTTCTAAAAGCTTTGTTGGCGTGATACCTTTCGTTTGTCACTGACGTCCGCTATAAATTCATTACATTAGGGTTTACGCTTTGAAGTTCTCGAGATCACTTTGAAAACACATTCCTGTCTGTTTCATTAGCAACAACAACAACAACACGAATAGCAGTGTGGTGGAAATTGTGTTATTAAAAAAGAAAAATGGCCACACACACGACGTTTCTCGACGTTTAAAGATTCTGAACGCTAATGGGCAAATTGTGACACACATGTGAACATTTAGAATGCTCTCTCTCTCTCTCTCTCTCTCTCTCTCTCTCTCTCTCTCTCTCTCTCTCTCTCTCTCTCTCTCCTCCCTCCTGTCTTCGCTCTGCTGTTCTGACTGCAAATATGAATACATTTGAACTGTAATTTGACAGTGTTGTGCTTTTAAAGTTTTAAAGAATAGCCTGTTCTTTAAGTTAGGGACGTAACGAACTAACCCGGTATAGATTCATGTTTCAATATTTGTATTCGCCATATGCAACAAGTACAAAACTATAAAAAATACTATACACAATTAAAATGACAATACAAAGAACAATATAGAGAACAATAACGTGATGGATGATATGTTCATGTGTTGAAGAGTGGCCAGAGAAGGGGGAGACGTTTGCAGCCGCGAGTCCTCACGATAATCAGAGCAACTGAACTGTGTTTTAAAGTATTCTGTAACTCCATGTTTGTGGGCTCACTCTACTAGAGAGGAGACTAGTTGTATGCATACATTAAAGTACTCTTGTATTCCAGAACTATTGTGTGTGAGTTACTGTAGCAGTCGACGCTGCTGCCAGCCATTAAAATGGCTACTTAAGGTCTCCTCCCGAAGACATGGACACACGGGGATGAGGAATCCAGTTTATTGCAAGGGTTTGAATCATGGTGAACAGAACAGATGGTTCATGCTAGAGCTCTTCTCCTCCAGTGTGTGTGTGTGTGTGGTGGAGGCTGTTTTAACCTGTGGGCCTTGATTAACAAGGACCCACAGGTGTGCAGCCTCTCCAGCCATAGAGTAATCAGTTTAACTCAGGCCAGGTGAGGCTGCTTCAACCAGCCACCAACTGCACACACACACACTCCACAGTTACTTTACTTTCTGTCCAATATGCCATAATAAAATTGCCACGACACGTCCCAATCTCATGTGTTTACCAGTGGTGGAGATTTGAGACAGATCGGGGGTTGAGTTACAAGTTACAAATGACAAGTTTCACAGTTCATATTCGACATGCTGTATTTCAGGCAGAAAAAACCAGAGGTTATTTAAAACCCATCTGGGCGAATGGATCAAATGCCATTTGATAATAGATGTTTCTATTTTTTTGGAGCTGTTCAGCCTTTCAGAGCATGGCTGGTTGCTGCTGTGCTTTACTTTGTGAGACGTAGTTTGTTGAAAAAAAAACAAATGAAAGCGAAAGCTTTTCAGATGAATTGATCACTTCCGAAGAGAAAGCGTTTCTTTTACACGTCGATACGGTGGCCTTTCCAACCATGCAGAGCATTAAGTGCATCCGACCCACACATTCAGCCTGTGTGTGTGTGTGTGTGCGTGTGCGTGTGTGTGTGTGTGTGTGTGTGTGTGTGTGTGTGTTTGAGCGCATTTGCTTGTGCGAGTGTGTGTGTTTGTGTGTGTGCATGCATCTGTGTGTTGAAAAGGAGGTAACCTTTATTTATGTGTCTTTCTTTGGTTCATTCGCTGTTTTTCCATCTTTGTCCTTTATTTATTTTGGTCATTTGTTTGTTCTTAGTTTCTTAGGGTTCTTCCCTCCCACGCTCTCCTCCCCTCTTTCTCTTCCTCCCTCCTCCCTCCCTCCCTCCCTTCCTTCCCTCCTTCTCTTTCTCCCTCCCTCCCTTCCTTCCCTTCTTTTCATCAGTCCAGAGATTTCACCTAAACTCAACCACTACAGCTATCTATCAGCTTTCCGAAGTTGTCCCATGATGCCTTGCAAACATCTACGCTTCTAACCGCAAGCCAGATAGATTTTTCGATTGGTTGACCCACCACAACAGCCCAGACAAACAAAACTAAAGGACCAATCAGTGACGTTTGTCCATTAATCAATTTTGTGTGTCAATCACACCCTGTGTGAGAGGAAGGTTCCAAAGTCAACGTGATGGCATGTGTCCAAATATAGGATACGTGTCTGTGGGACAATCCTCTTACTCAGCATGCCCTACCTCCCTCTCTCTCTATCTCTCTCTCTCTCTCTCTCTCTCTCTCTCTCTCTCTCTCTCTCTCTCTCTCTCTCTCTCTCTCTTCTCTCTCTCTTTCTCTCTTTCTCTTTCTCCCCCCTCTCTCTCCCTCTCTGCCATTCACACACCCACACACCCACACACACACACACACACACAGTGACAGTTAAGTTGGTGAAAAAAGCCACTCTCAAAACGGGCGTGTTCAAATTGTAGAGGAAGGCACATAGGACAAAAATAATCAAGACCAAATGGAAAAATACTTGTTTTGAATTCTGTTGCACGGAGGGAACTATTTTCCTTTCGACTTTATTTGTTTTCTTGCAGGGAGTCTTCGATGTTGATTGGGTCCTTGTTTCTGATGATGACGTGTGTGTGTGTGTGTGTGTGTGTGTGTGTGTGTGTGTGTGTGTGTGTGTGTGTGTGTGTGTGTGTGTGTGTGTGTGTGTGTGTGTGTGTGGTGTGTGTGTGTGTGTGTGTGTGTGTGTGTGTGTGTGTGTGTGTGTGTGTTTTGTGTCACACCGATATCCAAGCACAAAACAACTTTCAAGTGCATGGGAAAGTTTCCGTAGCTTGAAACGTTCTGGGAATCATTGATTAGAAAATCTGTTGCACGTTGCAGCCCATACTTTGGCAATGATTGCATATGGTTTATCTGAGATCAATTCTAATTTAATGTAGCTGGACTGTTCACGTCATGTGTTCGGACGTGGCCACGGAGATTGGAATCGACCGATCATGTTTGGATTTAAATATTTTTCTCTTCTTTATTTCTTTATTTCTTCGACTACTCCGAACAACTTAAAACAAATTTAACAGTCGTACTTTAGCTGAAGTTCTGAGATGATTTTTCGACGTCTACGGACCACCAACGACACAATACGGGATTTAACGGATAAATAATAAACAGTAGCATATTTTTCTATCTTTCTATCACTCAGATCATCACATGAAAGGACACAACATGCTTGTTCCACTTCCAGTTTATAGGCTCGGAATAGCTAGCTAGCTGCTAGCTTCAACAACTAATCCAACCCACACCAGCTAACTAACTAGCTAATATGTAGTGCGTCATTGTAGCTCTTTGTCCTTTCTTTTGGCGTACACTTGAGGCTTGAAAACATTACACACTAGACAGTATTACAGGCTTAGCCGTGGGACAGTTAATTAACGGAAGTCTGTCCTTATTATCGCGACCTCCAACAGACAGAGAAGAGAAGGATTTGTTCTTCACGGACAAGGACGTTTTCTGGCATCGAACTGGTATGAAATAAAACGTTTAAAAAGTCCAAGAACAGAATTTTAGTTAAAAAATAGTTTTTCCTTCTTTGTTACGTTAATATCTTAATGATGCGATAATATTGTTCGATTTTTGTGAGAATCATCCTTGTAAAACATAAGTATGTAATCTCTCTCTCTCTCTCTCTCTCTCTCTCTCTCTCTCTCTCTCTCTCTCTCCCATCCAACCCCTCTTCCCCCAAGACCTTCCTAAAAATAAGTAAAACAATTAAAATCCAAAGAACATCCTCTGACGAAACTGTAAGCGTGATTAGCAATGCGCTAATCAGCAAGCCCGATTGGGTCGCGTTCAAAATGCGCCCCACTGCCTTGGTCTCTCTCTCTCTCTCTCTCTCTCTCTCTCTCTCTCTCTCTCTCTCTCTCTCCCTCCCCCAACGCTCTCTGAGTGCTCCGCAGAGTGAGGCCCAAGACCATCGACCGCTGCGTCCCGCGGAGCTACGTAGGCGCTATTTAGCCGCGATCAATCATCTCCCCTGGTCGTCGCTAACTCCAATCAAGCGCCAACCACAAACCACCGCTACCACCGCCGTCACCGCCGGCCCCAGGCTGTGAGAGAGGGAGGAGGGGGGAGGAAGGGGGAGGAAGGGGGGGATGGGCGGGAAGGCTGTCTAATTAGACCCAAGAGCCTGTTAGCAAAATAACTCCGATAGTTATGTACGGAATTGGACAACACTTGGTGGTTTGATTACTTATGGGCCAAGGAACAGTTCATTTGGTTTTAGCACACCAAAAAGGACTTTTTGGTGTGGTGGAGGTATGCACACTACTGAGTGCTCTGTCATCTTTTGACTCATTCATTCATGTGAGTGTGTGTGTGTGTGTGTGTGTGTGTGTGTGTGTGTGTGTGTGTGTGTGTGTGTGTGTGTGTGTGTGTGTGTGTGTGTGTGTGGGTGTGTGGGTGTGTGGGTGTGTGTGTGTGTCCATGGGTTAGGTACTGGGTATTTCTTACAGGTAGACAGTTGGGTTTTGAACCCAAAAGCTTGCCCTGATCCACGAAACATTCTACTCTCGCACTGCTCCAGGTGAACCGTAGAAGGACTGCATTTATAAAGCACTTTTCACCCAAAACACACTTTAATACACACATTCATTCACCAACGGCGGTGTCATCCATGCAAGAGACAGCTGGTCAGGAGCAGTTAGGGTTAGGGGTGTCTTGCTCAGGGACACCTTGGCACTTTGGCTAGGAAGAGGAGGAGGAAGAGGAGCCAGGGGATGGAAACAGAGACCTTTTGGTTGCCAAACAACCCTCTCTTACCTCCTGAGATACTGTCCCACACTACTACCTGTGTGTACTGTCACACACTACTACCCGTGTGTACTGTCACACACT
>CM051009.1:9068415-9098415 GCA_027704905.1 Muraenolepis orangiensis
CTCTCCCTCTCAAGCTCACCCTCTCTCTCCCTCTCTTTCTCCCTCTCTCACACACACCATCTCTCTCTCTCTCTCTCTCTCTCTCTCTCCTCTCTCTCTCTCTCTCTCTCTCTCTCTCTCTCTCTCTCTCTCTCCTCTCTCTCTCTCCACCCCTCTCTCTTTCTGTCCCTCTCTCTTTGTCCCTCTCTCCCCTTCTCTCTCTCTATCCCTCTCTATCTCACCCTCTATTTACCTCTCTCTCTCTCTCTCTCTCTCTCTCTCTCTCTCTCTCTCTCTCTCTCTCTCTCTCTCTCTCTCTCTCTCTCTCTCTCTCTCTCTCTCTCTCTCTTACCCCCCCCCGCAACAAGTGACAAACTCAACAAACTCAACTCACAGACATTAGACTTTCGTGTCAAGCTTGGTCAAGATTTAAATAAAAAATAAAACAGACACATGTGTGTGTGTGTGTGTGTGTTCACAGGAAGGAGTGGGGTCTCCCGCTGTTCCTCCCCCCCGCGGTGATGGCGAGCATGAAGGAGAAAAACATCAAGAAGGCCCTGACACACATCCTCAAAACCAACCACAACCTCGTGCCCCCGGGGAAGAAAGTATGCACACACACACACACACACACACACACATATACACGCACATACACACACACACACACACACACACACACACACACACACACACACACACACACACACACACACACACACACACACACACACACACACACACACATACACACACGCACATATACACATTCTCACACAGACACACACATGCACACACACACACACACACACACACATGCACATGCCACGCACACACAGACACACACACACACACATGCACACACACGTTTGTGGTCCTCGTCTGGAGCTGTGTTTTGCGATACCCTAAAAATAGCCCGGCTGCCCGCTGTAACCTTGTTGAAGTTCCTTGACCTTGTCAACCCCGGGGCCCCTCGTCGTCAAACCAATCTGTGGCCGGAATATCATTTGCATATTCATCTTCATATTTCCATTCTCATACACACACACACACACACACACACACACACACACGGTCGCCCGTCCTTTAAAACAGAAGTACCGATAAGTAGCTTAAACCCATTTCTGGCCCCGAAATATTAATGCAATTAGAATATATCCATTTCTTTTTTTTTCTTCTATTTCATAATTTTAAGAAGGAATACAAATATTTAGAGATTTAAATCTTATTATTAATCTTAATTATTTATTATTTACAGTGCTGAGAAACGGCAGAAAAACATTTTGAGATTTTTATATTATTATTATTATTATTATTATTATTAATAATCATAACTTTACATTTTTTACAGTGCTGAGAAACGGCCCCCCCTTTCTATTTATCGAATTACCTTCCAGCGTACATTACTGCGCCGCGTGAAATCGCTGCTAGCAATTAGCGAGATAAAAAATGCTAATGCGTTAGAAGTGTTTACGGGCGCCGCTGACACAATCACACTATTAGCTAGCTCCTCTTTCCTGCCTCCAATCAAAGGACACCCTGGTGCGGCGTGCATTTGATTAGCGTACACGTTGAGACGGTTTAACCCGCGCGTTCTTTTAATGCAATCAGCTAATGCGCCGAAACCAGCCTGATATTAAAAACACCATGGAAATGTAATATCCTATTTTTAAGTACCTGTTTTCATGCCATCATATTAAGCATTCAGTTAGCTTTTGATTTATTTGATTGGATTTGATTAGATGTAAGTTGGCAGTTTACTGCTAGTCGTTGCGTTCAGTTAGCGCCGCTGTGTCGTTTAACCGCATAAGTCGGCTTCTTCTTCTTGTTCTTCTTGTTCTTCTTCTCTGGATCCTCAGCTGACGGTGTTGCAGGCCAAGGTGCATTACCTGAGGTACCTCAGCGAGCTCCAGCTGTATGGCGGGCGGGAGTTCAAGTCCATACTTTTGGTAAATGTAGCTACCTTTGGTTATGTGCAAACAACCTTGTGTCTCCAGTAACTGCTGACTCATGCTATATACAGAACATAGCACTGAAACCGCGATGGTAGGATTTTTCTCACAAGCTAGCTTGTGTTTATGTCACAAGCTAGCTCGTAGCCGCTCGTAGACGGTCGCTAGCTTGTCAGCAAAGCAAAAACAAAAACAACAAAACAAGCAAAACTAAATTAATCAGATAAAAGTGATATTTGAACAAACACACATATACAACACTTTTATTCTTGTTTATCTTGAATAAAATATATAAGATTTTAATACTTAACACTTACCACAATCAATAATCAAGCAAAAGCTACACCCCTGATATTGAACTGAATATTCAGAGAGGGAGGTCTGACAACAGCTGACTTTTTATTGACTTTCTCTCTCTCTCTCTCTCTCTCTCTCTCTCTCTCGCTCTCGCTCTCGCTCTCGCTCTCTCTCTCTCTCTCTCTCTCTCTCTCTCTCTCTCTGTGTGTGTCTCTCTCTCTACACACACACACACACACACACACACACACACACACACACACACACACACACACACACGCACACACGCACCCACCCACGCAGCAGGGGGAGAGGCAGACGGAGGTGGTCCTGCTGGTGGGCCCCCGCTATGGCATCAGCCACGTGATCAACGCCCGCACCAACCTGGTGGCGCTGCTGGCCGACTTCAGCCACGTCAACCGCATCGAGATCCTGACGGAGGACGACACCAACGTGCGCCTGGAGCTCCACGTCCTGGATGTCAGGGTGGGTCACCGTGCGACTCCCTCCCCTCATCTCACACCTCACACCTCACACCTCACCTCACCTCACCTCCCCTCCCCTCACCTCACCTCACCTCACCTCACCCCTCCCCTCCCTTCCTCTCACCTCCCCTCCCCTCCCCTCCCCTCCCCTCACCTCACCCCTCCCCTCCCCCCTCCCCCCTCCCCTCCCCTCCCCCCCCCCTCCCCTCCCCCCTCCCCTCCCCTCACCTCACCTCACCTCACCTCACCCTACCTTTCCCCCTAAAACACTGTATTGCATCAATTCCACACTACCTAGTTACATGACTACATCACACTGCACCTTTGTATATACGTATGTATACGTATATATTTAGTAATTTGCACATAGGGGCCACTGCAATATGTCTATTTATAATTGTACTCATATTTGTACTGAATCTGTGTATTTAGTTTAGATTTTTATAATTATTGATTGGAGTTATGATTTCAATGAATGCGTTTCATTAATCTTTATTTATTATTACTTAATTGTTTCTGTCTTTTTGAGTTAATATATTAAATGAATATCCGGTGGGTAGCTCAGGTTACATTTAATTCGCCTTGAATATTAATGTTAGTTAATGCCACTGGTTAAAAAATTACAACATTTTTACTTATTCCCGGCTTTTTCCCCCCACTCCCCAGCCGATCACGCTGATCATGGAGTCCAGTGACGCCATGAACCTGGCCTGTCTGACGGCGGGCTACTACCGCCTCCTAGTGGACTCCCGGAGATCTATCTTCAACATGGCCCACTGCAACAGCATGGGAGGGGAGGAGGACGCAAGTAAGTTGTGTTTTCGAGCCTCTTTTTATATCATCTAGGCTTTTTTTTATAATACAAATAAAAGGCTAGCCTTGTGTTTTGGTCTGTATGGCTACGTCCAGTGGTGTTTTTGTCAGTTATAACAGTATCAAATAATAAATATTTTAAATAATACAATAATTAGGAAAAAAAAAACATTTTAGAAAAATCTTAAATGAGACTTGTTATAATAGTGTTATACTATTGGAATAATATGTATATGATTATAAGAATGTGTGGAAAAAAAATTAAATAACATACTATTTGGTTATTCACAATTAAACTTATATTGGTAATATTAAATGCAATTGAAACACATTCACTCTGTGAACATAATACAAGATACAAGATGTTTAATATGCAATATACTGCACTATACTTACAAAGTACTTTCTATACTACTATATATAATATACAGAAGCACAGAAAATCATGTGTCAAACACTGTTTCACTTGAAACCCTTATTCTAAACTATACAATGACTATTTCATTATTATATTATATATATATTATTGTATTATATAATACTACCATTTTAGTTTGGAATCTCTGCGGCCTAAACCATCACTCTATGTTTACTTGGTAAGGAGAATATTAACATTGTAATAATAATAATAATAATAACTGCTGCAGGAGACGCATCTATTGGAGAAAGACACACCAAGCTTCAAGCTTCCTCCTCATCTAGCACCCACATTTAAGCTGTGACCATTGCCAGTAAACGCAATATTAGAACTAAGGTGTTGAACATATGGGCAGACAAGGCGGGGAACGCTGGTTCCTGTGAAAACAGAGGCGTTTGGCAGGAAAAACAAATGCCTTCTTATCTGCTTATGCATCAAACTCTTTTAATAAAGAACCTTTATTAAAACCTTAGAGTTATCCCAGTATTCGACGTGTGGACTTCAACGCTGTTTAGGATCGATCAAGCACATCGAAGGGACCGAGGACTTGGGCCAATAGCGCGGGGCTGGCAGATTTATGGCGATTCATTAACCCCACAGTGATGGACTACTCGTGTTTTTCTGCCAGACATAGAACCGTCCACCAAGAATTGATTATATCTTTACATCCTCCTCGACTTTAAAAAATAAATATCTCCGATGTCACTCTGATCTCTGATCATAGAGGGGTTCTCTGCTCGGCTGTGTGTCAGCCGTGTCTATTGAAAAATAGAAAAGGTTTCATTGACAGAGTCTTGGAAAAAGTTTTATCACAAGTAACGCCACACTATTTGCTTAGACTTTGAAAGGCTATGATATAATGATAACCTCTAGTGTACTCTTCAGGCCAATCATACATATTGACAGGTAGCTTCACACTGTGAACAAAATGACAATCAGTAGAGCGCATACCTCCGCCACACCCCCTGGATCCGGATTCGGATCCAGATCCGATCTCTAATCACCTTGCTTGGTCCTTAAGTAATCTAGCCATCAAAGTGTTCCCAATTCTGTACATAACCTTTTGAGTTATCTTGCTAACAGACAAACAGGGGCAAAAAACGTTACCTCCACCTTATCTTCGATGGCGGAGGTAATTGGTTAAAAAAAAAATCCAATCAACATTCTGAATTTGGACTTCAAACTATATGCTTTTCCCGTCGGCTTCAGGGCCACATGGCATCACCTGTGGCAGCACTGTGATCACACTGGCTTCATTGAATCCCCATCGGCCTCTGATAATGTCAGACGCCTGCTTCACATAATCAATGCCGCCATGGACAGGAACTTGCCCGCTGCAGTTTTATCCGTCGACGCAATGACAGCGTTTGACTGACGATAGTAGTCTTGTCTTTTTGGTCTGTTCTAGAGGCAATGGGGTTTTGATAAAGGATTTAGCACATGATCAAGGTCTGACTCACAGGTAAAGACTGTTCCCTTCTGTTCCCAGTCACTAGTCGTCTCGTCAGGGTTGTCCTTTCAGCCAGCGCTTTCAATGAAACCCCCCCAGCACAAATTATTCTCAAATTAGACAGTCTCCAAAAAATAGGCCTTTTTCTGTTTATAACACCCAGCCTCACCTTTCGTCATATGCGGATCTGTCATTTCTCATATGGGAAACAGTACCTGTAACCATTGTTTTTGAAGTATGCCTGACTATAAAAAAAAGAGTATAGGGCTTTCATGTTTAAATGCAGCAAAGAAATGAATCGATATGCACTGAAAACCACCACTCTCTGTAACATTCTACTTGATCCTTGATGCTATTTTGCATGGAACCGTCTATGGCTCGAATCAATGGAGCAACAGAGGTCAACTTCACGTTATGGCTTTCAGCAGCTGAAGTGCTGAACAACCTCTTGTCACCCCCACTCTTGGTTTCTTTTCATTTCTCTCTACATTGATGCTCCTGTTTGCACTGTGAATGTCTGTGCATTGTCTGATAGGTCCGTGCGTGAGAGGCTTGTGTGGGAGGTTGGGTGATTTTAGTCTGTGGGTGGGTGACCGGATAATATTTTAGATTTGTTGTTTTTTTTGGGCAATTGTTGGCAGCTGTGTGCCATGTTTATTGTACGTTATACTTGAAAAAACATATGATTTTAAAAACAAAAAAAATATTCAACTAGGAGGCCAAACACACCAACCTGTCCCCTTAAGTATCTTCCCCCGGCTTTCCTCAGGTCAGGATCGTATCCTGGAATGGCCGTATGGTGCGTCTCTCGGCGACTGCGAGGTGGAACCCCTGCCGAGCGACGGAGATGCCTACAGCCATCACTCGGACTACATCAACAACGGGCAGAGGGGAAACGCGCGCATCTCCCCTTACTTCAACGACGACGCCCGGCAGCCCGATGGCGACAACCACGCCGACTGCGGTGGAGACCCTGGGGGCAGGAGGAGTCCACTCCCTCCTCCCCTGCTGCCGTCCACCAGACATAAACCACAGGACTCGCCTCGCAGCGCCAAGGTCTCCTTTATCTTCGGAGGGGACCCGCCGCAGAATGCCAGAGTTAATTCAATGGTTGGGCCGGCTCCCCGGCCGCCCTACTTGGGCCACAACGTGGACTTTGGCTCTTTGCAGGACAGTGTTCCCTTTCACTACGGCGGCGGTGCCGGCGGCAGGCTGCATGTGTACAGCAATATTGGGGGCCAAGAGTGCAACGAGGAACCCCTGCTGAGGGACCTGTGCTATGCTGACACTACGGATGACGCCGAGGACGAGGACGACGCCTCCTGCGAGGAGGACTCCACGGGAGGCACACCCGTGAACGATGAGGCGGGAAACGGGAACCGGGTTCCCAACTGCTTGAACCTGACGATGGCGCAGGGGGGGCTAGCCGCGGCGGCCGGCAAGACCACCTTTCTAGTGCTCTCGGGCTCCACAGACGACATCATCGACCTGACAGCCCTTCCTCCACCGGAGGGTGATGATGCAGTAGCAGCCGACGATAATGATGACACACTGCTTGAGACGCTCAACCTGGCCATTGCAGCACCACCGCCAGGGTTCCGGGACAGCTCGGACGAGGACACAGCGCCAGAAGGGCGGCCACGGAGTACGGCAAACAACGAAGACATCCCGGTGTCGTTGATCGATGCCATCCTGACATGCGAGGATGGCGGGGAGGGAAGCAGAGGAGGAGCAGCAGAGAGGAGGCTGGAGAACGCTGTCACCAATACTCTGCAGGCCTTGGAGGCTCTCTCTGTCGCGGAGCGAAGACCACCGCCAAGACCACCCGCCCCGGGTAGCAACCCAGGTTTGTAACTTTTAAGAAGTAATATTTTCCAATGCCAGTAGTAGTACTTCCTGACTTATCTTCCATTTCTCTAGGTGTAAGGACATCTCGAGGGTTCAGCCCAGAGTCCTCCTCAGATTCTGGCAACGAGACCAACTCCTCCGAGATGACAGAAATTTCAGAGCTGGCCGCCGCTCATAGACTCACCGAGAGCCACATGCGCCTTCTGGTGGCCACGAGGGAAGGATACCAACCCTTACTAGAAGAGCAAACCGAGTTCCCTGTCTCGCCGAGTGCTGGCGAGACTTTGCAGCAGAGGCCTCGCAGTCCGTCACGCCACATCCTCCAGCCGCCAGCGGTGCCTCCAAGACGGAGCCCGCTGTTGGACACCGCAACGCCGAGGCCAGAGGCCGGCTTGCAGGCCGGGGCCCGGGCGAGGAACTGCTCCTCCACGCTGCAACGGCCCAGCTCTGTCACACCGGGAGGGAAACATCACAAAAAATCTGGTGACTCCAGTGGGAAGTACAACACCTTCAGCACCAGGGACGGGCACTGGGGCGCGATCGGCGGCAGCAGTGGCCTTCTGGAGCTCGATCGAGGTGCGGAGCAAGGGGGGAGTCACCAGAGACGCCAGAACTCATTAATGGTGGATAATTCTGTAGTAGACAGACTTGGTGTACACAGCCTCCCCAGAGGCCACCGTGGACTCCCGCCTCCTCCTCCCTCCTCTTCCTCTGATCACTTGTTAGACGAGGGTGAGTTTGGAGTGGCTTGCAGTGCAACGGATAATGGAGCCTTGACTATTGAACAAGACGAACACCTGGTAGTCGCGTCTTTGCTCTCCCCCGCAAAAAAACCTCTCTCTGCTGCATCCGATCATGGATTGGATGTACCAAGCAATCACCCACCCATATCACGGCAGCAGAGCGTGGCACGTCTCTGCGAATACCACCTCGCAAAAAGGATTTCCAACCTTCAAGGAGAAGCCCATAGCTCACTGCAGGGTTCGATGTGCTCGTCACTGGATGCTGGAGGTAGCAACAACAACAGCAGTGCCGGTGGTACCCCGACAGATTCTCCTCTTGGGCCCGCCACGCTGGAGTCCAAACACAAACAACAGCAACACAGCCACCTCCAACGGCACCCACTCTCAAGCTCCTCGTCTTCTCTCCTCAGGGTGGTCAACTACGAGGAAAGCAAGTCCACAGGGGTTCCCCAAGGAGTCGCTGGCCAAAACGTGGAGCTCCACCCCCACGCAGATCCAGCGATGCTCCGCAAAATGCTGCCCAACATCCACTCGCCTGCGGTGGTTTCTGAGCCCACACGCCCCTCCTCGGCCACACCTTCCAAGCATAAGGAGACCTCAGGTACCACATCCAGAAGGTTTCACAATGATCTGCATGCCAAACAGCAAGAGTATTTGAGGGGTCTGAACCAGAAGGAAGGCAGCGAGACCTACAGGCAGCTGGTTAATTACCTAACGGTCAGCCAAATGCACCAGGGGGGGAAGCTGGGAGGGGCAGTGAAAAAAGACAGTAGACGCTACACCAGCGACCCCCAGGAGATGGTTAAGAATAGGGGGAACACCATAGCCAGGTGCTCTTGCAATGTTCCCTCTTCCTCTATGTCCTCTGCCAATTCCGTGAACCCCCTGCCATATCACTCAGCAACACTCCCGACCAAGCTCATGAGGAGCCCCGATATGCATGCACAGAGACCGAGGGAGAGTGTAGAAGGCAGACATCCCGGCGTAGAGAGGAGAGGCTCCCTCTCCGGCCTGCAGGGTGAACTGGAGCTGTCTCCCATGGACCCCGAACCGTTCATGTCCCAATGTGATAGAGAGGGTAGTGGCCGGAAACGGGGCTGCGGACGCGAGGGCGGTGGCACCACTAACCGCCCGCCATCGCGGTCTAGGAGCCAGCCTGGTGGCAGTTCCGAGGGCTGGTTTGAGTCCGACGTGAAGGCAAAGCATGCGGTGCACCATACTCCACATCCTTTACCTAACGATGCTCTGTGTTTCTCTGCTGCCCCCAGTTTAGCTGGCCAACGAGTGGAGCTCTGTACCATTCCACTCGGGGGAAGGGGAGATCACCCTTCGGCATTCACCCGACAGGCATCCACTGGCCCCAGAGCTTGTGCCATATCCCCAAGCACTATCCAGCATACAATTCCACCTCTCCCACCACCGCCTCCTGCCCCTTCACCACAGCGCAACTCGGCCAGCCTGCCAAGGCAGGATTCCTTGAATCCCATGCAGTATTGGCCCAACCAGAACCACATTCAGCCCATAACTCTGACCCTGCCACAGACTGATCAATTTCACAGCAGCCTCCAGCGAGGACGGGAGCTCCGGCGCAGTTCCAGCAACATGGCGGTGGGCTCCAGCAGCGCGGAGGCTCTGTTCGAGAAGCCTGTCCGAAGCCGCAGTCAGCAGCCATTGATGGAAGCCAAAGGCCCCCATCGGAGGCCAATGAGAAAGCGGCTCTCTAAAAGCTACTCCCAGGGATCTGTGTGCTCCCGGACCAACTGCTGGTCCATGGGCAGCAGGGGTGGCTGTAGTAGAAGGGCGTCTGTGGCGTTTCCCCTGCAGAAAGACGGCAAACACCTGAAGAGCTCCCAGAAGCTAGACGCCAGCCCCTGGAGATGCAACGGACCTTTCAGTTACTGCTTCTTCAAGAGGAAGAACGAGGGAGAGGAGGATGAAATCGAATGGGAGGCACAGAGGCAAAGCCGCAGCACGAGCAATTACGACATAATGGGAGGCAGCGCAGGGGGGCCGAACGCAATGTATCGCGGGTCCAGCCTGGAAACCGCCGGGGAGCAGCTGTGCAGCGAGGTCCTCAACAACATGAGCTTCAGCGACCGCCTGGCGCGCATCAACGCGCTCAAGGACCGCATGTACGGCTTCCCCGGTGGTTTCGGGGACGTGCGCCGCGACGCCAGCGAGCTCATCGCTCTGGTGCGGTCCAGTGTGGGACGGGGGGACCGCGGCCCCCAGATGCCCCCCATCCAAGACCTGTCCCAGTACAAGCAGCTGCTCTCCATCGAGTCCAAGGAGCTGGGTCGGGCGTGCCGCCGCATGGCCCAGGCCCACGGCACCCCTGAGGAGATGCTGCTAGCCGTCACATGCAGCTTCCAGGTGCTGTGCTGCCTGTGCGAGGCCTGCATGTGTCTGGTGAGGGGGCTCGGGGCGGCGGCTGCCCACCAACAGCGGGAGGTGGTGGCCAAGGTGGATGAGGTGGTCATGAACTACATCTGCCTGCTGAAGGCGGCCGAGGCAGCGACCGTGGGGGCGCCAGGGGAGCACAGCGTCAAAGCCCTTGTCCGGCACTCCAGCTCCATGACGGCCATCGCCAACGCCCTCACCCGCTCTCTGAAAACTCTGCTCAGCAAGTGACCGGCTGTGGACGCTATTTGCTAAGAGTGCCAATCGGCAACGAGAGCCTCTTTGGTCCACTCCCAAAGTTGTACCCTCCCTTCCGACAAGGTTTTGTTTGCATTTTGGCGTACTGAGACATGACTCATGACATTTTAAAAAGGAAACAAAAGGAAAAAAACGTTGAAATGAGTGCCGAGTGCCGAAATGAAAAGCAATCCATGTTTTTAGACTTGTGGCTGTGGATGAGGGTGCTGGTTTAAGGGGTACTGATTACACTTGCTATGTCTGCTGACCATATCAATGTACATTCGCAAAGCCATAATGCAACAGAACCTTTGTAATATGATACTGTGTGCACCTCATGGAGTTCCTTCTACTTGTTCATACAAAATAATATAAAAACATGTATAGAATGTATATAAATACAATATGAATATATATAAATAGGCTATAAATATATATATATATATAATTTGTTGTGGAGATATGATGAAGCCATTGACTATCCTAGTTTATTTACTCTGTGTATGTCATTAGACAAGGGGTGGACTTTAATTTCACATCATTTCAAGTGCTATTTCACTGTCCAATCTGAACGGTGACATTTCAGCTTTGTCACTCAAGTGAAATAGAAAGGCAGTGGTTTCGACGACATGCTTTACTCGCGATCGATTGCAATGTGAAGTCAGAAACGTATTTGAACCCCGCTGTGTATAGAATGCAGTCTGCGGGTCGGCAACCCCGCAAAAAAAAAGAAAACTAAACTTTACAGGGTACGGAGACACCTTAAATGCACTGCTCAATCTACAAATACTGCTTACTATCGTAGTACTAAAAAACATTATTTTGAAATACAAATGGAAGTTAACAAAGCTTGTTATAGCAACATGTAGACAATATATGATATATTTAGTGCCCTAATAATTTAAAACACGGTACATTTAGGCACTGTTATCTTTAAAGGCGAATAACTTGTTATTGTTAGTGTTATTTTTAATTTTTTAAGTTATGTGCTTTCAACTATGTATTATTTCACATGCATCAAGACATAGGCCTACTAATGTCTCTTGAAAATGACATAAAACTCCCATTGGTTCAACTATTAAAACATTTTACACAAATGTGTGTGTGGATCTCATGTACTGTTTTGAGTCAAAGCATCAATTGGTTGAAAATTCATCATTAGACAACATTTAGATATGCAAATCAGATAAGCAAATGAAGGTCAATTCAGGTTTGTAGTCCGCAACCACATGTATACCAGTCCCGTTTGTAGTGGGAAAAGTACAATAAGTTGGCTCCGTTAGATATGACACAATAAATACTTGAAAGTGTTTATTTTGAGCTTTAGACTAGATTAGGCTAGCAAGGCTTGTGAGTAAATATACAATATAATCATGTCATTCTTGTTTTACTCTAATTAACGGCGTGTCGTTCAACTGCCTGCACATTCACGTTCACACATGTGCAATCTACATATTTTTATGGACTTTAATCTGAAGGTCTATTGTATTAGATTCTAGTTTTTTCCCAAGGGACAAAACTAATACACTATTTCATTACATAACAGTCATTTAGCAGATCCTTTTGTCCAAAGTGACTTTACAATAAGGTCATTCAACAACAGGTAGGCAACAGAACTACTAGTCACCAGAAGTAATTTCCTTATTATGAAGCTATAATAATATATTATACAGATGCATATACACATATAAAATAACATTATATATAATACATTACATTAAGGTCATTCAACAGGTAGTCAAGAGAACTACTAGTCACCAGAAGTAATAAGTGCATTTCCTTCCCAACAAGCCTCCAAGAGCAGAACCCTCATCACTATCATTAAATAGACCTACGTATTTCAATTATACAATTGGCGATGTTTAGACGTCCAGATGAACAATTCAATGGCACTATAGGCCCACATCAGCACACCCTCAGGCGTGCATCTGTAACAGTGAGTGTCCCGCACTGGGTTCGAACTCACGACCCCCGGCCATTAGAGGCAGACGTTCTAACGTCGGAAGCCTAAACCCACGGGCCTCGCTAGAATGTCTTTTAGGTGTCGGAGGGTGGGGTTTACTTCACTGCACAGCACTACTAGACTGGCTTCCATTACACATTCATGCAAATGGAATAAGTCACTCGCCTGAATGTTTTGACAACTTCCATTGAAGAAGACCATGCACACACACATGGTGTCAGATGGAATGGGGATCACAGGATACCGCTACGCTACGCTACGCTCCAGCTTCTGCTTGTTCTGGGTAGTTTGCTGTCCCCATCACCTGCACCATGCCGTTGGTTCTCTAAGGGGGGGGTCCCCGGCAAAGCCCCAGAAGCCGATCAACGCGTTCGCGGCTACAGATAATGAACAATGCCCCCCTCCTCGAGGTATACATTCTCTGGTTCTCAGAGAGGGGGGGGGGGGGGGGACCAGGTGTCCGGGAAACGCCGTCCTCTTCCCCAGCCTCTTCTGAACTTGGAGGCACTGACCATCAATGCCTCTGCAATATTCTCTTCCTCCCGATGCACTCCAGGCAGCTTCAACATGTGGGAGACCGACGGGTCCGTGTAGATTTCGCCTCCACAAACTTTTTTCAGGATTCGTCCGTTGAGGAAACGGTTGAACCTTGACCAATGGGGAGTCATTGGTTCGTACCTTGGCTCAAATGCTGCTCCGGTCCATCGTGAAGGCTGAGGCAGATAGAGAGGCAGAACGGGAGGTTGAACACGCCATCCCTTAGGTCGTGGCTGCCTCAGACAGATTGGGAGATTCTGGGGGAGCCCTCACACCTGTCTTCCACGGGTCTTCTGGCGCTTTTTGTGTGTATGTGTGTATGTGTGTGTGTTTGTGTACATGAGTGTGTGTGTGTGTGTGTGTGTGTGTGTGTGTGTGTGTGTGTGTGTGTGTGTGTGTGTGTGTGTGTGTGTGTGTGTGTGTGTGCTTGTGTGCTTGTGTGTGTGGACCTGTTGCCACTGTCCTTAGAGAGCTAAAACTTTACTGAATGAACGTCGAAGTTGTCTGTAAAGCGCCTGAACTCGCGCGAGAGTTTTAGCTTTGAAGTGTAGGAGGGGACAAGACAAAAGGTGATTTGCATATTGGGCGCCAGGTTTGGAGGAGCGGGTGGGGTGGGGTGGGGTGGTCAAAGAGGCGCGCGCGGGGCAGCTAGTTGACCAATTACAAGAATAGATCCGTCAAACCACGCCCCCCCCCCCCCCCCCGCGCGGCAACTCCGTGGCTGCAGTCGCGCGCTCCCCCAGCTGCCTCATTATTAGTAATAGTATTCGTAGTAGTAGTAGTGGTAGTAGTAGGGGTTAAAGCGCCAGCGCGCTTTAGTTAGATAATCTTTACTTTAAAAGTAACGTAGATTTCTCCCGTTAAGTTAAGGACATCGTCGGTTTCACGCGACGTGATTAACTTAAACTACGTTACGCCAACGCTAACTACTACTACTACTAACGTGTCTCTCGGTGAAGGCTAAACTAGCGCCAAAAGGGAAACCATACGAGGGGTTGAATATTGCTGAGAGTCAGAGTTAGGCGTTTATCACGCAATCCGTAGTTGTGTTTAAGTCGCTGGATCTTTAAAGGGGCAGACTGTGTATTAACGGTGATTTAAAAGAGACCAACTGTGAGTTAAAGGTGTAGTGTATCATGGCAGCTGTGTGCCAGCAACGTCCCGCTTTGGTGGAGATTGCTGCTCCTCAGCCCAAAATTGCTGGTAAGTTCTCTCCTCCTCTAAGGTCTAAACTTAACTTTAAGTTATATTATAACGGATTGATTTATCTTTTGTATATAACGTTGCCTTGACTTTGTTTCGTTGTTTGTAGCGAGAATGCGGAGGTCGTATTTGGAAATCCTCGGTGGTCGTTCAGCACCATCGCCGCCGGTCCCGCGGGGGAGAAGTAGTCCCTCGACCACCACCACCAGGAGAACACATTCATGTGAGTTCAGAGAACACATACATACACACACACACACACACCAACCACCAGGTTAACACACACCAACCACCAGGTTAACACACACACACACACCACCAGGTTAACACACACACACACCACAAGGTGATCAGACACACACACACACCCCACCAGGTTAACACACACACACACACACACACACACACACACACACACACACACACACACCACCAGGTTAACACACACACACACCACCAGGTGAACACACACACCACCAGTTGAACACACACACACACACACACAAACCACCAGGTGACAGAAACACACACACACACACAAACCGCCAGGTGACAGAAACACACACACACAATCCACCAGGTGACAGACACACATGCACACACACAAACCACCAGGTGACAGACACACACACAAACCACCAGGTGATACAGAGAACACTCTCACTGTATGCACTGTCTACATAATGGTAGTAAATATTTAGAAAAAATGTTGTTAATATTGTCTCGGTAGATACGTTTGGTTAATAGCTAAATCCATATGCGTATGGTGTACAGTGTACCAGCAATGTTTCAGAAAGTCTGTACTTTGATGATAGTACAATGGGGAAGTTCTTTGTGCATTTGGTTGGGAAAGTGAAAGAAGTCATGAGGCTTGAAGACACATTTCACTTCTTAGTGAGCATGTTGACCAGAGGGAGTATTATCCAGTTTTGTTTAACCAAATAGCTTCCTCTCAACCTCAGCCATATAGACTCAAAAGCCATTTTAACCCATACACTGTATCACCTTTACTTTAAGACAACCATAGCATGTGTAGCAATACATAAGAGTGTATAAAGTGAAACAGTAATACAGAAATACTACTTTAGTAGTAGCCCTACTTTATGTAGTAGTACTTGAAGTAAAGTGTGTGTGTGTGTGTGATGTCTTTCAACAAAGTGATTTGGATATTCTGCAGGTGTGTTCCACCTATGTGGATATGGGACAGTAGATTGATCTTTGTGTGTGTGTGTGTTGCAGTGGAATCCTCGTCGGGCAGCCAATGGAGAGGCAGGATCGACGAGCCGTGTGAGCGAATGGACGACCAGCAGCAGCCCACGCCGCTGTCCAATCAGCAGCTTGCTCAGCTCATCCGCTCCCTCATCCTGGTGGAACAGGTAGCTGGCGCTAACTCTGGTCACAATTAGCACAGAGAGGTGGTTCATATTGGAGGTCATTGGTGGATGACCCTTGACCCTGGCAGACCCATGCCCCCCCCCCCCCCCCCCCCCCCCTGGGAATCAAACCCCTAACCCTGGCATTGTTTGATGCCTTGCTTTACCAGTGGCAATGGAAACCCTTAACTTTGCCAGTGTTAATGTTCTGCTCTACCTGGCAGGTGTTAGTGCCTTGCTTTACCAGTGGGAATCAAACCCCGAACCCAGGCAAAGTTAATGGCTTGCTTTGGTGAAGTAGCATAGGCATAAAATACAATAATGTTTAAATTAATAAGGTGTCCCTTTTTTATATCAATTTCTATCTTTTCATCAATTATGAATCTTAAGTCCCTGTAAAATCATAACCTTTTCTTTGCATCTCCTGTTCTCCCCCTCAGAGCCAGGAGCCCAGCCTCCTGACCTCCGACCTCAAGTACCTCCAGGAGGACCTGCAGCTGAAGAAGGCCAACGTGTTCCGCTCCATCCCCTACTCCCGCTTCGGCTCCAACCGGGACGCCCACTGCTACCGCAAGGCCTACCCCCACCTGCTGGCCTTCAAGGTGGGTGCCCAACCCCAGAGCTTCCCCCCCCGGAGGGAAAGTATTTTTTTTGTTTTATTTATTTATTTGAGTTTCTCTTTTTGTTGGTGTTAGGGTTCAAGGAAACACTGGTCGTTGGTCTAAATGTTATTGTCGTTGACCTGTGGTGACTTTTCGGTCCCGTGCTAAGTCATTTTATTTTGGCATTTTTACATGAAACTTTTCAAAATAAGCCTGTATTGATGCCAAAATAAACAGAAAATATGCATCTCACTTCTGGTCACAGCAGCGTGACCAGGTCACCTGGCAACAGACGGGTTGCTCATTTGTGCCCTGGCTCCTGGCCAAATGCTGATTTGCTTACCTTTTTATTACTATTTAGTAATTTTGCCAACACTTATCACAATGTTCCATATGCTTACTATACATCCCTTGAGCTATCTAGCATACCCCCCTCAAACACCACCACCTTTCCTTCCCTAGCCTACTTACACTTGCCCTTTCCGATCCTTAGTCCTATGTCTGGAAATAGTACTTAATAAGCATTTTATCCTAGCTATTTAAGCGTGTGTGTGTTACTCAAGACAAATGTCTTGAGCAAATTGTTAGTTGCTTTGGACGAAAGCGTCTAAATTGGAATTGTTAAATTCCCCTAAATGTTAATTGCTCTAGCTCAGGTATGCCTACTAAAACTAAACAAGCAGAATAGAGTCAGATTGCAGGGGTTACTCTCCCTTGGTGGTACCATTCTTGACCCCCCCCCCTCCCCCTCATGTGTTCCCCAGGTGTCGTGTCAGGAGTGGGGCCAGGTGCTGCTGCGTAGCGGCCAGTGGGACTCAGTGCTGGAGTACGCCCTGATGGCGTGGCGCTACGCCGGCGAGCTGCCCCGCTGGGACACGGCAAGTCACAACGCCCTCCGGGAGCAGTGCTTCGCCACGCTCGCTGCCCACTGCCTCACCGCCCTGCGCCAG
This sequence comes from Muraenolepis orangiensis, assembly GCA_027704905.1. Taxonomy (NCBI): domain Eukaryota; kingdom Metazoa; phylum Chordata; class Actinopteri; order Gadiformes; family Muraenolepididae; genus Muraenolepis; species Muraenolepis orangiensis. The sequence continues at coordinate 9,085,666 of CM051009.1, forward strand.
CGCTGCGGAGGCGACCCTGCCGAGGACCACAGGCTGCTCCGGAGGTATGTGCCGGTATTTATTCCGTTTTTTGATCCCCTGAACAGTGGGAATTGAACCCCTAACCCTGGCAGTGGTTGATGCCATGCTCCAACAGTGGGAATTGAACCCCTAACCCTTGCAGTGGTTGATGCCATGCTCCAACAGTGGGAATTGAACCCCTAACCCTGGCAGTGGTTGATGCCATGCTCCAACAGTGGGAATTTAACCCTGGCAGTGGTTGATGCCAGGCTCCTACAGTGGGAATTGAACCCCTAACCCTGGCAGTGGTTGATGTTGTGCTCTACTAGTGGAAATTGAACCCCTAACCCTGGCAATGGGTGGTGTCGTACTCTACAAGTGGGAATTTAACCCCCAACCCTTGCATTGGTTGAGGCCATGCTCTACCAGTGAGAATTGAACCCCTAACCCTGGCGTTAGTTGAGGCCATGCTCTACCAGTGAGAATTGAACCCCTAACCCTGGCGTTAGTTGAGGCCATGCTCTACCAGTGAGAATTGAACCCCTAACCCTGGCGTTAGTTGAGGCCATGCTCTACCAGTGAGAATTGCTTTTGTTTGTTCTTGATTTGCGACGGAAGACTTTTGAGTATTTGCGATGCGTATCCTGAGAGATTAATTAAACACATAATTAAAACATGTTTTGCGGTGATTCTGCATTATTCAGACGCTTAAAAGTTTCTTATGTTTATTTAGTTTGAGTGCTGGGGGACGTCGTCATTCATTAAAACTGGCTAGATTATTCTATTAATTATTTCCACAAAGGAACTGCATTCAGATTTGGTTTATTTGTCCACATGTACAAGGTACAGTGTACATTGACACTAACACTAACTTGTACAAGGTACAGTGTACATTGACACTAACACTAACTTGTACAAGGTACAGTGTACATTGACACTAACACTAACTTGTACAAGGTACAGTGTACATTGACACTAACACTAACTTGTACAAGGTACAGTGTACATTGACACTAACACTAACATGTACAAGGTACAGTGTACATTGACACTAACACTAACTTGTACAAGGTACAGTGTACATTGACACTAACACTAACTTGTACAAGGTACAGTGTACATTGACACTAACACTAACTTGTACAAGGTACAGTGAAATGTTATCACCAGCTCCAAAGACAAAGTCGTTACAGAATTTCAAATTAGAAAAATAACACATTTACCATATACAAAGGAATACACAAATTACAAGCCTATATGATTACAGCCTATATGAGTCGGTAAAGGAAAATTGTTATGTTTTAGTTTGGCCACTGTGTGGTGCTGTTTCCTTGTTCCAACATTGCTCTATAAACAGAGTGCCTTTAGTCTGCTCAAACTTGGCGCTCTACGTGCAACTTATTATTTCATCGAGCATTGGGTGGAAGTTATCTTAAAAAAATATGAATCAAAACTCGCCACTTGCCAACACGACTGTTGTGGCTTGCTATAATCCAGTAGTAGTAATACTCCAGTGCACTGGAGTGTTCACTAGAGAAGTGTTTCTCAAATAGGGGTACGCGTACCCCTAGGGGTACTTTGAGTGTATTTAGAACATTTCTAAAAATGTGGTGTTTTTTGTTTTCCCCCATGGTTTTATTAATGTTTATGAACAATGGTAAAATAAGTCCTCCCTCATAATATGCACTGCATCTGAACTGCATGTTACTTTGACTTTAAAGCTGAACAAATATTTGGGAGGGGGGAGGTTAGTAAATATAGTTCGAGAACCACTGCATGACCACGTTATCAATTATTTTCGCTGTATTGAGCTTGTGCTGTGCAATGATGATACATTTCAGTTGAATGTAAATGATCAGTTTCTCACCGTCCGGATTGTGTTTTGTCTCCCCCTACAGGCTAAAAATGGCACAGCAGCACAGTCAGGCCATGGCGCCCTGCGTCCATGAGCTGAACAGGATTCTGGACACACAGTGACACAAAAAATAACGACTACATTTTGCCTACAAATCCCAAAGTTCCTCAAAAGTTGAACACTATGGACTAACCTGGGTTGTTTACCGTAAACATCTGAAAAGAAGATATTTGATTTTCTTTTTCCCTGTTTGATTGTTTACTTACGGGGAGGGGGGAAAAAAGACAGATGCAGTATTCTTTAAAAATCTCCCATTTGGTGTAAGTAGAGTGTTTGATATTATTAGTAAGGGTAAACTGCACAGAAATGGTGTCTTTTTTTTGCAAATATTTTTCTAATTTTGTCTGTGCTTGAATACCGATTCCACATTACTTGAAACCTGTCTGGTCTGTATGTAAATGTTTTTCTTCATGATTGTATATTATTGTCATAACTGTTTGCACTCTTGGCCTTTTCACCTGAAAACTTGAATTATTTTTATAAAATGAAATTATTTAAATTAATCTCGGGACTGGCACTGTCATTTCTTCTCTTTAAGAACCACACGGTAGTTCTGTCAACGTACATTGAAATTGGTATGGCGGTACATTTACATTTGACTTTTAGGGCATTTGGCAGATGCTTTTATCCAAAGCGACTTACAAGGAGTACATTTGTTGAAGTAGACAATAGCATAACACTGAGGTACGTGAACATAAAAATAGAGCAGTTCACAAGTATTCATATTAACAAGATGAATAACACAATTTGGTACTGCCAGGTCACCTGCTTAAGTAGCTGTGATAAGAGCGTGTTATCAACATTAAGCATATACACTTGCTAGAATATACAACCTGCTAAGAGCTATTAATGTCAGGACTTAAGCAAGTTAGGGGTTCACAAAGGAGAAGGAGGGTTCATGGGGTATTGGTTGAGATACTGTTTTTTTTTTTCCCCTTTATTTTCCTGCAGTGATACCGGTGATTGCCAGTAGGTGCTGCTCATGTACCACCGCTAACTTATTTACTCCCTACAGTTAATTCTCATGACTCGGGAGCTTTCCCACCAGATAGATACGAGTCCGCTCCACCACAAACCAAACCCTTGACTAAGACTATCCCTAACCTAACCTCATACCCACAAACTAGCCCATCTTCTGTATGCCTCAAGGAAACTCGTCTCCGTCTCGTGTATATATATCTAAAAGTAAACCTGTCCCGTGTCATCTTTTATGGTCCGTTGTGGTTGGCGCTGCCCAATGTAAACGGTCCACTGACAACTGGCGGTTCCTAACCTCGCCAAGGGGCGATGAGGGTGAAGGAAGTAAACTCAGGATTGCTGTGTAGGAGTCTACCAACAGGTCTTTTTTTCTTCCTTTTTTCAGCCACGACTGACTCCCCCCTTTTTTCCCGCTAATACAGGATGACGCTTGGGTGAGCTTTTAGAGCACTTTAACTTTCTCGCCTAGAACAGGGAGCAAGGGCAAAGTGCTATGCATAAATTAAAAAGTTAAAACGGCAAGAAAAAGTTTGAGGTGATTTTCTTTTTTTCTTCTGTTTCTTATTCCATTACCGCCCAAATTACTTCTAATAAACGTCCGCCGTATGAGGGGTTTTCGGCGCAGCTGCAGATAAATTCATAATTTGGCACTCGCCCAATTTTCCCCCAGAATAAGCGATTTTTCTAAATTGGAAACTTCCCCAATTATACCCCTTGGTGGTCAACGAACGAAGAGTCCAAATATTTAAAAAAAAATCTGTAAGTAATTAATCAGTCTATTCCCAAATCACAACCTATTGAATAAATACATTGGGTTGTCCATGTAGCCCCCAATGTGTGTGTGTGTGTGTGTGGAATAAAATACTTAGTCTAATACCAGTCTCCATAATTAACAAAGTTAATGCTATGTGCATGCTATGTGTCCCCCGTAAATCCTTTATTCTTCTTCCGGAACGGATGGCTCATCCCTTCCAAGAGGAAAAGATAAACGATGATTTTATGTGGTGGTGGTGGTGGTTGTTTATTTTTTCTATTTTTTTTTTTTTTAAAAGACCTTGATTTCGTGTCTTGTTATAAACAAGGCCGTCTGTCTTGTCCGGGACGCGTAACTTCCCTCTTTCTCACATCAGTCAAGCGGGGCGGGCGAGCGCCGCTCAGAGCTGACCTCCACGTTGAGTATAATATAGTGGAAGCCTTCGCCGCCACTGCCTCCCCCTGCCCCGCTGTGATTGGTCGCTTTTTTTGCGAATCGCAAATTGGCATCTCTCTCTCTCTCTCTCTCGCTCGCTCTCTCTCTCTCTCTCTCTCTCTCTCTCTCTCTCTCTCTCTCTCTCTCTCTCTCTCTCTCTCTCTCTCGCTTTACCTGGGGCACCTTGGGTCTGGTGGGGTCTTTTTTAAGACCGTGGGTCTTTTTTAACCAGGTCGAAGTCTACACACACACACCCGTATCTGTAGATCTTCATCTCTTAGCCTTTAAGAAAAAGGGGTTTCCTTTAAATCGACTAACACTAACTATTATTATCAAAGGTGCCGAGACTCATTTGGTATTAAGATGACACGGCCCGGCCATCCCTTCGGCGACATAAGAGAGTGAAGTGCTCTGTGTGTGACAATATGATGGCTCAAGTCTTGGTTTCATTTTATTCTCTTACTGTTTCGTATCGTTCCTTTGTGTCCCGATTTGTGTTTTTCTGGAGGCAGGGATCTGAAAGCACACAAACTCGGCCAGCGGTAGTAAATAGTAAAAGGTTTCAAATCAACACCGTGTACCTCTGATATTAAATAATAACCTCTGTTATTAAAAACCCCCCCTTCTGAAAGCTTCATTCACTCTCCTGGCGCAAATGACTTTCTCTTCGGCAGAATAGCTCCGTAACCAGACAACAAGGAAACAAGGCGTAGCTCCACCCCTTGCAGTGTTCTAGTTTCCGGCCCAGGCTGTCTCTATGTCCCGCCCCCCCTGCTATAAGACTGCCGGGTCCCAGATTAATTAGTGACATCATATCTATATATTGATTAGATTGGTTTAACGGTTGGTTCTATAGTGTTCTATAAAGTTGTTTGTTTCTTCTTTCGGACCCGTTTTTTGGTGTGTAGCTGTGGAACTTTTTTTTTGAATTTTAGCTACTACGCTTTGTGTGTGTGTGGGGGGGGGGGGGGGTATGATGTGCTTATTATTAAATTAGTTGGTAAGGATGAAATGTTAATTATGTTGTCTTCTTCAAGCTGATTTATTAAGTGAATAGTTTTAACATTTTTGGTTAAAGAACAATGTTCATCTGGTAAACTAGGATCTAAGGAAATTAAGCAATTTGTCCCATGCCAATTGTGGCAGGGAAAATACACAACATGTTGTTCATGAAATGCTGAACACGTAACACAGACAGGCAGATAAAGACAGACAGATATAGATAGATAGAACGACATATATGGACAGACAGATATAGAGAGACAGATGGACAGACAGATATAGATATAGATATGGACAGACAGGCATATAAGGACAGGCATATATAGTTGGACAGACAGATATAGACAGGCAGATATAGACAGCTATAGATATATATTGACAGACAGATATAGACAGGCAGATATAGATAGACAGATAGATATAGACTGACAGGCAGATATAGATAGACATGGACAGGCAGACAGATATAGATAAACAGATGGACAGACAGATAGAGATAGAGATAGGGACAGACAGGCAGATAGAGACAGCTATAGATAGACATGGACAGACAGACAGATATAGATTAGACATGCAGATAGATAGACAGGCAGATATAGACAGACAGGTAGATATAGATAGACATGGACAGACCGACAGATATGGACAGACATATATAGATAAACAGATGGAAAGACATATATAGAGATATGGACAGACAGGCAGATATAGACAGCTATAGATGGACATGGACAGACATACAGATATAGACAGGCAGATATAGTTAGACAGACAGATATAGACATATATATATATATACAGTGCTGCTCGAAAGTATGTGAACCCCTTGAACAGTTAAGAGTTTTCTGTTGTTTTACCATGATTTTCCTATTTTATCATCACAAGTTTTACATATATGAAATGTCAGGTTTATGTTTAACAGTTCCATGTACTTTTTTAGAGGGAATTGTGTGAGTAGCCAAAAAAATACATGAAACATGGAATTAGTGGATGTGCAAAAGTAAGTGAACCCCCAGCTGTATTGGTAAAGTCAAGGAGGTAACAGATTCAGGTGAAACACTTTTGGGTGCTTAATTAGTCAATTAAGCAAACCAATCAAATGAGACATCATTAGGAAAAGGGTTGGACAACACAGATTAAAAGAGAGAGAAAAACAACCAAACGACTGCAGTGCCAGGGTGTACCCATACGAATCAACCATGCCAAGAGGAAAGGAGATACCCGAGGAAATCAAGAAAATGGTACTGACAGCCCATCAGTCTAGAGAAGGCTACAAGACAATCTCCAAACGATTCCAGCTCCATCCATCCACGGTGAGGCAAATAATTTACAAATGGAGGGCGTCCAAGATGACCGCATCTTTGCCTAGAAGTGGACGCCCATTAAAACTAACATCAAGAAGCACCCGTAGAATAATAAATCAGGTAAAGGACAACCCACACATCACCTCTAAAGAGTTGCAGAGCTCTCTGGCAGCGTCAGGTGTAAATGTACATGCGTCTACAATTAGACGAAAATTGAACCAACACGACATTCATGGGAGGGTTGCTAGAAGGAAGCCTCTGCTCTCCAAAAAGAACAAAGCTGCCCATTTAAACTTTGCCAGAGAGAACTTGGACAAACCAGAGGCCTTCTGGAAGTCCATTCTCTGGACAGATGAGTCCAAAATAGAATTATTTGGTCATAATCGTAAGCGCTTTGTTTGGAGAAAAACCAACACAGCACATGAAGAAAAGAACCTCATCCCAACAGTGAAGCATGGTGGTGGAAATGTTAAGGTATGGGGCTGCTTCTCTGCTTCTGGACCTGGACAACTCCATATCATCCAGGGAAACATGAATTCTGAAGTGTATCAGCAAATTCTTGATAAGAATCTCCAGCCATCAGTCAGGAAGTTGAAACTGGGCCGTAAATGGGTTTTTCAACAAGACAACGACCCAAAACATACCAGCAAATCTACCAAGGAATGGTTCAGAAAAAAGAGGATTCGTACTCTGGATTGGCCAAGTCAAAGTCCGGACCTCAATCCAATTGAAATGTTGTGGCTAGACCTGAAGCGGGGGGTACATGCCAGATGTCCCTCCAACCTTTCTCAACTGGCTGAGTTCTGCAAGGAAGAGTGGGCAAAAATCCCCCACAGCAGATGCGAGAGACTGGTCAGTGGCTATAGAAAACGTTTGATTGCAGTAATGGCTGCAAAAGGAGGTGCCACACGCTATTAACCAAAAGGGTTCACATACTTTTGCACAAGTCATATTTTCAGTTTTTGTGGGAGAAACCACTTTTTTTGAATAAATAATGAAAATACATCATTTTTCTTTGTTTGTGTCCATTATTTGGAAAGTCCTGCTTTACAAATTGGTGTTTGGATATACATTTAATAAGGTTATTTTACATTTTTGTACAATTACAATGACCATGTCTAGGGGGTTCACATACTTTCGAGCAGCACTGTATATAGAGAGAGAGAGAGAGAGAGAGAGAGAGAGAGAGAGAGAGAGAGGTACACGCATATAGATACATGCATTTTGCAGTGTTGCCATGAAGCATAGTTGTATCTATTAATACACCGGGAAACTTATATTAAAATAATAAAATACTGAGCAGCAGCAGCAGCAGCAGAGGAGGAGGATGAGGGGGAGGGGCCAACTGCACCCACGGGGGTCCCCGGCTGTAGAGTGATTCTCGGGCGCCGGTGTGGGGTTGGAGCCGCGGGGACGCGCACGCACGCTGAGTTAATACAAAGTCGTGCGCTTCTGCACACTTCCAGCCTCTGTGCCTGTGTGTGTGTGTGTGTGCGTGTGTGTGTGTGTGTGTGTGTGTGTGTGTGTGTGTGTGTGTGTGTGTGTGTGTCCTCACGTAGCCTCTCTGCGGGGGAATATCAATTGAGTCTTGTCGGACTGTAACCGATCCATCCATCCATCCATCCATCCATCCATCCATCCATCCCTCCCACGCACGCACGCACGCACGCACGCACGCACGCACGCACGCACGCACGCACGCACGCACGCACGCACGCACGCACGCACGCACGCACGCACGCACGCACGCACGCACGCACGCACGCACGCACGCACGCACGCACGCACGCACGCACGCACGCACGCACGCACGCACGCACGCACTAGTAGGTCCAGATACACATGAGTGTGTGCGTGCGTGCGTTGATGTGTGTGTGCGTGCGCGCCCACGTTTGATGTGTGTGTGCGTGCGCGCCCACGTTATGAACTTATACACGTTATACACCTGCCTGTACACTTAACGTCACCAAAGTTGCGTAGGCCCTTAGGGTTCCACCTGGACGTTCAAGGGCGTAGGTGTACGCAAACTGACGCACGGCGCAGAGGGGGCTGCATGCATCCCATTGGCTGCTCAAAGCGACTTCCAGAGTTCGTGTGTCAAGAGTTGAACTCTGACGTCAGAGTTCTCCCTTCAAAAACTGCCGCAGAAAGTGCGAGCTAAAGTGGGTAGGACTGCGCTTTTTAATATTTTTAATTGTTAACCGCTCGGTCGTATCCAGACATCAATATAAATATAAATATTGCATGCCTACACGGCCGTAGGAATCGCTGACGGGGCTAAAAAAGTCCAACATGGCGATATGGGGAGCTGTTAAATGTAAAATTGCACACAGACCCCCAGCGGAAAGATGATTATGGGAAATTACACGCCTCTCCGCAGACCAATTTTTGGCTTTCTACTTTCTTCCGAATTTAACACTGATAAAGTTGTAGGCTAAACTAAAGTGCGGTTGATTCAGCAAGCATGACACACGCACACACACGCACACACCTGCTTTGTTTGGTGTTTAGCATTTGTATGGACTTGTGTGGTGAAGCCTTCAACTCTTTAACGCAACTTGGAAGTGAGATAAATGATCGGATCATGACATGTACATTATAATGCAATCGCTACTCAAGCGTTTAACATTTAAGCCATGGCAAGAAATAAACATGGCAAGAGGTAAACATTGGCATTGTAAAATGTACAGCTATTATCTCTGGGCTGCGGTGGTTATATAATATATCATTTGTCATATATTAACATGTTTATGCCTAATCCTTGTTTATGTTTATGTGTTTGTGTTTGTGTGTGTGTGTGTGTGTGTGTACGTGTGTGTGTGTGTGTGTGTGTGTGTGTGTGTGTGTGTACGTGTGTGTGTGTGTGTGTGCGCGCGTGCCTGTGCGTACGAAAAAAACAAAGGGATTTAATAGTAGTCTACCTTTTTGAAACAACATTATTTTCCATTGTAAAAATAGGTTCTGGCCCTGTCACACCTTGACGATTTAGCCAGCGGATCCAAATGTCTCTAAAACGCTGGCATACGCTGAACTATCAATGTTTTTTTTAATACATAACGTATACATAACGTATTAGTAACTCATATACAACGTTTCTTATACCAAACTTATACCAACGAATGCTTAGCGTGTGGCCGGCATTCACAACTTATGCCCAACGATAGTCTAACTTATGCATAGCGCGCGGCAGCGTATCGCCGACGATCGCGCGTCGTAGCCGCTCGATTCAAATCATAACCGCACTGGACATCGCAGTATCAACATCACCGTATCAATATCACCGTCACGTATCAATCATTCGTCATTTGCGTCATATGCATGACGCATATGACATAAGTGTCATGCATATGCACATGCATATCATATGCATGTGCGTCATCGTCGGCATACGCTGGCTAAATCGTCGAGGTGTGACAGGGCTGTTACGTTTGTAATATCAGATGTTCCCCTATTTAGAGGGCGGCAGTAGCGCAGTATGTTGAGACTTGGCTTGGAATACGGAAGTTCGCCGGTTTGAGTCCCTGAAACACCTGGGCACTTCCGGGGGTGCCCTTTAGCAAGGTACCAGACCCCCTACACTGCTCCTTGAGCGCTGTATGTACAATAGCTGCACCCACTGCTCCTAATACTAGGATGGTGTTAAATGCAGAGAAACACATGTCACTGTGTGTGTCCATGTATGTGACCACCAATAAAGAGGATTCAATCCTCCAGATTTAGACTTAAATTAGATTTATTCATTAGTTTATTTATGTATGTTTATTTATACTTTTGAATACCTCCTCCGTCGCCTCGCCCCGTCCTCGGTGCTCCGGCCTCCTCCCCAGACAGGAAGTGGTTACGGCGGGGTTCTCACTCCACCTCATCACAGATGGCCATTTAACACATCGCTGGGCGAGCGACATATAAAAAGCCCCATCGCGAGCACCAGCCGTTCGTCTAGACCCGGACGACTTTGCACAAATGTGCACATTAGATTTATTTATTCCCCTCCCCCCCCCCCGACTCTCACCTGCTGTCCGACCGGTGATCCACTCAATCCGACTTCTGTTTTTAGTTTTTGTTATTATTTAGCTTTCTTGAGCATGTCTTGCCTCTCTCTCTCTCTCTCTCTCTCTCTCTCTCTCTCTCTCTCTCTCTCTCTCTCTCTCTCTCTCTCTCTCTCTCTCTCGCTCTCTCTCTCTCTCTCTCTCCTCTCTCTCTCCCCCTCTCTCTCTCTCTGTGGTTACTCTGTGTAGGTCTCTCCTTCCTCTCTCTCTCTGGTAACTCTGTGTAGGTGTCTCTCTCCCTCTCTCTCTCTGGTAACTCTGTGTAGGTGTCTCTCTCCCTCTCTCTCTATGGAAACTCTGTGTAGGTGTCTCTCTCCCTCTCTCTGTGGTAACTCGGTGTAGGTGTCTCTCTCCCTCTCTCTGTGGTAACGCTGTGTTGGTGTCTCTCTCCCTCTCTCTGTGGTAACTCTGTGTAGGTCTCTCTCTCCCTCTCTCTCTATGGTAACTCTGTGTAGGTGTCTCTCTCCCTCTCTCTCTGTGGTAACTCTGTGTATATGTCTCTCTCCATCTCTCTGTGGTAACTCTGTGTAGGTCTCTCTCTCTCTCTCTCTCTCTCTCTCTCTCTCTCTCTCTCTCTCTCTCTCTCTCTCTCCTCTCTCTCTCTCCCTCTCCCTCTCTCCCTGTGGTCACTCTGTGTAGGTGTCTCTCTCTCTCTCCATGTAACCAGTCTGTGTAGGTCTCTCTCTCTCTCTCTCTCTCTCTCTCTCTCTCTCTCTCTCTCTCTCTCTCTCCTCTCTCTCTCTCTCTCTCTCTCTCTCTCTCTCTCTCTCTCTCTCTCTCTCTCTCTCTCTCTCTCTCTCTCTCTCTCTCTCTCTCTCTCTCTCTCTCCCTGTGGTAACTCTGTGTAGGTGTCTCTCTCCCCCTCTCTCTGTAGGTGTCTCTCTTTCTCCCTTCCTCTCTCTGTGGTAACTCTGTGTAGGTGTTTCCCTCCTCTCTCTCTGTGGTAACTCTGTGTAGGTGTCTCTCTCCCTCTCTCTGTGTAGGTGTCTCTCTCCCCCTCTCTGTGTAGGTGTCTCTCTTTCTCCCTTCCTCTCTCTGTGGTAACTCTGTGTAGGTGTCTCTCTCCCTCACCCTCTCTCTCTGTGGTAACTCTTTGTAGGTCTCTCTCTCTTTCTGTCTCTGTCTCTCTCCCTCTCTCTCTGTGGTAACTCTGAGGTGTCTCCCTCCCTTCCTCTCTTTCTGTAGTAACTGTTTAGGTGTCTCTCTCTTCCTCTCTCTCCCTCCCTGTGGTAACTCTGTGTAGGTCTCTCTCTCTCTCTCTCCCTCTCCCCCTCTCCCTGTGGTCACTCTGTGTAGGTGTCTCTCTCTCCATGTGGTCACTCTGTGTAGGTGTCTCTCTCTCCCTGTGGTCACTCTGTGTAGGTGTCTCTCTCTCCATGTGGTCACTATGTGTAGGTGTCTCTCTTTCTCTCCCTGTGGTAACTCTGTGGAGGTGTCGCTCTCTCTCCCTCTCCCCCTCTCCCTGTGGTAACTCTGTGTAGGTCTCTCTCTCTCTCTCTCTCTCTCCCTCTCCCTCTCTCCCTGTGGTCACTCTGTATAGGTGTCTCTCTCTCCATGTGGTCACTATGTGTAGGTGTCTCTCTCCTTCCTTCATCTCTTTCTGTGGTAACTGTGTAGGTGTCTCTCTCCCTCTCTCTGTGGTAACTATGTGTATGCCTCTCTCTCTCTCTCCCTGTGGTCACTCTGTGTAGGTCTCTCTCTCTCTCTCTCTCTCTCTCTCTCTCTCTCTCTCTCTCTCTCTCTCTCTCTCTCTCTCTCTCTCTCTCTCTCTCTCTCTCTCTCTCTCTCTCTCTCGCTCTCCCCCTCTCTCTCTCTCTGTGGTAACTCTGTGTACGTGTGGATGTCTTGCCTTTCTCTCTCTCTCCCTCTGTGGTAACTCTGTGTAGGTGTCTCTCTCTCCCTCTCTCCCTCTCCCTCTGTGGTAACTCTGTGTAGGTGTCTCCCTCTCTCCCTCTCTCCCTGTGGTAACTCTGTGTAGGTCTCTGTATCCCTCTCTCTCTGTGGTAACTCTGTACGTGAGGATATCTTGCCTTTCTCTCTCTCTCCTTTTCCCTCTCTCCCTGTGGTAACTCTGTGTAGGTCTCTCTCTCTCTCCCTCTCCCTCTCTCCCTGTGGTCACTCTGTGTAGGTGTCTCTCTCTCCATGTGGTCACGATGTGTAGGTGTCTCTCTTTCTCTCCCTGTGGTATCTCTGTGTAGGTGTCCTTCTCCCTCCCTTCCTCTCTCTCTGGTAACTGTGTAGGTCTCTCCCTCCTCTCTCCCTGTGGTAACTCTGTGTAGGTGTCTCTCTCCTTCCTTCATCTCACTTTCTGGT
>CM051009.1:9103415-9110915 GCA_027704905.1 Muraenolepis orangiensis
GTATTACCCATTCCGTACGAAGTGCGGAATCTGTAATTTAGCTTGTTACCTCCAAATATATATATATATATATATATATATATATATATATATATATATATATATGAATAATATAATACATGATACTAGTAGTGTCCTTCCTTTCCGAAATACTTTTATTTCCCACAAAGTGATAAAGAAGTAGCAATTTCCACCTGCTATTGTAAACCTTTTCTTGTCTTGTTGTGTTGTCGGTGGTGTATCTCTTATTTATTTTCCTTTTAACATTTACTCATGACGGCCGTAGATACTGATAGTGTTACAGCCAGACAGTCTTTATATAGCCACTGTCTGGACACCACAGGCTCCCACAGGCCGGCCCGGAAAGATACGACCATGCTCAATATTCACAGACGGTACAAATAAATCCACAGAGTTGTGTTTTTTTTTGTCGGGCGGGGGGGGGGGGGGGGGGGGGGAAGGGGAAGGGGCTGTCTTTATATTCCCCCTCCTCTTCTGGTCCGAGACAATAAAGAACTGCCACCGCCTGGGATCCGGGTCGTTAAGAAAGCTCTCTCTCTCTCTCTCTCTCTCTCTCTCTCTCTCTCTCTCTCTCTCTCTCTCTCTCTCTCTCTCTCTCTCTCTCTCTCTCTCTCTCTCTCTCTCTCTCTCTCTCTCTCTCTCCCCTTCTCTCTGTATGTGGAAAAGGCACTTTCATTTAGTCTTACTTTCACTTTCGTTTTCAAGTGCCTGGACTGACACGTGTGACATGTTTACGGCGCTCCGGACAGAGCGGCGATGCGGTTGCAGAGGGAAGCTCCTACTTGCATGCAGTGGTAAGGCTGCTTGCAAAACACACATTACAACACACACACACACGCACACACAAACACACACACATTAAAGCGCATGCACACACACGCACGCACGCTACACATACATTCACTCATGCACACCCTCATGCACACCTACTTGTAAACACAGACACAAACCAAGCACATACACACACACACACACACAAACACGCAACCAACACACTGTATGTAGTACACTCAAACACACACGCATACTAGAGTGTGCAAATCGACTGGAATCAATCCATCTGAAAAGCCATCATCACCCATGAGGCGTGAAGAATTAATTTGATTAAAGAAGTCAAAATTGCTGGAGGAGTTGTCTAGCGTCGGGAGTTTCACTGGAAATGTAAAACTCCCAACTGTATATGAACTTGACTAGAGTTACTGGGGAGATGTGTGTTAATAATTCACCACTGGGGAGAATACACGACTGGACCAGAGTTAACTGGGGACAATGCACTACTGCACCAGAGTTAACTGGGGAGAATACACTACTGCACCAGAGTTAACTGGGGAGAATACACTACTGCACCAGAGTTAACTGGGGAGAATACACTACTGGACCAGAGTTAACTGAGGAGAATACACTACTGGACCAGAGTTAACTGGGGAGAATACACTACTGCACCAGAGTTAACTGAGGAGAATACACTACTGGACCAGAGTTAACTGGGGAGAATACACTACTGGACCAGAGTTAACTGGTGGGATTACACTACTGGACCAGAATTAACTGGTGAGATTACACTACTGGACCAGAGTTAACTGGGGACAATACACTACTGGACCAGAGATAACTGGGGAGAATACACTACTGGACCAGAGTTAACTGGGGACAATACACTACTGGACCAGAGATAACTGGGGAGAATACACTACTGGACCAGAGTTAACTGAGGAGAATACACTACTGGACCAGAGTTAACTGGAGATATTACACTACTGGACCAGAGTTAACTGAGGAGAATACACTACTTGCACTTGATTCTGTGCACGCCGATATAACGACACTTTAACATATATGACACATATGAAGACTAACATTAGAGGAATTATAAGAGCAATGCACTCCGGGAAGGCGCAGACTTAAGTCTTCACGTGGGCGTACCGAACCGATATGGCGTAGCGGCGTCTCGTATAAAACATCGTATGGGCCCTTTTTGTTGCTTTTCTATGGAGGAAATAGTGTGCGTTTTATAGATTTGGATGCGGCAAGGAGAAGAGCGGAGAGGAAATGAGGAGAGTCGGGCAAAGGGAAGATGAATGAATAGGCAGGAAGACAGATTCCTCCCTTGAACAGCCGAGCTGCCATTCACAGTGTGGGAGGTGATATGTAAATACGTCTGATGTTATTGACAGTACCAGCACAGCTAGTACTGGATATCTCAACAGGAGTGGAGGGGGTGGAGGGGGAGGGGGAGGGGGGGGAGGGGGAGGCATTATGTACCCGTGGAATGAGTCTTGATTAAAAATAAAATATCGCCAAGGAGCAATTTCACGATTTTTATTCGAAAGGATTTTGTGTCAGATGCAGTTTGTGCGCAGGCCTGCAGCCTCTGTGTGTGTGTGTGTGTGTGTGTGTGTGTGTGTGTGTGTGTGTGTGTGTGGTGTGTGATGTTCTTTTTGGGTTTTAAGACATTTCTGCTTGTGTGTATATTTGAATGTTTAGGCCGATAGGCAAGGGAACGTGTGTGTGTGTGTGTGTGTGTGTGTGCACATGCACAGATAGGCATGTGGTTGTGTGTTCAATTATGGATACAGGTGTGCTCCATATCAGATTTAATATATTATTAGTATTTATTGAAATATAACTCACACACACACACACACACACGCATGCATACACGCACACACGCACGCACACACACACAGGCCCAAACACACGTAACACCACTACAATGTATATCCCTCCACAATTGACAAAGAAGCAAACCAGTTAGGTGACTGAAAGCAACGTTTTTATTCCAACCAACTTTTCAGGAAATCGGCAAAGCAGATTTTTTTTCCCTCCGCCGGTAAAATCCTTGAACATTTACATATTCTCATAGCCGAGGACGAGTGTCTGTCGATACAAAAGTCTGTACATGAATCATAAGTCACATTAATATCATTTCCAACAGGTTAAAACCAAAAACTATTTTTTTAACCAGCACTGTGTATCTTTTTTTTCTTTTTGTTATTCCTCGCCTTTTCATCCACAAATTGATTCAATGGGAAATTAAATCATTGTGTTTCATTGAGCAGCGCTTAAAAAGAGAACACTGCCTTTTGAGCGTCATGAAGAAGGCTCTCTGTGATACAAAGAGTTGACTATGAAATGTAACTAATGATTAAATCTAAAAATCGAAATCGAAGGAGTATTTGAATACTCTCTATTGGTCACATACATGTACACACACAGTGAAATGAGTTTCTCTGCATTTAACTCATCCCAGTATTAGGAGCAGTAGGCAGCTATTGTATATATACAGTGCCCGGGAAGCAGTGTAGGGTGTCTGGAGCCTTGCTCAAGGGCACCTCGGCAGTGCCCAGGAGGCGAACTGGCACCTTTTTTCAAGTACCAGTTCTAACTCCGTACTTGAACCGACGACCCTCTGCTGGGACTTGGTTCCCAAGCCAAGACCCAACAGATTGATCTACTGCCTCCCCCATTGTTTATGTGTACTGTGTGTATGTGTACTGTGTGTATGTGTACTATCTGTCTGTGTACTGTGTGTGTTTACTGTGTGTATGTGTACTATCTGTATGCGTAGTGTGTGTGTGCACTGTGTGTATGTGTACTGTGTGTATGTGTACTGTGTGTATGTGTACTGTGTGTATGTGTACTGTGTGTATGTGTACTGTGTGTGTATGCATACTATCTGTATGCATACTATCTGTATGCGTACTATCTGTATGTGTACTGTGGTTATGTGTATGTGTTACGCCCCAACGAGACCGACGCCCCGACGAGACACGGAGACTCAAAACAATGGAAAAAATGTCTTTACTGTAAATATCTCCAACATCAAAAACACAAACTAGGCAGGGTTGGACTGGATACTTGGCGAGGTCGGAGCTGGAACACGCAGTCTCTGGTGACAGTGGTTCACAATAACCAAGCGCCCAACGTCGGTCCTCGGCAGCCTAAAGAAGGGTAGATCCCAGGTGTTAATTAGCCTCAGTAGGCCTGATTATGATGGGCAACACCTGGGATCCATTAGAGCGCGGGGGGGGGGGGGGGCACAACAGTATGTGTACTGTGTGTGTGTGTGTGTGTACTGTGTTTATGTGTACTATCTGTATGTGTACTGTGTGTGTGTGTGTGTTTACTGTGTGTATGTGTACTATCTGTATGCGTAGTGTGTGTGTGCACTGTGTATGTGTACTATATGTATGTGTACTGTGTGTATGTGTACTGTGTGTATGTGTACTGTGTGTGTATGCATACTATCTGTATGCATACTATCTGTATGTGTACTGTGTTTATGTGTACTATCTGTATGTGTACTGTGTGTGTGTGTGTGTGTACTGTGTTTATGTGTACTATCTGTATGTGTACTGTGTGTGTGTGTGTGTGTACTGTGTGTATGTGTACTATCTGTCTGTGTACTGTGTGTGTTTACTGTGTGTATGTGTACTATCTGTATGCGTAGTGTGTGTGCACTGTGTGTATGTGTACTATATGTATGTGTACTATCTGTATGCGTAGTGTGTGTATGTGTACTATCTGTATGTGTACTGTGTGTATGTGTACTGTCTGTATGTGTACTGTGTTGCATGAGTCAGACAAGCCGCTGGAATGTAGCACAAGCCGCTGGAATGTAGCAGGTGTATAACGCCATACCAAATACCATACCAGTATACTGCCAGTATACTCTGGTGGGACAAATGCTGAGATGTCTTGATGGTGTTAAAGGGATCTGCCAACACCTCCTTTAAAATATCCAGCTTGGACACAACATGTACCACGCGAGGAAGAGGGCAAGAGTGATGGGGCGCCGTGATGTCACCTACAGTACACGACAAAATCAGTTTGGAGTTCGGAGGGTACTCCCCCACTTTCCCCCACAAGTTTTGTTTAATTTCCAAGAGGGGTTTTCCTCTGTAAAGAGACCCACCGACATTACATGACATTACATTACAGTCATTTATCAGACGCTTTTATCCAAAGTGACTTACAACCGTGTGTTTCAACAAAGGAAGGTAAGAGAACAACTCGTCACCTGAAGTCAAAAGTGCATTTCATTTCTAACAAGTCTCCAATAACTGAACCAGTGCTCAGGTAGAAGTACAATAATTCAGACAAAAGTGTAAGGGAAAAAGTACCTACCTCTGGGTTGTGTGTGTGTGTGTGTGTGCGACGTCTGCACGAACAGTCAGTCAGTCCACCGCTGGTCCATGATGAAGGTGACGGTAGCGACGGCGGCACGATGACAAACGGTCCATTTCCCCTTCGTCTCGTTCCAGAGAGCTTGTTTGTCTTCTCCTTCTCCTCGGGTGACGTATCGGATCAGAGTGTAGTTTTTTGGGTTTTTCATGTTGTGGTCTTCTGGTCCAATTCAATCCTCATTGCCCAGAGTGTTTAATTCAGTCCTGTGGAAGGAGGGAGGAGGTGGATGGGGGGGGGGGGGGGGGGGGGGGTGGAGAGTCTGCTCTGCTGGCGGATACCTGGGGAAGCCATTAGGATTGCCGTAATGGGCTTTTTGGCAGCGCTTCATCAACAGGCCCTTTGTCGTTATTTTTAAGGACAAAAACATCGGGTTTGTGTGTGTGAGTGTGTGAATGTGTGTGTTTTTCTGAGTTTTTAACATTAAAATGGAAGATAAATCAACAGATTTCAGTTGTTGCACTGCACCTGGTCATCGGCACCCCATTTTTTTGGCATGTTTTTGTCGGTTGGTATTTTTGGTCTGTTAGTATTGAGCCATGCGCCGGGATACCCCAGATACAATCGCCGTGTTTCAAATGTGGCTATTTGTTCTTTCATTCTGGCTTCATGAGCGACGATAGCTCTGAAAGGTCATGCGAGATGTTGTATGAGAGAAACACAATGATCTGTCTTTTAGACGTTCGTTTTAATCTTTTAAACTATCGCACGGCTATTTATGAAACCAATTGACAGCCAGTAACTCACCGACCAAAAGCCGAAGCCCAACCCGAAAGCATTCCTCGACTTTAGTTCCCAGAGTGGCCGTTTGGCTTGAATTGATGCTCGCCCGCTTACGGTTTGTTTGTCTGGTGTGATTTGATCCGGTGATCCGTCTCTCTCTCCTCTGCTTCCTCCATGTTTGAGGTAAATGTAGACGGATGCATCGACACCCCGATATAAAACCTTGTTTTATATTTGTATTTTTCCTCGTGCTCCAGCGGGCTGGTTATGTGGGATAGATGGATGGCATGGGTTTATCAGGGCACCTTCGGGTTGAAGGGGCACATTCCAAAGAGGGGGGTGGGCATTGTTTTTTTTTTGCCACATCAATTTGTTACCATTAGTATCCCACTTACAATCATCTATTGCACTGGTTCCCAACATTTTAAAGGTCATATACCCCCTCAAACATTGAACCTCCTTCTGTGTACCCCATCTACCTCTCATCTGATGTTACACATGAAGACAAGGCAGTGTTATGAACTAGTTAAGGTCCTGTACCCTCTCAAACATTGAACCTCCTTCTGTGTACCCCATCTACCTCTCATCTGATGTTCCACATGAAGACAAAACAGTGTTATGTACTATTTAGCTCTTTATTCAGCCTCGTAGAAAGCCCTATCGTATTTCAAACAAGTGATATGCACATCAGCTCAAACACAATAGAAATGATTTCTCTGTATACATACATACATATATATATATATATATATATATATATATATATATATATATATATATGTATGTATATGGTAATGACTTACTACTGCCCCATGATCGTCTCTATCGAGTTTTGCCTAATGATCATGCAGTCGGACACGCAGGGCCGAAAGAGAGCGTCGGCTGTATTGACCGGTGAACTAGAATGAATGAACTAGAAGGTCCTTCTAACTAGCGGATGATTATGGATACACCTTGTGGAGTGGATGGATTTATTTGTGCGTGCGATGTGAAAACATAGCGCCCACGAGGAGGTCGCTCTGCTTCCCGTGAGGGGTGTATATTTTCAGCGTTTTTTCGAAACAGACTGCACTCGGGTTTCTGTTTTACAATGTTCTATGGACACTTTCTGTTTAAGAGCCCTGCTCTAAAAGTAGACCCTTACATTACATTACACAGTCATTTAGCAGACGCTTTTGTTCCTAAGCGACTTACACTAAGGTAATATAACATACAGGAGGTAGGCAAGAGAACTATACTAGTCACCAGAAGTGCATTTGAGTGCATTTCCTTCCTAACAAGCGTTAGCTTTACCTTAGATTTAACACAATTAGTCCATCAAACAAAGGGGACAGTGAAAGATAGATCAGAAAATAGATCATCCACGTTTCCGTCGATTTATAACGGGATACGCTCTCTGCTGTGGGCAATTCTGCTTATTTCCAGCCGTCAGTCTTCTACCTCTACGTCGAGACCCACACGCTGACGGACAGACGGATTGGGACCGCTGACTGACTGACCAGGCAGACAGACAGACAGACAGACAGACAGACAGACAGACAGACAGACAGACAGACAGACAGACAGACAGAC
>CM051009.1:9115915-9135915 GCA_027704905.1 Muraenolepis orangiensis
TGTGTGTGTGTGTGTGTGTGTGTGTGTGTGTGTGTGTGTGTGTGTGTGTGTGTGTGTGTGTGTGTGTGTGTGTGTGTGTGCGTGTGGGTGTGCGCTCGTGTGTCCGTCCGCTAGCCACCATTAGCAGGCTAATGGGTACAGTATATCTGGATATGAGCAGAAGGAGCCTCAGGGCGTAATTGTGAGATGTTCATTTAATCGGAATGCCGCCGCTTGTATTTATGTAATTATTATGTAAAGTTCCGATCGTCGTTGTTTGTTGCAACCTACGGGTAATTTATCCAATTGATTGTGCAATCTTCTTATTTTTTTAAACAATTTTTATGTGGGCCGCATTTGCATAGCGCTTATCTACGTCTCCGACCGCTCAAACTGCTTTACCTGCAGACCTCAGATTCACCCGCTCAAACACACCCTAATGGAGGCATGGGGGGGGGGGGGGGGGCAGATAGTGATGGGGTGTTGGTCTCCCTCCGACATCTAAAAAAAGGTTCCCCATTAGATCCCCTCTCACCTGCAAGACACCCCCCCCCGAGCTCACGTCCTGCATCCTTTGGCGACTGATGTCTTTAAGTCACTTTGGAGATATGAGCGACAGGACTACAATGAGTAAAATGCTATGAACCGTCTGAGGTGAGGACGTGCGAGAGACGGTGGAGCGGTTCAGGGGTTGTTAAGGTGCCTTGCTCAGGGGAACTCTGCCAGAAGAGGAAGTTGAGAACAGGTTGCAGTTGCAGATAGTGGCGATTGCAACAGGGAAGGCTCCAGGAAAAATGAACGGCTGCTGTTTGTCTGGTGTTTTCCGTAATTAATCCAAAGAAGGAAATGTCCCCGATATTTATGACTTTAAACAGGGAAACAAACAGCTTAATGTTTAATGGATTCGCTGAAATGTTTTGTTACTTTGTATAATTAGTTTCACTTATTCCTCGAATCAGAAATTCAAAAGGTGCGTCTCGCCCAAGACAAATCTCCATGTGAAATAAACAGCTTTTTAAGAAATTGATTTAATATGCTAATTGTTGTTTGTTGTTGTTGTTGTAGTTCGGTTCACTTTCAGAAATTCAGAATCAACAAAGTCTGCGCGTGAACCACGGACACACAGACAACCTGTGAGTCTCATTGTCCCTCTCTCTTGCTCTCTCTCTTGCTCTCTCTCTCTCTCTCTCTCTCTCTCTTGCTCTCTCTCTCTCTCTCTCTCTCTCTCTCTCTCTCTCTCTCTCTCTCTCTCTCTCTCTCTTGTCTCTCTCTCTCTCTCTCTCTCTCTCTCTCTCTCTCTCTCTCTCTCTCTCTCTCTCTCTCTCTCTCTCTCTCTCTCTCTCTCTCTCTTTTTCTCTCTGTCTCTCCAGATGACCACACTGCTGGGTCTCACCAGAGGGTCTGCCAGGACAGAGAGAGAGAGAGAGAGAGAGAGAGAGAGAGAGAGAGAGGGTGCTTCATCACAGAAACGTGCTAATTGCTAAACTTGCAGGTGTGGGGGAGTGGGGTGGGGTGGGGTGGGGTAGGGTAGGGTGGGGTGGGGTGGGGTAGGGTAGGGTGGGGTGGGGTGGGTGTGAGGCGGTTGGCACCTGGAAATGAGGCTATTTGTATTCTCCTGTCAGGTAACTTTTGAAAAAAGATAAAAGGAGAAGATTAGAAAGTAAACGGGAAAAAAAACCATGGCGCCAGTTAGGGAGTTGGAAAGCTGAATTCATTTGTTTTCTGTGTGTGTGTGTGTGTGTGTGTGTGTGTGTGTGTGTGTTTGAAGATTGAGCGTGGTTCAATACTATATATATATATATATATATATATATATATATATATATATATATATATATATATATATTTATATTGTTTGTATCTTCCTCTCTATGTGTAATACTCCAATGCGAAGGCGTTCTAAATGCAATAAAATCAGAGGCTCCTATTTGTTATCCCAATCAAAATTGCACCCGGGAGTTTCGGCCTCGTCGCCATGGATTCAGACCTCGGGCGTCTGGAACGTGATTGGCTGATCAGATCGTTAGTCGTTATCCAATCAGGAGCTGTGATACGGTGTTGGTATTAAATGAATCTCCTCGTCCGTTGTCCTTGGCAACCCCATCAATATGTTAACGGCGCAAATCCAACGTCCTACCTTCATATTTTGGCGGGCGTCCATTTAAACATGTCTCCGTGACCTTCCTGACGTTTAAAGCTTAGAGTGGATTTCGTCCTCTTTTTTAAAATAAAAGTGTTTCCTGTACGAGAAGCAGGGAAAACGATAAAATAAATGGATTAAAACAAATAATTTAAAAAAATGTTACATTTGATGTTCTCTGGTCATGTAGCACCAGTTCTCTAGGGCTGTTGTTCCAGCTGTTGTTCTCTGGTCATGTAGCACCAGTTCTCTAGGGCTGTTGTTCCAACTGTTGTTCTCTGGTCATTAGCACCAGTTCTCTATAGGGCTGTTGTTCCAACTGTTGTTCTCTGGTCATTAGCACCAGTTCTCTATAGGGCTGTTGTTCCAACTGTTGTTCTCTGGTCATGTAGCACCAGTTCTCTATAGGGCTGTTGTTCCAACTGTTGTTCTCTGGTCATTAGCACCAGTTCTCTATAGGGCTGTTGTTCCAGCTGTTGTTCTCTGGTCATTAGCACCAGTTCTCTATAGGGCTGTTGTTCCAACTGTTGTTCTCTGGTCATGTAGCACCAGTTCTCTAGGGCTGTTGTTCCAGCTGTTGTTCTCTGGTCATGTAGCACCAGTTCTCTAGGGCTGTTGTTCCAGCTGTTGTTCTCTGGTCATGTAGCACCAGTTCTCTAGGGCTGTTGTTCCAGCTGTTGTTCTCTGTTCATGTAGCACCAGTTCTCTAGGGCTGTTGTTCCAACTGTTGTTCTCTGGTCATGTAGCACCAGTTCTTTAGGGCTGTTGTTCCGACTGTTGTTCTCTGGTCATGTAGCACCAGTTCTCTAGGGCTGTTGTTCCAGCTGTTGTTCTCTGTTCATGTAGCACCAGTTCTCTAGGGCTGTTGTTCCAACTGTTGTTCTCTGGTCATGTAGCACCAGTTCTTTAGGGCTGTTGTTCCGACTGTTGTTCTCTGGTCATGTAGCACCAGTTCTCTAGGGCTGTTGTTCTCTGGTCATGTAGCACCAGTTCTCTAGGGCTGTTGTTCTCTGGTCATGTAGCACCAGTTCTCTACGGCCGTTGTTCATGTAGCGCCAGTTTCTCTTCGTGTCCAAATCTAAATCTGGAGGATTGAATCCTCTTTATTGCTCACATACATGGACACACAGTGACATGTGTTCCTCTGCATTTTACACCATCCTAGTATTACGAGCAGCGGTGCAGCTATTTTATATAGGTAGCGCCCGGGGAGAGCAGTGCGTAGGGGCTCTAGTGCCTTGCTCAAGGGCACCTCGGCAGTGCCCCAGGTGTTTCAGGACTTGAAACGGCGACCTTCCGGGTTACCGAGCCAAGGTTTCCTGCCGCCCCTGTTTGTGTCTTACTACTGCATAGACAGCCCACGTTTAACGAAAAGCCCTACTTTCCAGCGTGAAAGAAAGACGTCTTTTTCCCCACTTTTGGGTTTTCACACATGCGCACGTGCACACTTTTATTTGCCCGTCCGACCCCTCCATCTTCCTGTACTTTGCTGCAACGGCGCAGCAAGTGTCTTGCTTCCGTAGTTACCATGGAAACCAACATCTCAGGTTTTTTTCTCTCTCTCTCTCTCTCTCTCTCTCTCTCTCTCTCTCTCTCTCTCTCTCTCTCTCGCTCTCCTGATGTATGTGTAATGCCCTGTTGGCACATTGCAGCATCTTTTGTTTTAGCCGGTGTCCAAATTCTCTCTTCTTCTTCCGCTCTTCAGTGTTTGGTTGGAGTGAAGGCCGCGTTTTACATAACGCTACGCTACCGCGTGTTTGAACGGATGAAGAAATAGAACAAGAAACATCTAAACTTAGCGCTTAGGATAGCATATCTCCTGGTATCCACATGCTGATGGATGAAGTCAACAGAATACAGAGTCGAAAATATGTTGGCCTTATTTAATCCAAACTTTTTGACTGTACAGCCCTAGTTTAAAGCCACATGTAGGTGACCAATGGAGAGGATTCAGTAGCAGTGGGGTTTTAGGATCATTTAAATGATGCTTAAATGATGATGCTGCTGTCTTTGCCATGCCTCTCTCAATGTATGTTTTCTTTATCATAAAAAAAAGGCCAAATGTACATCTCTCTCTCTCTCTCTCTCTCTCTCTCTCTCTCTCTCTCTCTCTCTCTCTTCTCTTCTCTCTCTCTCTCTCTCTCTCTCTCTCTCTCTCTCTCTCTCTCTCTCTCTCTCTCTCTCTCTCGGGGGGGGGGGGGGGGGGGAACAGGCTAATGTGTGCTGGCATGTGTGTCTATGCCCTTTCACTTGCACTCCCTGGAGGAGTGCACGGGCCCCCTGGGCGGGCGAGGATGAGGTCCATGAGAAGGAGGAGGGTTTTGACCAGCTGTCATTTTCCCTCTATTTTTCCTCCCTCTCCATGTCTGTGTGTTTGTGTGTGTGTGTATGTGTGTGTCTCTCTCTCTCTCTCTCTCTCTCTCTCCTCTCTCTCTCTCTCTCTCTCCTCTCTCTCTCTCTCTCTCTCTCTCTCTCTCTCTCTCTCTCTCTCTCTCTCTCTCTCTCTCTCTCTCTCTCTCTCTCTCTATACTCTCTACTCTCTCTTCTTTCTTACTCTCTACTCTCTCTTCTCTCTCTCTCTCTCTTGTGCTCTCACTTGGGCTCGTTCTGTCACTTGAGTGGATTAATGTTGGAATATTGTTTTCGTCGGGCTGAGTGGTTCAGTCGGAGCAGTGAAAAATTCACACATTTTCCCTCTGCAAACGTCCCCAAATGGGACTCTATACTACGCGTCTCCACCGGGGGACTCCAAGAAAACCTCCCTCAGCCCCGCTTTCATAATTAGCTTTTGACGGATGCAAAATTGTAAGCGCTCGTCATCAACATAAAGGCGGGGGGGACGAGGACAGAACTGGTGCATTGGCTATTTGTTTGGTTTGCTTTATCTTCCCGTACATATTCGTACTTAGCGTAGCAATTCCCCCTGAATTCACCAGGAATATTCGGAATCGGTGCACGTGGATAACCGTCAGTTGACGCATTTGTTTGTTAATTTGATAGAATGTGCTGTTTATTTGTTTATTCAGCGGTCCATTACGTTCTCCTTAAGAGTTAATTGCATCATTTGTTTTCCACGCAAGTCACCGCTATGTATTTTGGGGCAAGGGGAAATGGCTTCGCTATCTGCTAGGTCGGTAGGCCTTCAATGCTCAACTCAACGCATGTTAACGCCTGCGATGTCGCAGCTAAAAAAGCTGATCTTAGATTTAGTACAACATGGCTTGTGGTCATAAACACACGGAATAAACACATTTTATAGCGAAAAGATTGACGGATCGAAAATATGTATCCATGTTATTAAGTTATACATCTCTATCCATCTAGCAAATGTAGAAACAAACAAATCAACATCTTCCTCGTTTATATTGTTAAGTAAACATCAATAGAACAATCTGTATTAGGGTGACCATATTTGGGGTGGGAGATAGCCGATAGCAGTTCAGTCAATGTTTGCGTGCTTAAGTTGAGGGCCTAAGTTGTAGCCTACACGACCGACCAATTGTGGAATGCGAGAAGAGGGCAGGACATAAGGAGAAAGGTCAAAGTAATGTAAGGTATTGAGACTGTAGGAAGAGCTACAAAGCCGAATCCCGGACATTTTTGGTGATTTAGAAACATTACAACATTTTCTAAGGTCGGAAAAAGACGACGTCTGGTAACACCCTAATCTATATTGTTTCAAGTTTCATGTACATGTACAGAAAAGCCTACCTGTCTACCAGTGTGGAGAACTAAACGTTGACATCATATACCAAGATGTCTTTTTGTAATCAATTGTAATTATTTTTTTTATTTTATTTTTCATGAGTTGTATCAGAAGACAAAGCGCCTACACAGAGCTATGACCCTCGATACCTCCGTACTAAACAAACAAAAAGTTTGCAAGGAAAACGAATGGAAAAGCTAAAAGAGGCTTTGTTTTAACGAGTAAAATTAGCTAAACCATGAACATCACCACCCCGAATACAATGTAGTGTTGTTGTCATTTAGCTAATCAGAAGCATTCGTTTTTGCTAGCTATTTTTGCAGTGCCGTCGGTACAGTTTCAATTGTGTTTTAACTAGGATCAAAGTGGTGAATAAATTAAAATAGTTTTCCTCCAAAGTGTTGTGGATATTGGGTCATTTCGATTGTGCAAGTTTAACTTGAAAATACTGCCACACTGGACCGGGAAATGCTCTACGAGCTAAATTACAATATCATTGAAAGCGTTGCGTTGTAAAACCCTCCGAGAAAGTAGACACGGTGATCTTCTGCAATCTCCAATCAGACTGTAGTCAGACTACAGCAGACTCCTCTACAGCTGTTTGAAACCAGCTTAACATAAGTCAATAAATATAATGAAATACATTGATTATAAATCTCCAAATGTAAGGGTAATGTATGTCCACACACTGTGTCACTCCGTTACTTTTCGATGCTAATCTATAACCGATATTAATTAACCATACTTTGACATTCTCAGTGGCGTAATGGAGATTTATTTTCAGTCATGGGTATTATGCGTATTGAAACACCGAACTCTCTATTCATATACATTAGTGAGGCTCTTATATTTAAAAAAATGCTTGCAGAGATTGTGTTTTTGCTACATGCAGCTGTGTTGGCAACACTGATGCAACGGATATATTTCCACAGTAAGGGTCTTGCTGGCACGCCTCATAGATGAGAAGTTTGTTTTTTAATGTATTCTTTTGGTGCTAAAGACACACACATATCACTGAGGCAACCGTGTGCGTGTGTGTGTGTGTGCACGTGTGTACACGTGTGCTTGTGTGTGTGTGTGTGTGTGTGTGTGTGTGTGTGTGTGTGTGTTTGTGCCGGCTTAATTTGAAGCTCATTAAAATAGGATTTTCATTTTGCATCGAATCCTTGAATCCTTGAGTGTTTAAAAAAAAATTCATTACCCAATGCCAAAGACTGTGATGAGAGAGAGAGAGAGAGAGAGAGAGAGAGAGAGAGAGAGAGAGAGAGAGAGAGAGAGAGAGAGAGAGAGAGAGAGAGAGAGAGAGAGAGACTTTATTTCAAGAACGAAAGAAAATTAGCAGCAGAAAAGTAAGAACAGATAACATGCGAATGACAAAAAGACGAGGACAATTTGTGTACTCCACAGACACAGACACACACAGACACAGACACACCACACCCACACACACACACACCACACACACACACACACACACACACACACACACACACACACACACACACACACCACACACACACACACACACACACACACACACTCACAGACAGACATTCACAGATAGCATACAGGAAATGGGTTCCTCTCAGTGATGGAGAAACAGCTGAATGGCAAAATTGACAATTTGCGAAAATTATATGGTAAAATTGGTGCAGAATCGGGGTGACAGGAAGGCAGAATTGCAAAGAGAGTCCAAAGACCAATCCTATACTGCAAGAGCCCCATGCATTAAAGGGCCCATATTGTACCACAAGGTGTGAGTGGGATAAACCATTACAGGACCTTCAAAAAACGTGACGTCACACTGTGGTGGGAGTGTCCAACAAGATGTATGATGGATAGAAAAGATGACCGGTTGGTACAGTCCACTTGGTATGCTGGAAGACTGATGAAGTCTTCATACGTACAACACATTTGATGTTGCATGCTGTCATACTTTGCTGGACTTTTTGGACTCATATTCAATATTCATTACAGTTACTGCACTGTTCTGCACTGTATTTGTTATGCTGCTGCATTATACTGGCACTTTAAAATGCTTTTAAATGCTTTTTGCACAATATTACACATGTATTATATATTACATGTACATATTATCATATCATCCATCAATCACTTTATTGTACTTTCATGTTTATTTTTAATTTTATTGTGTCCTAGAATTTCATACTGCGGGAGGGAAATCATGAATATTTCGTGGTTATTAATCCATAAGGTTAGCTATGAGGTAAAACACTATATTGGTACTTAAGCAGGTGACCTGGCAGTACGAAATTGTGTTATTCATCTTGTTAATATGAATACTTGTGAACTGCTCTATTTTTATGTTCACGTACCTCAGCGTTATGCTATTGTCTGCTTCAACAAATGTACACCTTGTAAGTCGCTTTGGATAAAAGCGTCTGCCAAATGCCCTAAATATAAATGTAAATGTAAATATTGGGTTAAAACAGTTGGCTTTATTGTTTTTTTGTGGTGAATGTAAAGAAATGGTCCAATTTGACCTGCAAAATGCAAAAGCTACATGCCCCTTTCCAGCACAATACGAGGGTTAAGGGATCAACTTTTAAAAAGGAGTTATCTTCTCAGGGACTCATTTTTCCCAGGGCCCTATCTTCAAGTATGTTCATGCCCACACATACAAAATCACCCATTCCAATTTTCTGATATGTTATCTTTGCACGCAGTTTTGGTTCAAATTACTGTAGATTCCCCATGCTAACACATAGGCACTGGACGATGACGACACTTGGGCCGATCAAGGTGGACATAAATACATCTCAAGAAAAGGACACTTAAGGATAACAAGACATTCACCAAGGCCTATCTTAGAGCATCTAATTGATTTCAACTTCAGAACCCTCTGAGGAGAAAGATACCATCTTTACCAAGTCCAGGGGCTGTATTGACCATATTTACACTGTCTGCACAATAATAGGAAATAGACTGAATGAAAATAAATCCATATTTCCATCTTATATTGACTTTTAGGAAGCCGTCCGGTTTGTAAAGAGACCTTGCTCAGTTTTTAGACTCTGTGGCATTTTCGTGTTGGCATTAGGGACAATATCTTCCACAAAAGCCCTCTTTAAAGCCCAAATTTATCAAGCATATGCCATTGCTGAACCTTTGACCCATCATTTTAAACTTACCTTGGTTTCAAATGTTCCCCCGATTGAAATGCAATGCAAATCCAAGAGTGCTTAAAATCTACACACCAATTTAGACTAGTACAGACCAACAATCTGTTCTGGCTAAAAGTGCTGGTTTGTGAGCAATAGTGAGTATTTAGGGAGTATGTATACACTCAATCCATACTATCCAAACATCAGGGATCAGAAAAATTAATCAAAGCACTGTTACTGTTACCACGAAAAAAGAAAATGATCAAAACTTTTTGATAACGACACTGTGTGTCTTTTTGTGTTTTTAATGACTTGGCCAAAGCCTTCGATACTGTGGATCATGATATTCAGATAACACGACTGGTTAGCACTGGTTTCTCTCTGATCATGCTGTATCCTACCTTACAGTTAGGATTCACACTACTACAGTTTGAGGGTCTTACATTTGAAGTCCTAACAGTTTGTAACGGGGTCTTTCAGGGTTCACTTCTGGGTGCACTTTTGTTTACTGTTTATATCAACTGCTTGGAGAAAGACATTGTCTGATGACGTCATCTTTCCATTTTTATTCAGAGGACTGAATGTTATTTTGTTGTGGTGCAGCGATCCTCAATAAGGCTTTTTGTTGAGTGTCAGCAAAAAAAGAAGCTTTGAATGCAAGCTCAGCTTTATCAACAGAAGCTTGTCTGAATGCTGCAAAGAACAAACTTATGGGAAAAAAGATAATTCTTCCGAGTATTGTTACGACTCAAGGTACAACTAATTGAGGCAGTCCCCACTTACAAATACGACCTCTTGTTTTTGTGAAACGAAAGGTGGTGAAAAGTTTTGTTTTTAAAAGTTAGGTTTTTATGTTCGGAGCAAGTCATGTTTCTCACTTGGTGTCGGACAAAGGACGGTTGAAGCATTTTGAAATACATTTTTCTTGATTATGGTGACCTGTTGTACGTGAACCCATCTGTCTATAGTCTTCATGATGGATCCTGTGTATCATGGAGCTTTACAAACCGTCATCACAGTATATTGTACTCCAAAGTCAATTGGAGTCTACTCTGTCAACACGTCAGCTTAGCCATCGTTATGTTTTGTTTTTTGATCTACAAGGCCTTTTGTAGGTACACTCCCCCCTGTTATGTTTCTGTATTTCTGTCCCAGAAATATGGTACTTATGGGCTGCGGTCTCAGGAAACCATGCTTATGATTGCTTATGTTTCCCCAAAGCTCGGACTGAGTTAGGCAAGAAGGCCTTTATGATTTCCGCACCATCAACTCGGAATAGCCTGCAGAGTGGGCTTCAAAACCCGAGGGCCTATAGCGACTCTCACTGAACTTAAAGGCAGCATTGAAGTGAAGTTCATGGAATCTTGATAATCCCAAATGTTTTCAAATGCGCTTTTGCACTTTTGTCGTATTGCAGTTTTTGAGTTAGACTATTTTTAGGTTGTGTGTGAGACTATATGC
The DNA here is from genome assembly GCA_027704905.1 of Muraenolepis orangiensis. Lineage (NCBI taxonomy): Eukaryota > Metazoa > Chordata > Actinopteri > Gadiformes > Muraenolepididae > Muraenolepis > Muraenolepis orangiensis. Next base: position 9,126,327 of record CM051009.1, read on the forward strand.
ACTGTTGCCATTATTGTGCCAGGTCTCTCCTCTAAGAGATGTTTTAATCTCAATGGGACAAAACCTGTTCAAAGGTTAAATATTACAGTTTAAACTCTGTCCGAAACCGCATTTTTTCGGGCGATGAGGAGAGCAAAATACGGAAGTACAAATATATATGCACAGTATATGTAAATTCATGTGCAGTATTTGTATGTGTATGTGTACATCTCTGTGGCCGTATGCTGTATATGAGTGTATTTTTTTACTTTAGTATTGGTAAATCGACTGCATTTATGTAGTGCTTTTAACCAAAGCTCAACAATCACATGTGTTCGGCTCACACACACACACACACACACACACACACACACACACACACACACACACACACACACAATGCATTGCGAGAAGTAGTGTTTAATTATGAGACAGTAATGACATCATTTACAGAGATTACAATAGTGTCTGGAAGTGTTTTTCCCTATATTGTCCTCTACATTGAACTACTAGAGAGAGAGTAGGGAGTAGGGAATGAGGGAAGTATTTCACCATATGGCCATATGGACCATATGGCCTCTACATTGAACTACTAGAGAGGGAGTAGGGAATGAGGGAAGGATTTCAGTATATAGTCATCAACATTGAACTACTAGAGAGGGAGTAGGGAATGAGGGAAGGATTTCAGTATATAGTCCTCTACATTGAACTACTAGAGAGGGAGTAGGGAATGAGGGAAGGATTTCACTGTATAGTCCTCTACATTTAACTACTAGAGAGGGAGTAGGGAATGAGGGAAGGATTTCACTATATAGTCCTCTACATTGAACTACTAGAGAGGGAGTATGGAATGAGGGAAGGGTTTCACTACATAGTCCTCTACATTGAACTCCTAGAGAGGGAGTAGGGAATGACGGAAGGATTTCACTATATAGTCCTCTACATTGAACTACTAGAGAGGGAGTATGGAATGAGGGAAGGGTTTCACTACATAGTCCTCTACATTGAACTCCCTAGAGAGGGAGTAGGGAATGACGGAAGGATTTCACTATATAGTCCTCTACATTGAACTACTAGAGAGGGAGTAGGGAATGACGGAAGGATTTCACTATATAGTCCTCTACATTGAACTACTAGAGAGGGAGTAGGGAATGAGGGAAGGGTTTCACTACATAGTCCTCTACATTGAACTCCCTAGAGAGGGAGTAGGGAATGAGGGAAGGACTCAGACAGAGCCTCTTTCTTCTCCTTCTTCATTTAGATTGTGAAGGTAAGGGAGGTCAGGTGGAGGTCAAAGGTTGACGTGATTTCGCTGACTGAGGGTGAATAAGAAAAATTCCAAAATGTGTTGTTTCATTTATTTTTTTACCGACCGCTACACACACCCACACATAACGGCACAGCGACCAAATGTAGGCAAGCTCGAGCCCTTGTCAATAGCGAAACATCACACACGTATCGATGTGTTCTACAACACTGTGACAAATAAGTCATGTAGAGTGCATCCCCAGACACAATCCATACATATCATGCATGTACATATCATCCATTAGTCACTTTATTGTTCATTTTATTGTCATTTTTATAAAAAAAATGTAATTTATTATTTTATTGTGTATAGTATTTTTTATAATATTGTGTTTTTGAAATCCATACTGCTGGAGGGAATGGGGAGTAAGCATTCGCGTACGTACTTACAAATACAAATCTTGAATCTTGAATCTTGAATCAACTTAATTCTTAAAGTAGTACTCTCCTGATTAGAATAATTAGCTCCACTGTAACATTTCATTGTGTGTTTCTTTCAATTTGGTTGCGCCGACCAAACACCGAGAAAATACAACGTGAGGACATGAAGCCAACACTAAAGTGGAAAAACAATTTAGTTTTGGGTTTTATCTGACAATTAGCTGTGGTTGCTACCACTCGGTTGCCACCAGGCGTCCTGAAGCTCCCTTTGAGATAAGATCGGTACTTGACAGATTTTTTTGGTGTAGCTAACCGCTAAACAATAGATAGCAACCAGATGTTTTTGTTGTGTGTAGCTGAAGGCTAAACAATAGATGGCACCCAGATGCGTTTTTTTGTGTGTGTAGCTAACGGCTAAACAATACATACACTGAATGGTTGTTTTGTGGAGCTAAAGGAAAAAAACAATAGATAGAAACCCGGATGACTCTTTTTGTTGTGTAGCTAACGGCTAAACAGTACATAGCAACTACACTTCCTGGCTCCCGTTGCCTTGTTACCTAAGCGTTATTGTGTTTTATTTTTTTCTGTAGCTGAAGGCTGAACGATAGATAGCCGCCCAGATCTCCCCCTTTGCTCCCAACCCATTAGTTTAGAAAAATTACCACTGCACTTTCAAAGCGAGAGAGCCATCTCGTGTCAGCCTCAAACAAGGCCAGCATGGTGACTCACCATTTCCTTTTAATAATCATACCTATCTCTATCTACTGCGGTCTATTAAAGTCGGATTTGGCAGCGGTATACCTCTTAAATCCTATAAAAAAGGCGGGATGGTGGTGGTGTGTCATTTTTTTGCCTTTTTTTAACCGATTGTCACTCAATCGTCTAGGAACCAAATATAAATAACATGGAAAGACAGAATAGCTACCGTCACTTTAAAAGAAAAACATCATAAGAAGACAGAAAGTATAAGGCTGTGTTGTTGTTTTCGCTGACAGTCTGCAGTTCAATAACTAATACAGCTAGGCCTGTGGATCCTTAAGTAAGGGTTCTGTTGAAATTGATGGAGCACGTCATGACCACTGCCAGGGTAAGGGGTTCCTGTGGTGCCACACGTGATGTTTGCACGTACATGGCAGAGGAGGCTCGTCCGTTGATCAAAGGGAGGAGGATCATCCTCCCTAAAATTTCAGAGAAAAATAAACTGGCAAGAGAAAAATAGATGCATTTGATGCATCAGATGATGCATCAGATGAAAATACTGATAATATCACTATTTTAACACTTCAAAGTCGCAACAATCATGTCCCAAAAATTCCAACAGCAATGACAATAAACTGTATGGAGGTCCATCCTCCCCAAGCCCAACATTGAAGTCCATAATAAAACGTCGTACCCCAGCTGGTTAGTCCTGGTTATTAACATGACTATGTACGGCGGTAAGGGAGGACCATCCTCCCTTAGGGCGGGTCTAGCCAGAGGCTCTGTGAACCAATCAGCAGAGCTCACTGGGCTGGTGAATACCCAATCAGAGTTTTGGGGGGCGGGTTATCATCATGCAAGGATCTATCTTGTGTTCTTCATTAATGCCGTATATAGTCGTATATTTTAACTTTAGAGTTCCACCTCAAAGCGTTCCAGGTGCATGATGCCAAACATAAACAGAAAGCATGGCTGACCATGATAAGGTGGTGTTTCTTTGGCTCACGATTAGACACTTTACGTGATTTACATGCATAACTGTTTTTACTAGTATGTCTTATTTTAATTAATTTAATTTAATTAAATACAGGTGAATATACTTTACGTTGCCTTCACTTGACTTCATTGACGCTATCTTTATAGTAGGCCTATATTGTCATGTGAAGAACAGAATACAACCGTCATTCCCACTAGCCGCCCAGGCTATGCATTATGTAGTTCTGTGGTCAGACCACCTCTTGAATATGAAAGAAGAACAGCTTTCACCGCACAAATTGCCAACTATATCTCAAAGAGAGACCAATTAGAATTCTAGCGAGCTTTAATCAGTGCTTACATCCAGAGAAAGGGAAAAATAAGATTTTTTTTTACTTATCTTTGTCAAGCCTATTTCTCCGAGACAAAACTGAGCTCAATTTAAGATCAGTATGAGATTTGGACCAAAGCAATAAATTCAGCTTCTAAGACATATACTTCTTCTTGTCTCACCCTAATCCCAATTGAAGCTCAATGATTTATCCCACTGCACTGATCTTGATTTTGTCTGCAATAACCATATCTTGAGATAGAAGTAAGATCCTAAATAAAACGTGATTGGCTTATACCTTTCTAAAACTGGTCTTAGATTGATCTATTTTTTATCCTTACTTCTCCTACGGTTTAGGATACCACATCAGACTTCAGTAATCTCTAAATAAGAGCTGATTTATTTCTGAAAAGACAAAGAAGAGACGGTTGTAAGCAGCACAGTTTTCCTCTGGGTATACTTCGCTAGTGACACAAAATCTCCTTATGCTGCTTCAAATTGTGTCTGGGTTTTACATGTCTGCATATGCCCTCCCTAACATCCTAATCCACCACCCAAACCACCACCAAGCTTCACCAAGCGCACCTTCCTTCCTCCCCTACTTTTACAACCACCAGCCGCCACTGGTAGATAGTATTGTATTGAACACATCCCCCCCCCCCACCCAAAATAAAAGCTGTCTACACCAATTAGCATATTTAGCAGTTTTGTAGTTTTTAGAATTGAAAGCACGGCTGGATGGCACCCCAACTGAATAATTCAGTAGGCAGACCCCTCTTCCCCAAAAGGCCTGGAAAAAAAATAACCTTTTAGAGTCAACGTTCAAAGAATCCATGTCGCAGGTGAAACTGGCCTGAGGATAACACACCTCGGGCATATGATAAACTTGTCGTTTGAGATAAAACTAAGAAAAAAAGACTATCTTTCTCCCTGGCTGCCGCCCCCCCCGCCACACACACACACACACACACACACATACATCTTGTGTGCTGCTCTGAAGCCGCCGAATCCGTCCGACATCAGATACCGAAGTATTTTACTCCAACGTTTTTCAGGCTCTCCCCTCCGCCACTTGTGGTGACGAGATCAAAGCAGCATCGGGAAAGGCGGTCAATACACCCCGGAATGTTACTTTGGTACGTTTGAAGTCGCTATCAAAGTGTCTCTAGTTCCCACATATTTTCTTTCTTTCTTTCTTCTTCTTTCTTTCTTTCTTTCTTTCTTTCTTTCTTTCTTTCTTTCTTTCTTTCTTCTTTCTTTTCTTTCTTTCTTTCTTTCTTTCTTTCTTTCTTCCTGGCGAACGCCATCTTCGCCAGGGAGAGGGAAGTTTGGAGTCCCCTGCTGGAGCTGCTACCTCCGCGACCCGATTTCGGATAAGCGGGAGAAGATGGATGGATGGATGGATGGCAACGCCATCTTAATATTTCCTATTTAGTCATTTTAGGAACTGCTTCCGGTGATTCGAGATACGTGTTATTCAGAAGGTAGGGGTAGGGTAGGGGGGGGTGTGTAAGCCGCCTTGCTCAAGAATTTCCTACAGGTAGACCGCATGCAGTGGGGGATTTTAACCCACACCCCATTTAGCTGCGAGTCCAAGTCAATCATTCAAAGTCATTCTTTTTTTGTTAGCTGTTGTGTGTTTAATATACAGTATGAAACAAGTGTCATATCATAAATGAAGAGCCATGGCAGATCACACTATACAGATGACTTTGATTTCTGACTGATATGCAGGCTTCTGTTTGTTCGCTGGCTTGGTGTGTTTTTTTTTTCTTCTCACAATTATTAATATCACATCTTGCATATTTCATGTGTTCACCCCGAGTCAAAGTCACCCGCGTGTGTCCCTCCTAATGTTATTAAATATCGCAGGGTGTGTTTTGAAGGATGTATTTGGAACGGTATCTTAGCAACCGTCCATAATTCCCTCTCCTCGGAGTAGTTTCCAGTGACAGCTCATTTCCCTTTGACGACGGCCGCCGCTTATTCTACTTCCCCCCCCAAGGAATTTCTCCATACTACCGACAACCGTTACGACACGTCGTTTTGTGTAACTAATATGGTAATTTCAACATTTTCAACACCAAATCAAGCCGTTTGTGACACATTACCTTTCAGTCAAATGCTGTATGTGTAACATACTGTACCTTTGTCGCCGCTAACTGCTGTCGTTGTTGTTTGAGGTTTCTTCATATTATCGTATTTTTTTCTGCATGTACTTCCTCCCTTTTTGTCGATTGTCAGTTGATCGTCAAGAAACCAATAGACCAATAATTCATCACTTAAAAAAGACATAATAAAAAAACTGGATAAAACCAAAAGGCTGTATTGTGTTTTTGCTGACAGTTTGCAGTTCAATAATTAGCGATATCTATATATCTATATATTGTGTGTAAGACTGATTGGTTGGTGAGGCTGCACACCTGTGGGTCATTGTTAATCAAGGCCCACAGGTTAAAACAGCCACCACTACATACACACACACTGGAGGAAGAAGAGCTCTAGCATGTTCCATCTGCTCTGTCCACCATAATTCGAAACTCTTGCAATAAACGGGATTCCTCATCATAAACGTGTGTCCTTGTCTTTCGGGAGGAGCCCTCAAGTAGCCATTTTACGGCTTGTGGCTATGCTGCTACACATAGATAGATGGACAGATAGATAGATGGTTGATAGTACGTCTTTGAAAATCAGCAAAGAGAGAGAGAGAGAGCGATTCGCCAGCTTTCCCCAGCCGGCAACGTCGCTAACACGTCGGAAACGTTTCACATAACGGATAGCGAAGTGGGGGAGGGGGGAGGGGTGTGTGTGGGGCGAGGGGGGTGTGTGGGGGAGAGAGGGGGAAGCTGGACCGAAGCCGCCGTCCTCTGGTGGATTCAGAGCGGTGGAAGGAGTATTGCTTCATCAGGGATCCTGCGCTCACCGCAACCTGCTGGGAAGGAAAGATCTATGGACGCCTTCCGTGGTGTCGGGGGTTGTGGGAATAAGAGTCAGCAGAATGACAAAAGGCGGAGGAAAGTTTCACCGGCTTATATATTTTCAAACTGCTTTATTCTGGTTTGGTTTAGGTTGGTTGGTGTTCTTTTTTTCCCTTCAACGTGGCGGTTGGTTGCAGAGCTTCACGGGAGGAAAACATGCTTTCACAAGATGGTGTGAAAATGTTTTTATTAAGTGAATCAAAGATTGAATTGTGTGAATATATATATATATATATATATATATATATAGTATATATATATAGTATATATATTGTGTGATAAATATATATATATATATATTCACACAATTAAATCTTTGATTCACTTAACAAAAACATTCACATATATTTTAATTCTTTTCATTTTTACAAATGTTTCATGTTTGTTTGTGAGTACACTTTTAACACATTATTGTTTGTGGTTAGATAAATATATAAATATACAAAATATAATAATATAATAATAATAAATTGATAATATAGTATAGAATAAATGCAAATGTAATGTAAAGTTTATACAGGCTATAGGTCTATATAAACAAATAACCGTTTTTTTTAGTTACTATCATTTATTGAAACCTTCTTAGTGGGGAACTCACTAAAGAGAGAGAGTTGTCTCATTACTTTAACCTTTACTTTAAAGGTCAGGGGTGGGTTTCCCGAAGCCTTCTTAACGCTACGTCGTTCGTAAGTTCTACCTTAAGCTGTACCTTAACGTTTCGCCGTGTTTCCCGAAACGTTCTTAGCTAAGTATACCTTCCGTAAGTGACACTTTCGTAAGGCAGGTCTGGACCTCTCTTAACTCCACCTTAGCGACGTTGTCAGCTCTCTCCGCTAGTGGCCACCACTGTTCCGACCCGCAAGCCTCTGAAATCAGCTGTTGGCCTAGTTTAATTTCAATCTGTGAATCAATATGTAGTTCATAACGGTAATAATATACAACAAAAATACCACATTTATGGGAATGTTTTCATGCAGAAATTGTACATTACGGTGGATACATTTTGCACTTTATTGAACATGAAATCGCCTCTTAAACTCCTAAAACTCGAAAACAGTGCTTCACGATTCAGCGCCACCTCATCCAGCATGACCTCCATGTCCGTGACGCTGGCGGACCGCTTTTTGCGCTGTTTTTGCCCTGACATATCTCATGTTACATATCTAATGTTCATTTCTTGTTGGTGCGCTTTTATTGAAATTTTCAGCCAATCAGAGAGAATTGTGAACTACACCAGTTATGTGATGGGGCTGCTGGTTAATCAACCCTAATTGCAAAGTTATTTAAGGCAACATGACAATGATATAAAAAATATTTAAATCAACCTTTTCTTGCCAAATAAGGTGTACTGGTAGGTGGCGTAATGTGCTGAGGTGGTGTAGCGGGAAGAGGCTTGATATCACAATCTGAGGTGGCGGGCTCGTGCCACCTGTAGGCAATCATTAGATTTACGGTTTGATAATTGAGTTTGTAAGTTTTAAATTCTATGAATATGTTCTCAGTCATGATAAATGCAATATTTTTTTGTATTCCTGCAGTGTTTTATTGATAAAGAACACCACATCCTCTCATAACGCGGTGAAGCAGTCGCTACCTGGAGTGAATAGTCGATTCTCGAGCCATCGATTTCAGCACCATTTCTACTAACGTCGGACGTAAGAAGGTATACCTTAAGCAACCTCCTAAGGGATAGTTCGGGGAACACACGTAGAACAGTAAACAACTTTAGTAAGGTATACATTTCAAGTCTTCGTAACACGCTAAGAGACAACGTTATCGGGAAACGCACCCCTGGCTGGTTCAGAACCTGGTTATGAACAAGAAACAAAACACCCAGGGTCTTTGAAATCAAATATAAAAAAAAGTACATATTCATGTTTGGTTATAAGTTTCCAGGTCGTGGCCATTAGAGCTCCACTGAATATACGTATATTTACATGAATTAAAACAAAAACCAGAGCAAAACCACAGCGGTAGGTTCACTATACACCCCTGACCTTGTCCATAGTCTCTTGGTGGTGGTGGGGTGTGTGTGTGTGTGTGTGTGTGTGTGTGTGTGTGTGTGTGTGTGTGTGTGTGTGTGTGTGTGTGTGTCTCACACTGGTTGTGTGTGTCTCTCATATTGATCAAAGACTCCGGCCCTCCCTCCCCTCTTATATGTTTGAAGGTCTGGTAACATCAACAGCATAAGAGCAGCCATAGACACAGTTAACACTTCAAAACACAATGGTGTGTTTCACCTCTCTCTCTCCTTCTGTCTCCACCTCTCTCTCTCTCTCTCTCTCTCTCTCTCTCTCTCTCTCTCTCTCTCTCTCTCTCTCTCTCTCTCTCTCTCTCTCTCTCTCTCTCTCTCTCTCTCTCTCTCTCTCCATCTATTCCTCTCTCTCTGTCTCTCATGCTCTTACCCAATATCTTTCTCCCTCTCTCTCCCCCTCTCTCTCTCTCTCTCCCTCTCCCCCCTTTTTGCTCTCTCTCTCTCGCTCCGTAGCTGTGCCTGTTGATTGCTTTATAATGGAACCAGCTGTGAAATGGTTAGCGCCTTACATTTATGCAAGCTACACAGCTGGAACCTGTCGGCTGTCTGTCTGGGTGAGTGTGTGTGTGTGTGTGTGTATGTTTGTGTGTGTGTGTGTGCATAGAATGACGTTATAAGGTTTTTTTGTTGGTTTTTGTTTAGCTTTTGTTTAGTTTCGTGGTAAGTGATGTTACGAGAGGTGTTCGATCAATTTCCCTCATACGTTTTTATCGGATCGAGCCTTACAAAGTGATGTGTTAAATTGTCTCGCCATGTTTGATGAGCCGACAAGAACTAACCTCTTTATTTTATATTGCTGTTTGAAACAGGGTAACGCGGTCGGATGTTTTTGCATTTCGATAAGCTCTGTATCCCAGCATTGATTCGGTGGTCATTCAACTAACCGATCGGTTAGAGTAA
>CM051009.1:9143415-9145915 GCA_027704905.1 Muraenolepis orangiensis
GGTCAAACAAGCCGGGAAGAAGACATCACATTTAATACAAAAAAACAAAAAATGTCGTTATGAGACAATAGAAGGCGTTGTGTCTTGCTTGTATTTTGTATATTCATATCTATTTCAGACTTTTTGCTACTCTCTCTCTCTCTCTCTCTCTCTCTCTCTCTCTCTATATATATATATATACAAGTATATATTTCAGTAGAGAGAGAGAGAGAGAGAGAGAGAGAGAGAGAGAGAGAGAGAGAGAGAGGAGAGAAGAGAGAGATAGCTGGCGTGGTGTGTGTATATATAAGAGAGAGAGAGAGAGAGAGAGAGATATGTCATATCAGTCCATCCATCCTGGGCATCGCAATCCGGTTAACCGGGTCCCTCATAGACCGACAGGTCCATTGACAGGGAACCACACCCCCTCCACCACTCTGCTATCACACTCGTCACCTCCCTGCCTGCCGCAGGTATCACACCTCTCTGAGAGTCAACATCTCACATCATCACACATTTTCTCATTTACGCCACAAAAAGAAACGGCCCTGACATCTGAAAAGCGACGACTTCTGCTTCTGGGTCAAGGCTTCCGGTTTGGCCTCAAGGTGATTCCACCGCGGCGCCCTAGGCTACGAAATTCTCCGCCTCCCCTTTTCGCTGGTAAAAATTGCCCCGAGGGGCTAGCGTTCGCCGTAATAACGGCCCTGGGAATTGCGGTAAAAGCTTTGTTCTCCAAATTGAAGGCTCTATCTGTCTGGACCAAGGGCAGCCGGTAGAAAGAAACACTTTTTCGTGTGTGTGTGTGTGTGTGTGTGTGTTGTGTGTGTGTGTGTGTGTGTGCGTGTGTGTGTGTGTGTGAGGGGAGACTTTGTTTTATGGAATTTTCTGTTTTTAAGTAAGTTTAATCGTGTGTGTGTGAGAGAGAGAGTGTGTGAGAGAGAGAGGTGTTCCTTTTATGTTGCCACGATTCGTGATTCTTTGACTTGCATAATTGTATCGTAACATGACGTAACAGGAGTGACAAAGAGATCAAGAGAAATCGAAGACTTCATATCTAAATGTAACCAAAGACACCATGAAGCGCTTGGTGACAAATTCATCGGAACGTAACGATGGGTAAAAAAAATACTTCGGCATGTAAATCTAAATCGTAACTGGTGAGGTGACAAAGAACTCTTAATTGCGGCAAAGACAAAAGACAGCATGTAACGTTTGGTTGAGAAATTTGTCGAAATGTAACAATGGGTAAAAAAATATTGTAATGTCATTTATCGAAATTGTGACTGGAGGTGACGGACATGTGACAAAGAAATCTAAATGTTACGGGAAGTGACAAACACATCAAAGTGTTAGGTAGGCAGTAAGGACATTGTTTTTCAATTCTGTTCTACAATTCTCACAAGAGATGACCGACAATAACCACAATTGTAACTGGAGGAGACAATCAAAATGAAGAAAAATAAAAGAATTACCACAAGAAAATAACTAGAGGCACTCGATTTAAGTTGTTAATAATAAACTGTAGACATGCATATCTTTAGTCAGTAATCAGTGAATTTGCGTGAAATTTGGATTAAAAAAATAATTACTACTTTACAAAGTTTTATCAGGAGTCTCGTAAGGCGAAAAGCATGACATTTCAATTAGTAGTTAAGCATGTGCGTGTGTAATTATAATAAAAGGTTATTGATGAACTCCCAATTGTAGTCGCATTGTTCTGTTTTCAATTTCATGATTAACACAACTAAATTATATATATTTTTCAATAGTCAGATCTCCAAAAACTCCAATAAAGGGATTTTTACAGTTTATTTGTGATGTGTTTCTGGTATGTGTCTCATAGTAAACTAAAATGGGGTAAGTGGTCGGTGGTTACGGCAGAAAGTTGAAAATCTTCTTGCTGAATGATAATCAAACCATGTTCTTAAACCCCCCCCCCCCTCATCACCCTTTAAACCCATCCTCAACCCCGGGGCACTTCATCCATCCACCGTTCACCGTGTGAACGGAAAACTACAAAAATAACGTAGGAAAATCGGTTAGCCTCGGCCTCACCCGCAACTCCCACACTGCACTTTCAAGACAGACCCAATTAAGCCCACATTCCCACGCCATCTCACACATGAGGATAACCTTTCCAAAAATGAGTAGCGCTCATTCTTTCTCCAGACCTTTTTAGTGTTGATGTGAACTCGTTAGTTCAAAGGTTAAACCTTTGACGAACACTAATGGGTGAAGTCGGGCAAGTTGGAATTGGCAATCGGCCGACGTTGCTCGGTCACGTGACCACGTGGGAAACATAACAATAACTAAACATTCCCGAAAGAAGAGATGATGTTGTTGGCTCTCCTTTGGTCCCGTCTTTGTTGCCTGTCGTCGTTTGACTAGTTTGTTTGAATCCTTTCCTAATTGTCTGTATTGTATATCTGTGTCTGTTTTGTTGCCCTTTGCTGTATACCAATGCAAACCATCGTCAGGTCACAACTCAGGAAAGTAGAGCGGGGCTGTCTTGCAACCA
>CM051009.1:9150915-9185915 GCA_027704905.1 Muraenolepis orangiensis
GTATGTCTGTGAGTCTTGTGTGCGTGTGGGTGTGTGTGTGTGTGTGTGTGTGTGTGTGTGTGTGTGTATGTGTGTGTGTGTGTGTGTGTGTGTGTGTGTTTATTTGAAGAGCTGCGTAGGTGCTGATGGCCCCTCGATGGGCGGCTTAAGTTGTTCACTGTTGTTCAAAGCTTGAGGAGGCGGTTGAACATATGGCGTTAATGAAATGCATGATACATAATACATGTATGATGTTCCATTGCTACACATTAACACACCTTCCAATGTACCAATGCCGTACAATGGAACACTTACTCCCCATTCCATTCCTGCAGTATGGATTTCCTACAACAACGCTATACTAAACGATAGTATACTATAAACACACTATACAACAATACATTTATAGAATATGTATTGTGTGAGTGTGTGGGTGTGTGTGTGTGTGTGTGTTGTGTGTGTGTGTGTGTGTGTGTGTGTGTGTGTGTGGTCACTTGTGTACATCTGAAGTGTGTGTGTGTGTGTGTGTGTGGTCACTTGTGTACATCTGGAAATGTGTGTGTGTGTGTGTGTGTGTGTGGGTGACTTGTGTACATCTGGAGTGTGTGTGTGTGTGTGTGTGTGTGTGTGTTGGGTGATTGTGTAATGTGTGGTGTGTTTGTGTGTGTGTGTGTGTGTGTGTGTGTGTGTGTGTGTGTGTGTGTGTGTGTGTGTGCGCCTGTGCCTGCCCATTTCCTCACATGTTATGCATGGGGTCATAGGAGGTTTGAAAAGCCTCCCGTCAATGAGAGACTTTAATGACCCAAAAAGGCCCGTTACTTTTTGCAGGGGTGAGTCCATGTAGGGATAAATATTCACACAGGCGTCCAGGAGAATCGAGGGCTGTGGAACGACAAGCTGTGGAAATATACGGACCCAACGCAAAAACACCACAACACCACATAAAACACCACTGTCGTCTAGCTCTGGAAGGAAGATTGGCTTGTTGTTTTGTGAGTTTTGTTTGGAGGTTGTTGTGGTCGTCGACCAGGAAGACACGCTGCCCTACTTCAGTAAATCTAGTGAACCCTTAAAAAAAAAGCGATTTTCCCTTAAAAGGCACGCTTGGAATGGTTCCTGAGCAAGGACACCCGCCCCCGCTGCAGTCCATCTGTCATCCATCACTCATCCATCCATCATCATCCATCATCCAACACTCATCCATCACTCATCCATCCATCATAATCCATCATCCATCCATCATCCATCATCATCCATCACTCATCCATCCATCATCCATCATCAATCCATCCATTCATCCATTCATGATTCATCACCATCAACCATCCATCCATCATCCATCCATTCATTCTTCATCCATCCATCATCATCCATCATCAATCCACCCATCACCATCCATAACTCATCCATCCATCATCATCCATCATCATCCATCATCAATCCATCCATCACCATCCATCATCCATCATTCATCCATCCATCTATCATCCATCACCATTCATCATCCATCACTCATCCATCCATCTCTCATCCATCACCATTCATCAACCATCACTCACCCATCCATCATCATCCATCATCAGTCTATCCATCATCAATCACTCATCCATCCATTCATCCATCATCCATACATCATCCATCACTCATCCATCCATTATCATCCGTCATCATCCATCATCCGTAAGCATTACATGGCAAATGCATATGCATATGGAAAATCTTGAATCTTGAATCTTAAATGATCCATCACTCATCCATCCATCTATCATCCATCACCATCCATCACTCATCCATCCATCCTTCAATCCATCCATCCATTCATTCTTCATCCATCATTCATGATCCATCCATCCTTCCTTCCACAGACTATCCGCTTACGCAACCCCCCCCCCACCCTCCTCTCCCCCTCAATAACCGCCGATGACATCACAATAAAAGGCGGTGCCAGAGTTGACAGCAGGGGAGGTTTTTCTCTTTCTTGTCCGTGTCAGGGGCGGCGGCGGCGGCCAAGTGAAACAGGGATTTTCATTACTCCTTAAAAGTGAGATGCACCGCCATGCATTTCTCTCCTTATCTCGTCGTTGTGCCAACACAACACTCCAGGGAATGCACACGTCGCCAGGCCCGAGTGAGTGTGTGTGTCTGTTTGTGTGTGTGTGTGTGTGTGTGTGTGTGTGTGTGTGCTATTAAACAGTTCTTTCCCCTACACAAGTGGGTTAAAGCGAGGACTTTTGGTGTCCAATTGTTATAGTTCTGTACAGTGTACCCTAACATTTCATCCAGCGACTTGACGGTGCTGAAGTGTGTGTGTGTTGTGGTGCACGGTGCTGATGTGTGTGTGTGTGTGTGTGTGTGTGTGTGTGGGGGGGGGGGGATGTGTGTGTGTGTGTGTGTGTGTGTGTGTGTGTGTGTGTGTGTGTGTGTGTGTGTGTGTGTGTGTGGGCGCAGAGAGGTTTAATAGTGTGATCGCAGATTCTCCGAGTAGGGCTTCTGGTGCGCCCTTCCAACTTAAATGGGCTCAACACATGTACAGTATATATCATCAATCAGTCACCTTAATGTTCTTTTTATTGTCAAATGTTATTGTTAATAGTATTATATATATATATATTTTCATAGTATAGTGTTTCAGGAAACTGCGGGGAGGGAATGGGGAGTAAGCATTCCATTGTACTTTGTCCTTGCCAATAAACACATTTTGAATCTTGAATCCTACAACGGTATAACTAGAACACAACAAGACACACATGTGTTTGCTGACGACTTTATTATTGCCAATACATACAGCCTGGCCTCCATAATTCCGTTGCTTTGTGTTCAACACAATCAAATACCTTTGGCTACGTTTTCTATGACCAAGTCACCTTTTTTGCCCTCTTTCTGCTTCCTCCCTACGTTCAGTCTAAAGACGTTCATAAACCTACGGTATCATCGTGTCTGTTGTAATTCTTCCATAGCGGAAGAACACTGTTTTTGGCTGTCAGTATTTTCACACAATATTTGTATTCCCAAATACGGAAATAAGAAACTTGAAATTGAAAATAATTACTTCCTTTACTTCCTATGCTACTAGGGTCTTACTTGGTTTTGAGAAAACATGTTCCATCTTTTCTTGTGTCCTTTCTTCCTCCATCCTGTCTCACCTTACAACAGCAACCTTCTGGGGGCCCTGTATGTCCCTGTAGATGTTCATCACCTCCTGATACTGAAAGTTTAAAGCTATGTCTTTCTCAATAGCGAGAAGATCTGAAAGAAAGCCTAGCTTGCGGCGCAAGAACGCGACCAGAATCCCCTGATTATCATTACAAGCAAAAGATCAACCAACGTTAACGAGAGCTATAGTTGCCACATTTGGAGCTGCTAAATAGTAGTTCAAGGGAAGATACGGTTCAGGGACAAATACAGTCCAGAGACCATGCCAATCTACGGGGTTATACAGAGTTCTTCTCCCCAAGATTATTTTGGTACCACATGGTGGTGTAGGCACTCTCATCCACTCACGTGGGGGGGGGGTGTGTGTGTGTGTGTGGGGGGTGGGGGTGTTGTAGGGGGAGCGGTTAGCAGCTATTTCATTTGTTTCCGGCTGATTGCAGCGGCGCAAGTAATCCAGCGGCTGCACTAGTGATCCACGGCGGCGGTGCTGCCGGATTCAGTCACATTGGCGTTTAGCACCCATGTACCGCTGCTTTATTTTCTCAACTTCTTCTAAAATATAAGAGAGGTATATACACGTCTGATCAGAACCCAGCTTTGCGTTGTTCCCATTGGTTTCCGTCCGTCTTTACTCGCACGCATTTTTGCTTTCAAGGCTGCGCACGTCAATGCAGACAATCTGTACTTCTTAACTCTTCTCGTCACTTTTTGTTTGGGGAAATTTCAACCATGGTCAGATGGCTAATCGCCGCGTCTCACTAAAAATGTAAGTCGTCTCTCGGCGACGAACAGGAAATAACAACTTAAAGTACTTCAAATTAGCTATTCACACAGTCCATTAATGTCGCTATCTTCTTTAGTTGGAGCGCGACCTTCAACGCCGACCTCATCTGAAAGCCTTTGTACCGCTCAGGTGGTTCGAATAGCTCGGCCACTTCTGGCAGCGACCCTGGATGCGAAGTTTCAAAGTCTCGGATGCCGGTCTGCTCATCATCATCTAGTAAGTCTATTTCTGAGTTAATCTTGTTTGCAGGTTTGCAGGTTTCCTTCCTCAGGTTTCCCTCCGATGGTGTCAGGTTGCGTGCTGGCCAGACGGTGTCACTGTGTCGTAGGATCGCGGTTTATCTCTCTGTGCGTGTGGTCACGGACGCCAGCAGGTGGTGCTGTGCAGGGGGTAAACCTCACTCCCCCGACGCATAAAGAGACCTTCTAGCGATGAAGCTTAATGCCTATGAGTTTTCGCTTCTCACGTTAGAATGTCGCCTCTGATGCCGGAGGTCGTCGGTTAGAGCTCAGTGCGAAACACTCACTGTGGTGCCGTGACCCGGATAAGAGTGAGGTTGAGGGGGTGTGTGAGTGTAACGGACCCCAGCAGGTGGTGCTGTGCAGTGGTAAAACCTCACTACCCACTGCCTAAATAGAGCCATGAAGCTAGGGCCTATGGGTTTTAGCTCTCACGTTCATCCATCCAACAATTCCCTCCCCCAGTATGAATTTCCTATAATTTAACACGATACAAGATGCAAGATACAAGACATTTATTGGCCATTTGCAACATTTTTTTTCAAAAGAATTGAACAACAAAGAACAACTTAACAACTTACTATATACTATACTATACAACACTATACTATAACAATAGAGTGTGTGTGTGTGTGTGTGTGTGTGTGTGAGAGAGAATTGTATGCTGGTTGTATGATCGATGGTCGCAATGATGATGTCTCATTTCATGACTTTCATGAGGCGTCCATGTTGTTTTTCTGTCCTTTTCATCCAGCACTGTGACCACCACTCTTCCTGCCGTCAGCGTTCGCTGGATGCCGGTTTCATCCGTTGTAGGAAGGGAGTAAAGCTGTCTTAGTCTTAGTATCTCTTTCACTCAAATCACCGGGTTCCCGAGCAAACCCGTCATTTCTCCTTCTTGTCTTTCTTTTCCTTGTCATTACAGGACCAATCCGCCCATGATGTGGGTTCAGTCGCCTGTGTAATCACATCAGCTTGTAGCGGATCTTCAAGAAGTGGTTTTCCGAGTCCGCCCATTACCGCCGGTGGTATTGTTTTGCCTCCATGTGTGACGGACGGACGGACGGACGGGGGGGGGGTGTCGCCCTGGGGTGACGCTCCCCCCGGAAAACTCCCTTCAGAGAAGGAAGCTTCGAAAAAAGGGGAGAGTCCGTGTCATTATCGATTCCTCTTTTGTTGGTGGTTGGATGTTCCACGTTCCTCCGTGTGTGTCGATGTCCACCCTTGTGGACAAATGGCAACTCTTCAGGCATCTCCCTCCCTCCCTCCCTCCCTCCCTCCCTCCCTCCCTCCCTCCCTCCCTCCCTCCCTCCTTATGGGATGGGTATGGAGGAGTGCACTGGTCTATTAAAATAGGCCCATCCCTTAGGGTCCCAGCCCCATGCCTTCACGCCGCTACGAGCGCTGTTCTAGCGGATGTACGTACGCACCGCACCGATGTAACCACAGTGAGTGTTTCGCACTGAGCTCTAACCGACGACCTCCGGCATCAGAGCCGACATTCTAACGTGAGAAGCTAAAACTCATAGGCTTTAAGCTTCATCGCAAGAACGTCTCTTTATGCGTCGGGGGAGTGTTACACATGCTCCCCTTTCAGGACTTTAGCCTCTGCTCCGCTGTCCACCGGGAACTTGGCAGACATATTGTCAATGTTTATCGTAGAGCCGGGGACGTGCAGAGGACAGGACGTCGGAGAGGGCAGGGGCCCAAATTCATAAAAGATTACATTTTTTTGCAAATACTTAAACTGACGGACTACTTTGGTGACACTGTTAAAGGGATATTAAAATGTACTTAAATCTTAAATCTTAAATATGGAGGATTGAATCCGCTTTCTTGGTCACACACATGTACACACACACACAGTGAAATTTGTTTCTCTGCATTTAACCCATCCTAGTATTAGGAGCAGTGATGCAGCTATTCTATATACAGCGCCCGGAGGGGGGGGGGGTGGGGAGCAGTGTAGTGGGGTCTGGTGCCTTGCTCAAGGGCACCTCAGCAGGTCCCAGGAGGCGAACTGGCACCTTTTCTCCTACCAAGTACCAGTTCTCACTCTGTACTTGGTCCGTTTCAGGGGACTTGAACCGGTGACCCTCCACCAGTTCTGAAAGCAAAATCCCAACAGACTAGAGCTACAGCCCTTACTACCGTATGCCTTTTAACAAAGCCACGAATTAAGGTTGGGTTCAAACGCTGCCTTGCCGTGACTAAAGTGAATGAAGGAAAAATATGCGAAGAACGTGAAGGGTATTTCAGTGAGTTCTCCTCACATGTTCACCCAGCGGGTAATACTGCTGACAGAGATGCACTTCTCTCTCTGGTCTGCATGGCTGCGTCTCACCTCCGTGGTCGTCTCTTACCACCGCTCTATAGAAGGCATAATTGCTTCAGTAATAACCGGCCCAGTAAAAAGATGCTGATATTGTATGGCTAAGGTATTATTAGTACGTGCCAGCAAATGAGTTTAATATGATTCCTGTTATCATATCACACTACACTGAGAGCTTGGAAGCCTATTTAGCAACAATAATAAAAAACCACTTTAGATAAGGTGTATTAGACATTGGTTGATTTGTATATTGATTTAAGTTAAAGATTTTAACATTAGTTAACATTCCCTCCCTCCCTCAAAGAAATACTGAATGAATACGGAAATAAGTGCTTGAACTTGAAAATATTACAATATTGGTTACTATCTTTACTTTCTATGCTACTAGCGTGTTACTTTGGGTTTTGAGAAAACGTGTTACTTATTTTCCTGTGTCCTTCCTTCCACCATCCTGTCTCACCTTACAGCATCAACCTTCTGGGGGTCATGTCCCTGTAGATGTTCATCACCTCCTGGTCGTTTATAGTTATGTCTTTCTCAATAGCGAGGAGATCAGAATGAAAGCCTCTCTTGTGGCGCAACAACTCGAACCAGAATCCCCTGAATATCCCTTCTAGCAAAAGGTCAATCAACGCTAACGAGAGCTTGTTGCCACATTTGGAGCTGCTAAATAGTAGTTCAGAGACCATGCAGTCCAGATGCCATCCAGTCCAGGGACAATGCGGTCCAGAGACCCATACGGTCCAGAGACCGTACGGTACAAAGACCATTAGATTGAGGCTGGACAATGTCCCTGTGGTAACAATGTGAAACTGCTACAGAAAACCCTTCACTTTTCCGCTCCCCCCTACCGCCGCTCCTCCAAAAACCCTCAAAAGACGCTACACAATCGCCATGCCCTCGATTGGCGCTAGTTTTATGTTCGGACTGTCGGCCTTTGTTCAAAATTCCTTCAAGCACCCTTCGCTTGTCGAAAACGGTCTTTTTGAAACAATCAAAGGGACGTTTTTGAAAAAATCTAACGCCTGGTTCAATCTCCCCCTCCCTAAAAAAAACGTATGAATTTCAAAGCGAACGCTGGTTTCCCTTTGAAGGCCTAAACGTTTCTGGGCGTGTTCTGGCTTTTGACAGAAAGGGTTTAGCCTAATTGCAGTGGTGGTGGTGGGTGTACATTGTCTTTATTA
Organism: Muraenolepis orangiensis; assembly: GCA_027704905.1. Lineage (NCBI taxonomy): Eukaryota > Metazoa > Chordata > Actinopteri > Gadiformes > Muraenolepididae > Muraenolepis > Muraenolepis orangiensis. The sequence goes on from CM051009.1 coordinate 9,158,587, forward strand.
AAATTTCACCCCGTTGACTGTGAGCTTGAATAAGCTCACAGTCGATGACTGTGAGATTTGACGATGTCAAATTGTTCCTCAAGTCAACGGCATGCCTCTGTCCCCCCTTACGCCCTCAATCCAAGTCCTGCACTAGTCTGGATCTTCATCTCAAACCTAACCATGCGACCAACCAACCAAACCAACCGACTGACCGACCGACCGACCAAAGTAGCTGCTTCAACACTGACTGGTTGATTGAGTTGCAGCAAGGATGAGAGGAGAGAAAGATGTGTCAATGGCTCTCTTGTCCGCCCTCCTCAGAGCCAAGCCCCCCGAAGACGGCGCTCTCTTTTCCCGTCGGGGGGGAGGTGCGTGCACCACGGAGAAAGCACACAGTGTGCTTTTGATTGCTCCGCAGAAGGGTGGCCCTACATTCCCCCCCCCGTCCCTCTCTCTCTCTCTCTCTCTCTCTCCTCTCTCTCTCTCTCTCTCTCTCTCTCTCTCTCTCTCTCCTCTCTCTCTCTCTCTCTCTCTCTCTCTCTCTCTCTCTCTCTCTCTCTCTCTCTCAATCTCTCTCTCCAGCCGCCACCCCCCCCCCCCCACCGAGACCTCATCGAAATTCCCCTCACAGTCCCGATGCCAAAGGGCCAAACACTTGACAGGGGGGGGGGGGTGGGGGGGGGGGGGGGGGGGGGCAGTTCATGCACCATGCATGCATGCATCAACCCCCCCCTCCCCTCTCACCCCCACCCACCCGCGGTCCTCCCTGTTTCTTGTGGTTGGTACAACGGGGTCAGCCAGACGGGGGAAAACCCTGGTGTGGAGCCACACCCCTACGATTTTTGTTAGTTAACTTGATGATGTCCATAAATAGGATTGTTATGAGCTTGTTATGCAACATAACATAACATAAAGTACGAGTTCTGAATCCACATAGGGCTATTCTATACGTCAGTTCACCGTCAATTGACCCCCTTGTCAATTTACCGGTATATTTGTGGTTTATTTTTGAACACAACACATCGTCACCCTATTCTCTGTCTGCTTATACTGTATATGTGTTTGTGCTGCGTGTGTGTGTGTGTGTGTGTGTGTGTGTGTGTGTGTGTGTGTGTGTGTGTGTGTGTGTGTGTGTGTGTGTGGGTGGGTGGGTGTGTGTGTGTGTGTGTGTGTGTGTGTGTGTGTGTGTGTGGGTGGGTGGTGGGTGTGTGTGTGTGTGTGTGTGTGTGTGTGTGTGTGTGTGTGTGTGTGTGTGTGTGTGTGTGTGTGTGTGTGTGTGTGTGTGTGTGTGGGTGTGTGTATATGTATATGTATGTGACAGAAAGAGAGAGAGGAGAGAGGAAGCCTACATAATGAAACAGGAGACTCGGGTCTGTGTGTAAAGCGTGCCTTTTGCACACACACACACACACACACACACACACACACCCACGCACACACGCACACACACACACATGACCATTATAAAGGGAAAGGGTGTCTGGAAGACATGGCATTTTAGCCACAATTCTAAAAAGATAAGCTTTTTTAGATAAGATAAGTATTAGACACTGTTATTTTTTTATATAGTGATTTAAGATACAGATATTTAACAGGTCACATTCCTTTCATCCCTTCCCTGCCTCCCTCCAAAAAAACCGGTTCCTTCTTTGTCTTCCATCAACCGTCGTGATGATGAACCGCCGTCACGTCACGTCAACGTGTCGCGTATAGATAGATAGTTACAGCGTTGCCCGTTGGGCGGCAGCGAGCGCGCCTTACAAACCCTTCCCTCCCTCCCACCTCCCCCCACCACTCCGCCCCCCCCCCCCCCAGTCTCCCCCCCACCCCCTCACTACCGCTCAACTTCAGCTTCAGAGCTGCACTGCAACGCGCAACGCGCAACGCGCAGCTCGGCTCGGCGCGGAGAGTCTGGTGGAATGCGAGGAAATTGGCGCACAAGCATCTCTCTCTCTCTCTCTCTCTCTCTCTCTCTCTCTCCTCCTCTCTCTCTCTCTCCTCTCTCTCTCTCTCTCTCCTCTCTCTCTCTCTCTCTCTCTCTCTCTCTCTCTCTCTCTCTCTCTACCTCCTGTCCAGGAGAAGACCTATACGGTGAACCTATACGCGTCCTCGAACGGGGGGGGGGGGGTTAGCCGTAGCGTTGGAGTTGATTTTAGATTTTTTTTGGTTGGGGTTGGGGAGGAGGAGAGGGGAGGGTTCCGCTTCTTCTTCCTCTTCCTCTTCTTCCTCTTCCTCTTTCGCCCGGTGTGTTTGTCCAGGATCCGCGCGTGAGTGAGTGAGTGAACGGAGTATAAGTAGCCCGCCTATAATAAGCCTTCTGTCGGATTGCGTTTGCACACGCACGCACGCACGCACTCACGCACGCTACCACACGCGTACGCGCACACACACACGCACTCACGCACATGCACGGGCCGTGAGGACACGACGAGGGGATTTCGGGGGGAGTACACACGCAAAAGAAAAGAAAAAAAGGAAAAATGTTCACCTCACCTGTCTGTCTGTCTCTCTCACACCCGGCGCGTCGTTGATCTGAGCCACCCGGTTTCGGCGGTGTTGGTGGTGTTGGTGGTGTTGTTGGTGGTGTTGTTGGAGGAGGTGGTGGTGGTGGTGGTGGGGGGGGAAGGGGAGGGGAAGGGGTCCGACTCGTGTCCGGCGTCTCGTTTTTTTGCGGTCGCCGGTTCGAATTCCCTTCCCGTTATTCTTTTTTCTTTTCCTCCTCTCTCTCTTAATCCGTTGCTTTTATTATTATTATTATTATTATTATTATTATTATTATTGTTGTGTTGCTCTCTCTTAACGGGATGTCGCTTGGAAGTGCTTGGCTCTCACAGCGGCGGATCGCGGCGTCCCATTCGCGCCATCGAAGACATCAGGGCATCACTATGTGATTTTTTTGGAATAGACTGCGGTTTTTTTTGGTTGGACTAACTGGACTAATCATCATCATCTTCACCATCATCATCATCGTCATCACCGGGATTTTATATTTACAACGAATAATCTTGCTGTCAATCTTGGCTTTTTTTTTTTGGGACCGACAACTGCGGGTTCTGGTTACTGTAACCCGTTACAGCAACACACAGCCAATTGTATACTTGGGGGAACACCTGGTGGGGTAAGTAAGTGGACATTTTATATCATTCCTCTTTCGTGTGCGCCTTAAAAGTTACTTTGGCCTAATGCCGCTTATTGTGCGTGTGTGTGTGTGTGTGTGTGTGTGTGTGTGTGTGTGTGTGTGTGTGTGTGTGTGTGTGTGTGTGTGTGTGTGTGTGTGTGTGTGTGTGTGTGTGTGTGCGTGTGTGTGCGTGTGCGTGTATGTGTGTGTGTGTGTGTGTGTGTGTCTGTGTGTGTGTGTGTGTGTGTGTGTGTGTGCGTGTGTGTGCGTGTGCGTGTATGTGTGTGTGTGTGTGTGTGTGTGTGTGTGTGTGTGTGTGTGTGTGTGTGTGTGTGTGTGCGCGTGTGTGTGTGTGTGTGTGTGTGTGTGTCGGCGTCTCCGTGCGTCTTATAGATGAGTCAATCGGGGCACGATGGTGCACGATTCGTTCTTGTGGACGGAACCACACGGACGGCTCGGTTCGGACATCTGTGCGCTCGCTCCACCGACCACCGACCGACCGTCCGTCCGTCCGTTTCGATCGGAACCGGCGCTCTCTCTCTCTATCTCTCTCTCCAACGATGCGCATTTTACGACGCCGCCTTCATTTGGTTTTTGTACGCCGATTCCCCCCCCCCCCAGTTACGCTTTTGATGTTGCATTTCTCTCGCTTTATGAACCTCTAAATTAGGTTACGGCTTCTTCCAGAGCAACTCTGCCTGTTAACGCTGCAGTGTGGTGTGTGTGTGTGTGTGTGTGTGTGTGTGTGTGTGTGTGTGTGTGTGTGTGTGTGTGTGTGTGTGTGTGTGTGTGTGTGTGTGTGTGTGTGTGTGTGTGTGTGTTTGTCCGTGTGTGTGTTTGTGTGTGTGTGTGTGTGTGTTTGTCCGTGTGTGTGTGTGTGTGTGTGTGTGTGTGTGTGTGTGTGTGTGTGTGTGTGTGTGTGTGCGTGTGTGTGTGTGTGTGTGTGTGTGCGTGTGTGTGTGTGTGTGTGTGTTTGTGTTTGTGTGTGTGTGTAACGGACGTGTGTGTGTGTGTGTGTGTGTGTGTGTGTGTGTGTGTGTGTGTGTGTGTGTGTGTGTGTGTGTTTGTGTTTGTGTTTGTGTGGGTGTGTAACGGACGTCTGTGTGTGTGTGTGTGTGTTTGTGTGTGTGTGTGTGTGTGGGTGGGTGGGTGGATTGCTTAATAGCTTTCAATAATCATCCACGTTAAGGAACGTGCAATAACGTGTGCAGAGCGTCAACTTAATGCACGAGTACAACAAACGACAAACGACACACACACACACACACACACACACACACACACACACACACACACACACACACACACACACACACACACACACACACACACACACACACACACACACACACACGCACACACACACACACACACACACACACACACGCGCGCGCGCGCACATCCCATGTCGCCCGTGTCCATCAGTTTGATTCCCGTGTATATTCCCGGTGAATGTCGCCCCCTCAGTCGCCAGCTGTTTATCCTCCTGCGAGCGCGCTCCCGCGACACGCCGGCGTTTGTCGGCTCGTACCCGTGCTCGTGCTCGTGCTGATGCGTGAGTGGTGGTGGTGGTGGTGGAGGAGAATCGCGCGTGTACACACACACACACACACACACACACACACACACACACACACACACACGGCTAGGTTACGCGCGCATCGTTCTCCGGGCGCGCATCGGCTGCGTGCGTCAGAAGGGGAGGGAGGAGGGGGGGGGAGGGAGGAGGGAGGAGGGGGGAGGGTAGCATACAGAACAGGGTTATTTATTTCAACGTTTTCTGCCGAGTGATTAACTTGGCCGGCTCTCTCTCCGTCTCTCTTGTTCTCTCTCTCTCTCTCTCTCTCTCTCTCTCTCTCTCTCTCTCTCTCTCTCTCTCTCTCTCTCTCTCTCTCTCTCTCTCTCTCTCTCTCTCTCTCTCTCTCTCTCTCTCTCTCTCTCGCCCTCCAGCACTCCCCGTCTCACTCTCTCCCACTCTCTCTTTCTGTATCTCCTTTCCTCTTCATATCTCTCTGTATCTGCTTTCCTCTTCTCTTCTCTCTCTCTCTCTCTCTCTCTCTCTCTCTCTCTCTCTCTCTCTCTCTCTCTCTCTCTCTCTCTCTCTCTCTCTCTCTCTCTCTCTCTCTCTCTCTCTCTCTCTCTCTCTCTCTCTCTCTCTCTCTCTCTCTCTCTCTCTCTCTCTCTCTACCGCCCCCACCTCACTCTCCCTCCTTCTCTCCCCTTTCGTTCACTCTCTCTGTCTGTCTCTCTCCCCCCTCTCTCTCTGTATTGCCCCCCACCTCACTCTCTCCCTCCATCACACACCCACGCACTTACAAACACACACAGACACAGACACACACATAGATACACACACACCGCACACACACGTTCCCTCTGTTTATGTATGTCATTGTTTTTATTCTCCTGCACTTTCCTCTGCATTCGGGGGCATCCTATCCAGCTGAAGGGTGTCCATTCCACCTCGGAATGGTCCACTTAGGTCCCCCCCCCCCCCCCCCCCCACACACACACACACACACACACTTCCCTTACTATCCGAAAGGCAGAATCGTCGGTAGCTTTCAAAAAGTGTGCTTTTTTTACGGACGTATCTGACCTGCTTCGGGTCCGAGGGATTTACTGTGTGTGTGTGTGTGTGTGTGTGTGTGTGTGTGTGCCGTGCCGTGTGGTGTGTGTGTGTGTGTGTGTGTGTGTGTGTGTGTGTGTGTGTGTGTGTGCGTGCGTGCCGTGCCGTGCCGAGCAGTGTGTGTGTGTGTGTGTGTGTGTGTGTGTGTGTGTGTGTGTGCGTGTGCGTGCGTGCGTGTGTGTGTGTGGGCGGTGGCGGCGGTAAGGGAGAAGATGAATAACTTTAATATCGTCTAGCGTCTATTTCATTTTGCGACACGTGGCGGTCGAGCGACGGCGGGAGGAGGAGGAGGAGGGAGGAGGAAGGTGGCGATGTGATGCAATGCTAGCCCATGAATTAATAAGCAAGTGGCGCTGGCCACTTATCCGCCCAGCTTACCCCCCCCCCCCCCCCCCCCCCCCCACCCCCCATCCCCCACCCCCCCCCCCCCCCGACTCCCCCCCCCCCTCCCCCGCGGCAATGCTATCGAGTAGAGAGGGGGGGGGGGGATGGTCTCCCGCACACAAATTGATTTCGGTCACAGATTATGTCCTTCGACGGCGGATCTTCTATGGTTATTAGGCTCCCCGCCTACCTGAAAATTGATCTTTAATCTCCCCCCCCCCCCCCCCTCGCCATTCCTTAGGCGGGGGCTGAGCCAGGGGGGAGAGGGGGAGGCAAACGAACTCGGAGGGATGAGCGAGGGGACCACATGGGTAATTTAGACCGCATTCGGTCTAACCTTTATTTAACCGCCGCGAGTCACATTGAGACAAGTGGGCTCATTTGCAGGAGGAGGACCCGGCGGCGGTGGGCAGAGCAGAGCAGAGCAGGGGGTGTAGTGTTGGCTGTGTGTGTTTGCAAGCCACTAGCCACACACACACACACACACACACACACACACACACACACACACACACACACACACACACACACACACACACACACACACACACACACACACACACACACACACACACACACACACACACATCACTGAACACACACACACACTGAACACACTCACTGAACACACACACATACACGGAACACACACAAACACACACACACATACACACACCCACACACACACACACACCCACACACACACACACCCACACACACACACACACACACACACACACACACACACACACACACACACACACACACACACACACACACACACACACACACACACACACACACACACACACACACACACACACACACACACACACACACACACACACACACACACAGCATCATTGCAACATTTTTGCCTTTACCAAAGACTCTGAGAAGTCAGAAATAGCTTTGGCCCATTGAAAGTTATTTGGATAACAGTGTAGACGGTATGTCTAAATTCACTGTGCACCACTTTTGATTGATCAAAACCACTAGTCGATTTTCAGAACCACTAGGTTGACTATCAAACCACTAGTCGACTATCAAAACCACTAGTTGGCTATCGAAACCCCTAGTCGGCTATCGAAACCCCTAGTCGGCTATCGAAACCACAAGTCGACTTTCAAAACCACTAGTCGGCTCGAAACCACTAGTCGACTATCGAAACCACTAGTCGACTATCGTTTTAGTTTTAGCATGGTCTTCAGTATTCAGAGCTTTTGGAGATGGCCTTAAAGTGACCCGAAGGCGGACCTAACTTTGGTTGTCGTCGAACTTCAATTTGTGTTTAGAACAAACATATGTCTACATACATAGCTGGGTTCACTTCTTTAGAACACTGCCACAGCGGCGCTATGCTGCTATACATTTAGCTTTCAGTTTTTTCATGTTGTCATTATTGTCAATGTGGTCGAACGCGTAGGAAACTCCGGGACAGCTACTGAACTGCGGGCAAACATATTTTATTCAGCCTTAACAACACGTGACTTTTGACGACTTACCGATATATCCTGCTCCAAAACTTTGGCGAAATACATTTCAATGTTAACGTTATCATGGTACATTGGTAACATGTCGGAATAAAAAAATACCTCAAACCGATTTTTTTTTCCGCTACGGCGTTTAAGTTATCGGGTGGCAACATTATGATACATCTCCCGCAATTAATAAAATGAACTACTAAACATAACTAATAAACAAATGAAACGTAGCGGTCATGAATGATCAAGTTTGTGCACGTATGTACTGACGCTACGCAATATAACAGATGCTTTTATCTAGTCTGTGTGTGTGTGTGTGTGTGTGTTGTAATGTGTTCATTTGGGCGTGTTATGTTATTAACAGCCAACATTGCCAAAGGATAAGTACAAGTTTTCCGTCAGAGATGGGGAATAAATACTCTTGGGGGAATCTGTGTTTCCTCCTCTCGTCTCTCGTCTCTCTCTCTCTCTCATCTCTCGCTCTGTCTCTCGGCTCTCTCTCTCTCTCGCTCTCTCTCTCTCGTTCTCTCTCTCTCCCCAGTCTCTCTCTCTCTCTCTCTCCTCTCTCTCTCTCTCTCTCTCTCTCTCTTCTCTCTCTCTCTCTCTCTCTCTCTCTCTCTCTCGCTCTCTCTCGCTCTCTCTCGTTCTCTCTCTCTCCCAGTCTCTCTCTCTCTCTCTCTCTCTCTCTCTCTCTCTCTCTCCTCTCTCTCTCTCTCTCTCTCTCTCTCTCTCTCTCTCTCTCTCTCTCTCTCTCTCTCTCAATCTCTCGCTCTCGGGCCAACGAACAGCAGCCATGTTCGTTGTGCGTACGACATAATAGAACAGGTCGATACACTTTCATTGTTGCCCCAAATTAAATAGAAGCTATTATTTTTCGGGCCACGCTTTCGAGTCCATATGCTTTGTTGTTAATAGGATAGGACCACCGTTATCGGAACACACCTGTTGTGGCCAAGGAAGAAAAAAACAAACACGCATCGACATTAATCAACATTAATAGGAGTGGTGAGTGGGGGGGGGGGAGGCGGGGCTAAGGTCTAAGTTCTTGGCTTGAGGGAGCCAATGGGAAGGCTCTGTGACTTTTAAGACAACAATTGATGTCTATTTCTTATTGCACTTTTTATCCTGAGCGCTGGCTCTAGTTCTCGCAGACTTGTTAGGAATTAAATGTACTTTTTGACTTCTGGTGACGAGTTGTTCTCTTAGCTTTCTGTTGTTAAAACACACTATCGTAAGTCGCTTTGGATAAAAGCATCTGCTAAATGACCGTAATGTAATGCAATGTAATGTAATGTCTACTCTATACGGCAACAATGCCCCCCCCCCCCTAGAACAGGGTGTATGCAAAAAAAACAAGGGACACTAATGAATTTTATTGGCCCCTATCAGCATGACCAACCTCTTATAAAGTGAGTGGTCTCTCTCTCTCTCTCTCTCTCTCTCTCTCTCTCTCTCTCTCTCTCTCTCTCTCTCTCTCTCTCTCTCTCTCTCTCTCCTCTCTCTCTCTCTCTCTCTCTCTCTCTCTCTCTCTCTCTCTCTCTCCCCCCCCCCCGGTCTCTCTCTCTATCTCCCCCCCCCCCGGAGATGATAACGTATAACGATTCCATTACCAGGGGCCTCCCCTAGCGGCCCTCTCTCTCTCTCTCTCTCTCTCTCTCTCTCTCTCTCTCTCTCTCTCTCTCTCTCTCTCTCTCTCTCTCTTTGAAAAGTCCTCTATTCTGCGCTTTAGGTGATGTACTGCATGCAGTCCTGGATCACCCCCCCCCCCCCCCTACCCCGCCCAAACCGACACACACACACACACTATCTATTTACCCTTGTTACCCCCCCCCCCCCCTCTCAGCTCTCTGGCCTGATTGATACTTTTAATTTGAAGGAGCTGTCACGGGAGAGAGCGAGACAAAATACTTTGGACTGAATTAGTTTGTTAATGTGGTGGAGGTGGTGGGGGTGAAGGTGGTGGTGGTGGAGGTGTTGTTGGTGGTGGTGGTGGTGGTGGTAGGGTGGTGGTGGTGGAGGTGGTGGTGGTGGTAGGGTGGTGGTGGAGGTGGTGGGTGGTGGTGATGGTGGTGGTAGGGGTGGTGGAAGTGGTGGTGAAGGTGGTGGTGGTGGTAGGGTGGTGGTGGAGGTGGTGGTGGGGGTGGTGGTGGTGGTAGGGGTGGTGGTGAAGGTGGTGGTAGGGGTGGTGGAAGTGGTGGTGAAGGTGGTGGTGGTGGTAGGGTGGTGGTGGTAGGGGTGGTGGGGGTGGTGGTGAAGGTGGTGGTGGTAGGGTGGTGGTGGTGGAGGTGGGGGTGGAGGTAGTGATGGTGGGTGGTGGTGGTGGTAATGGGGTTTGTGGAGGTGGGTGGTGAAGATGGGTGGTGATATTGGTGGTGGAGGTGGTGGTGGTGGTGGGGCGGTGGTGGTGGAGGTGGTGGAGGTAGTGGATGGTGGGTGGTGGTGGAGGTGGTGGAGGTAGTGATGGTGGGTGGTGATGGTGGTGGTAATGGGGTTTGTGGAGGTGGGTGGTGAAGGTGGGTGGTGATATGGGTGGTGGTGGTAGGGGGGTGGTGGTGGGGGTGGTGGGGGGTAGTGGGATTGTCTCATGGCAGAACATTGGCTTCTTTGGAGGAGTGATTGTTGCAATCATGGAGGATTTGTAAGGGGTGGTTTGGGTGGCGGGGGAGGGACTTTAAGGTAAATGATGGGAGGTAGGGTGGGGGGGGGGGGGGTGGGGGGGGGTGGGGGGTGGGGTGGTGGTGCAGTCGGGGAGAGGATGGGGTTTGAGGGGAGTCTCAATCACGGCTATTAGATTAAATGAATAAGTCTGGGAGGAAATCAAAATACTGCGAGGGGAGCCTGCTGTGTGTGTGTGTGTGTGTGTGTGTGTGTGTGTGTGTGTGTGTGTGTGTGTGTGTGTGTGTGTGTGTGTGTGTGAAATGCAAAATAGGTAAATATGAATAGGAGAAGATGCGGCGTGTGTGTGTGTGTGTGTGTGTGTGTGTGTGTGTGTGTGTGTGTGGTGTGTGGGTGTGTGTGTGTGAAATACAGACAGAAGTACAGAATGAATAGAAGGTGTGTGTGTGTGTGTGTGTGTGTGTGTGTGTGTGTGTGTGTGTGTGTGTGTGTGTGTGTGTTTGAAATACAGACAGAAGTAAAGAATGGATAGGAGAAGGTGTGTGTGTGTGTGTGTGAAATATAGACAGGTACAGAATGAAGAAGGTGTGTGTGTGTATGTGTGTGTGTTTGTGTGTGTGTGTGTGTGTGTGTGTGTGTGTGTCTGTGAAATACAGACAGAGGTACAGAATCAATAGGAATATGTGTGCGTGTGTGCGTGTGTGTGTGTGTGTGTGTGTTACCCCGTAACTCGGCAACTCACAATAACAAGTTGTTTTCTTGAAAAAACACCTATGTTACTCACTACTTTTCAGAAGAGTAACAAAGCATTTTAACTTCGCAGAATACCGATAGCTCAATGATAATGATAACGCACGTCACCTCCGTGTCAGCATCTGCGTCCGCATACACGTACATCATGCTGAATACTAAGCCAACAAAGAAAGTACTCCACTCCAGTAGGACGTCATCATCGTCCGCGGTATCGCTGTGTTGCCTCGGTCAACTGAACAGTGACGTGACAGAGTGCTGATGTGGGCATTGATATGTTACCGTAAGTCTGAGAGTAGACGGGATTAATCGTTTACACGGAGCATCGGCGGTGATGCTGTGATTCGCTGCGCAACAACCAGCACCAGCGCTATTCATTGTTCTAAAAACAACAACAACAGGCTAAGCCATAGTCACATTGGGGTCTTGGGGCCAATTGATCTATTTTCGTCTATAGATACATAATGCTTAAACAGACATGGCGATACATTCAACTGAGGGGCCTAAGCCTCCTTAAGTCCCCTCGCGGCAATGGCGGCCTGGTGTGTACGTGTGTGTGTGTGTGTGTGGTGTGTGTGAGAAATACAGACAGAGGTACAGAATGAATAGGAGAAGGTGTGTGTGTGTGTGTGTGTGTGTGTGTGTGTGGATGTGAGTGTGTATGCATTTCCTTCAAGGGTCCCCTGTCAATCGGAGCTGTACAATATATTCGTACCTATGGATGGGGAACTCGTCTGGGGAAATACATCAGCTCAACGCTGTCCATATGTTAAGGACTTTAAGCTCAGACGCCCCCTCAGCTCTAACACGCTGTGACACACACATGCATCGCGGTGGATGCAGTCTCAGCTAAATCCCTGGAAACAAACCAAAAATAAATTCCCTTGAAGAGATGGGATTGCGAACCCACCACCGCAAACCGCAACCCCCCCCCTCCACCATCATCCCCCCAACCCCCCCTCTTCCACCATCATCCCCCCAACCCCCCCCCTCCACCATCATCCCCCCAACCCCCCCCTCCACCATCATCCCCCCAACCCCCCCTCTTCCACGATCATCCCCCCAAACCCCCCCTCCACCATCAGCCCCCCAACCCCCCCTCTTCCACCATCATCCCCCCAACCCCCCCCCTCTACCATCATCCCCCCAAACCCCCCCCTCCACCATCATCCCCCCAACCCCCCCCCTCCACCATCATCCCCCCAAATCCCCCCCTCTTCCACCATCATCCCCCCAACCCCCCCTCTTCCACCATCATCCCCAAACCCCCCTCCACCATCATCCCCCCAACCCCCCCTCCATCATCATCCCCCCAAACCCCCCCTCCACCATCATCCCCCCAAACCCCCCCTCCACCATCATCCCCCCAACCCCCCCCTCCACCATCATCCCCCCAACCCCCCCCTCCACCATCATCCCCCCAACCCCCCCTCTTCCACCATCATCCCCCAAACCCCCCCTCCACCATCATCCCCCCAACTCCCCCCCCTCCACCATCATCCCCCCAACCCCCCCCTCCACCATCATCCCCCCAACCCCCCCTCCACAATCATCCCCCCAACCCCCCCCTCCACCATCATCCCCCCAACCCCCTCTTCCACCATCATCCCCCAACCCCCCCCTCCACCATCATCCCCCCAACCCCCCCTCCACCATCATCCCCCCAACCCCCCCCTCCACCATCATCCCCCCAACCCCCCCCTCCACCATCATCCCCCCAACCCCCCCCTCCACAATCATCCCCCCAACCCCCCCCCTCCACCATCATCCCCCCAACCCCCCCCTCCACCATCATCCCCCCAACCCCCCCTCCACCATCATCCCCCCAACCCCCCCTCTCCACCATCATCCCCCCAACCCCCCCCTCCACCATCATCCCCCCAACCCCCCCCCTCCACCATCATCCCCCAACCCCCCCCTCCACCATCATCCCCCCAACCCCCCCCTCCACCATCATCCCCCCAACCCCCCCCCCACCCCCCCCCACCACACCCCCCAACCCCCCCCCCCCCCCCCCCCCCCACGCGCCGCTCTATTTACTCCATCAGGCAATCATTAGGCATTGATCGGAACCAAAACCGATTTATCGCTTTGTTTGGGGGGGTTACCGTTTCTGTTGCTGCCTTGAATTGACAGCCGAGGAGGATGAGGTAAATGAACAATAGATCCATGGGACGACGACGTGCCACAGGAGGGGGACAGGAAGAGATCGATGGAGGAAAGTTTGCTGCAAAAAACGGCCTAAAAGTATTGTCACCACGGGTGGAGAACGCTGATTATTATGTTGATGATGTGGTGCTCAGATACGACAATCCGATCGTCCGCTGACGACTTTTGTTCATCGTCAAAAACATTGTAACAGAAAAACACTGCCTCTGTGATTTTCCCCACAGCCAATTCAGCTATTGCATAGACTTACTTATTTAACCATATGGTCCTTTAGCGGAGAGATCTGCAGTGAATGCAGCAGCTACATGTCCTATTGGTCAGATGGAGGCGAGGAGATCGTCATGAAGTAAGGTAGTGGACATTTGAGGTTCCAACCCGGAACATTTTCATCTGGGAGTCACTGCAGAGTCCTGCTTAAAGCTCATTAACCTTTATTGTGTTGCTATAGTGATTCAGACTCCCACGCTGTTTTTTGACACATTTTAACACTGTTTTTTTGAGTGAAAGATCTGAAGAGCGATACGTTAAAGAATGGTCTTCTCACTCTTTAGCTGTTAGTATTCGGTCAATGTTAGGGTGTTTTAACACTCGTAGTTTGGTTGATTTTGGTCCGAATCAGTGGCTGGTTTGTTACAGCACTGCACTTTAAGTCAGCATTTATTTTCGGCATTTTTGACTGACTGATAGTCACGAGTGGACCAATTTGTGTAAGCAATCGCCACGAAAAAAGTTTTGTCATTTTCTCGCGGAGAAAAAAATTAATAAAGGAAATTGAATGGAATCGCTCTCATTGGATGTATTATAAGTAAGAAGGTCGCTCTTGCAATTATGTTTTTCATTTTGTATTTATGGTGTATAGTCGTCTCTATTGGAGTTAATTGTGACCTCACATACATTTCAGCTTATTTTGTTTTTATAAATTATAGTGGACATAAACCAAAATAAAGTCCACTACAGGTTAGAAAAACACTAAAAGAAAGTATCGCCTCGTAAGTATCGCTAATACCTGTGTTCCACCTTTTTGTCAGAACGCAGACCCCTCGTGGCCCTCCCTACTTTCCGAAATTGTCGCAACCTGGTAGTTTGCCAAGGACCAGCAAAAATTTTAAATCAAAAATGTGTTCCCTCTGTGGCCATCGAGCACTCGTGACCACCTGGGCCCCGAGCTGTGGAGGAGGAAGTAAATAAATAAATCCTGCTTCACAGGCAGCCAATCGTTGTGATAAGCCCACTTCTTCTCCTCCTCCTCCTCCTCCTCCTCCTCCTCCCTCCTCCTCCTCCTCCTCCTCCTCCTCCTCCTCCTCTTTCTTCTTCTTCTTCTTCATTGTTCTTGGTCCAGCTCCAGAGTGGTAATGGTGTGGCGTGGTGTCTCTGACCCACGGCCCACGCCCGGTCTGTCCTCACTACGGCAACAACAACAACAACAACAACAGCCCAGGTCCACTCCCAGATGGGGACAGCCTTTTCCCAGCCTTGTTCTTCTTTTTCCCATCCTCAACGAAAGTACCACATGGGTACCTTTGTATGAGTTAGTTTGTGTGATTGTTATAGAATAGTGCTGTTTACAGTTTGTAGTATAGAATATAGTAAGCAGTATATAGTGTTGATTATAGTATAAGTCAAGTCAAGTCAAGTTTATTGTCACTTCACAGTTTACACAAGTATAAGCAATGAGTGAAAATCTTATGTGCAATACCCGACGACAGACAGCAGTTATAAAAAACAGGAGGTCCAGTATCCAGCTGCACGTGGATGGGGGCACGCCTAGACCTCTATGCTTGGTGTCGAGCTTGGCAGGAACTATCGTGTTGAACGCTGAGCTGTAGTCCACAAACAGCATTCGCACATAACAGCTCTTTCCCTCCAGGTGGGAAAGGGCAGTGTGGAGGGCCATGGCAATTGCATTACGTCGTCCGTGGATCTGTTTTGTTGATATGCAAATTGCCATGGGTCCAGCGTGGCAGGTAACACGGAGCAAATAAAGTCCTTGACCAACCTCTCGAAGCATTTGCTGACAATCGAGGTGAGGGCTACAGGTCTATAGTCATTCAGGCATGTTACCTTGGGTTGTGTAGGGACATGCACGATGGTGGAGATCTTGAAGACTGCGGGAACAACAGCCTGAGACAGGGAGAGGTTGAAGATGTCGGCAAAGACTCCTGCCAACTGGTATGCGCATGCTCTGAGGACGCGGCCCGGGATGTCGTCGGGGCCTGCCGCCTTACGGATGTTCAACTGCTTGAAGGTGCGGTGCACATCCGCCTCCGAGATGTTCAGCAGGCTGGTCTCCTCAGGCGGCGCTGGCTTCCGCGGGCTGCCGTTCACGTCGAACCGAGCAAAAAAAGTATTTAACTCTCCTGGGAGGGAGGTAGAGGAGTTCTCTACACAACTGGTTCTCCTTCTGAAGTTCATTATCATCTGTAACCCCTGCCACATACCCCTCGCGTCGTGGCTCTTGAATTTGTCCTCCTCTCTGACCTTGTACTCCCGCTTGGCAGTGACGATGGTCTTACAGAGGTCGTAGCGGGCACCTCCATATTCCCAGAGCCAAAGGCGGCATTATGCGCGTGGAGGGCAGCGCGAACATCGCCGTTAATCCACGGTTTCTGGTTGGGATATATCCAAACCGACTTGGTCGGAACAACGTCATCTATGCACTTCTTGATGAACCCGGTGACTGAGGACGCATACTCGTTGATGTTATTGCCCGAGGCAATCCGGAACATGTCCCAGTCAGTGCGATCAAAAAAATTCTGTAGCATAGAGTCCGATTGCTCCGACCATCATTGAACCTCCCTCACAGCGATTGGTTGCAGCTTCAGTCTCTGCCTATAGGCGGGGAGTAGCTGGATAGAGCGGTGGTCTGATTTGCTGAACGGTGGGCAGAGGAGGGCCTTGTAGCAATCACGGTAGGGTGTGTAGCAGTGGTCGAGGATCCGCTCACCCCATGTGTTTGCTTGTTATGTGTTGGTAGAACTTCGGGAGAACCTTCTTCAGGTTTGCCTTGTTGAACTCCCCCGCCACGATAAAAGCAGCCTCAGGGTGTGCCGACTCCTGCTGATAGCCCCATACAGTTCCTTCAGCGCTGTGTCTGTGTTGGCTTGTGGGGGAATGTAAACAGCGGCCACGGTTACCGCTGTAAACTCCTGAGGTAGCCAGAATTGACGGCACGTAAGCATCAGGTACTCCAGGTCCGGGGAACAGAAAGACTTGAGGGCATGACTTTGGTTGCACCAATATCTGTTTATCATGAGACATACTCCCCCCTCCGCAATCTTTACCAGAGAGAGCCTTTGTTCTGTCCACCCGGTGGACGGAAAATCCAGGTAACCCCCTCCGACATCCATGTCTCCGTAAGGCAGATGATACAGTTGTCCTTAGTTTCCCGGTGGAATTGAATACGAACCTGTAGCTCGTTTAACTTATTGTCCAGAGACTGTACATTAGCCAGTAGAATGGTGGGTAGTGGGGGGGGGGGCGATCGGATCGACATCTCAGCCTGACTAGCATGCCGGCTCGCTTCCCTCGCTTCTTCCGGTGACGCTTGCGTGTAATCGTGCCCAAGATGGTCGGAGATAATCCAGCTGTGACTTTGGGCGGGACGTCCAAAAAAAAACTGTAGGATAGTCGCGATAAAAAGAATAAATAACAAACTGCGTTGTCGTGCGGGAGCGCGCAACACGGCCGCCATCACGTACGGCGCCATCTTACTTCTTCACTTCACTTCTCATCTTCTACATCTCACTTCTCATCTTACTTCTAAAGTCGATAAGGTAAATTATCAATAGATATAGGGGACATGCTACACCCCTGTAGCATGTCCCCTATATCTATTGATAATTGGAGGATGGAGGAAGTTTTAGTAAGTGGCGTTCATGGGTATTAAATACAGTGCATTTTATCGGGGAGTTCCAAAGAGACGGATTGCACAATCTATTTTTACACATTTCAAAATGGCACCAAAAAAATTGTAACCATTGTTGAATGGTTACAAACAGCCAATGCAAACAACTCTGGAGGATTGAATCCTCTTTATTGGTCACATACATGTCCAGCCATACAGTGAAATGTGTTTTCTGCATTTAAGTGGGCAGCTATTTATACAGCGCCCGGGGAGCAGTTAGGGTTCGGGTGTCTTCCTCAACGACACCTCGACAGTTTTTGCTAGGAGGAGCCGGGGATCGAACCAGCAACCTTCCATTTGTGAGGCGACCGCTCTACCTCCTGAGCTATACTGCCACCCTCAATGCAGCTATTGCATACAATTACTATTTAACCATATGGTCCTTTAGCAAAGATGTCATTATTGGTCAGATGGGGTGAGGGGATCGATATGATCAAGGTTGTCCTGTTCTCAGTTGGTGTTGGCCTCCACTAGGGCTGCCCTTTGTCAGCCATCCTGTTTGTGATTTTCATGGACATGATTTCAAGGCATCGTCATGGAGGTGAGGGGTTTCAGTATGGTGGGCTCAGGATTGAATCGCTGCTGTTTGCAGATGATGTGGTCCTGTTTGCGACATCAGTATGTGACCTTCAACACTCACTGGATTGGTTTGCAGCGGAGTGTGAAGTGGCTGGGATGAGGATCAGCACCTCCAAATCTGAGGCCATGGTTCTCAGCAGGAAACCGGTGGATTGTCTACTCCAAGTGGGGGGTATCCCAAGTAAAGGATTTCAAGTATATTGGGGTCTTCTTCTCCAGTGAGGGGAGGATGGAGCGTGAGATTGACTGGAGAATAGGTGCAGCAGGAGCGGTATTGGGTGCCCTTAACTGCACCGTTGTAACCAAAAGAGAGCTGAGCCAGAAGGCAAAGCTCTCGATCTACCGATCAGTCTTTGTTCCTACCCTCACCTATGGTCATGAACAATGGGTAATGACCGAAAGGACGAGATCGCGAATACAAGTGGCCAAAATGAGTTTCCTCAGGAGGGTGGCTGGTATCTCCCTGAGGGATAGGGTGAGAAGCTCAGTCACTCGTGAGAGACTCGGAGTAGAAAGGAGCCAGTTGAGGTGGTCGGGCATCTAGTAAGGATGCTTCCTGGTCACCAGCTTTTGCAATTGTTTTCATTTTGTATTTATCGTGTATAATCGTCTCTACTGGAGTTAATTGTGACCTCATTCAGCTTATTTTTTTTATTAATTATAGTGGACAAACATCAAAACAAACAAAAAAATAGTCTCACTAATAGTATCACTAATACCTATGTTCCACCCCTTACAGAACATTTCGCAGACCCCTAGTGGCCCCCTTACTTTCAGAAATTGTCGCAACCTGGTAGTTTGCCAAGGACCGGCACAAATTTTAATAAACTGCAATCAAAAATGTGTTCCCTCTGTGGCCGTCGATCACTCCACCTGGGCCCTGAGCTGTGGAGGAGGAAGTAAATAAGACATCTCTCCTTCTTCCCAGGCAGCCAATTCTTCTTCTTCTTCTTCTTCTTCTTCTTCTTCTTCTTCTTCTTCTTCTTCTTCTTCCTCTTCTTCCTCTCAGGCTATCTCTGTATTATTTCTTCTTCTTCTTCTTCTTCTTCTTCTTCTTCTTCTTCTTCTTCTTCTTCTTCTTCTTCTTCGTCCAGCTACAGTGGTAGTGGTTTGGCGTGGTGTCTCTGACCCACCGCCCACGGACGTTGTCTGTCCCGTTGATTCCTCTCCTCGCTATGACAACAGCAACAACAACAACAACAACAACAACAACAACAACAACAACAACAACAACACAGCAGGTCAACTCCCAAACACAGACAGCCTTTTCCCAGCTGTCGCCTTTTTCTTATTTTTTCCGTCACAAAAGGTACCACACGGGCACCTTTGTACGAGTGCGGTTAGTTTGTGTGATTGATATAGTACTATAATAGTACTAAGTGTAGTATAGTGCTGTGTACAGTATGTTGACTCCTATATTGTAGGTAGTATATAGTACTGTTTACAGTATATATCATACACTATAGTAGGTATTATATAGTGTTGTTTATAGTTTAGTATATAGTAAGTGGTATTGTAGTGTTGTTTATAGTATTAAGTATAGTATATTGTAGGTAGTATATAGTGTTGTTTGTAGTATATAGTGTTGTTTATAGTAGGTAGTATATTGTTGTTGTATAGTATAGTAGTATAGTGTATTATAGTAGTATATTGTAGGTAGTGTATAGTGTTGTTTGTAGTATATAGTGTTGTTTATAGTATATAGTATATAGTATAGTATATAGTAGGTTGTATTTTGTGTTGTCTATAGTATATATTATAGTATATAGTAAGTAGTATATGGTGTTGATTATAGTATATAGTAAGTATGTAGATAGTATAGTGTGTTATAGTATATAGTATAGTTGTGTATATAGTGTGTATATAGTATAGCATATAGTAGGTAGTATTGAGTGTTGATTATAGTATATAGTATGGTATATTGTAGGTAGTAAATAGTGTTGATTACATTTTAAAGTATTGTATTTACTAGGTAGTATATAGTGCTGTTTACAGTATATAGTATAATATAAAGTATGTAGTATATAGCGTTGTTTACAGTATAAAGTATAGTATATAGTAGGTAGTATTTAGTGTTGTTGATAGTATATAGTATAGTATTTAGTCTTTATAGTATATAGTATAGTATATAGTAGGTAGTATATAGTGTTATTTATAGTATATTGTATAGTATATAGTAGGTTGTATATAGTGCTGTTTACAGTATAAAGTATAGTATATAGTAGGTAGCGGGAGGGAATGGGGAGTAAGCATTCCTATGTACTGTACAAATGGCCAATATGATATCTTGTATCTTAGTAGTAGTACATAGTGTTGTTTATAGTATAACGTATAATTTATAGTAAGAAGTATATAGTGTTGTTCATAGTATAGTACATAGTATAGTATATAGTAGGTAGTATTTAATGTTGTTTATAGTATATAGTATAGTATATAGTAGGTAGTATAAACTGTTGTTTATAGTATATAGCATAGTACATAGTAAGTAGTATATAGTGTTGTTCATAGTACAGTATATAGTATAGTATTTAGTAACTATACTATATAATACAAAAACACTTTATACTACCTACTATACTTTACGATAGTAAAGTAGGTGGTATATAGTGTTATTTATAGTATATAGTATAGTATATAGTAGGTAGTATATAGTGTTGTTTATAGTATATCGTACAATATATTGTAGGTAGTATATAGTGTTGTTTATAGTAAATAGTGCAGTATAATGTAGGTAGTATATGGTGTTCTTTACAGTATAGTATTGTATAGTATAGTATAGTATTGTATAGTATTGCACAGTTTAGTATAGTATAGTATAGTATAGTATTGTTCATATTGTTCATATTCATTGTACTTGTTGCACATGGCAAATAAAATCATCTTGAACCTTGAATCTTTGTTGAAATGTGCTTCGTTGCTCTGGGATTTCCTTTAGTGGAGATCGTAAAAGAGGGCCAGGTCAGTCACGCAGTGTATGGACGACCTGGAGGGTTTTTAACATATTTTCACTGTAATGGCGTTCAAGGGTTTTGTTGGCAACTCAACGACGATATCACCGCCGATGGAATGGCGACATTGTCTCTTGGTGGCCCAAAATTGCCATTCCAGTATGTGATCGGAATTTCAATGACATACATCTTTTTCATTTAATCTAGTTCCTCTTCCTCCTTTAGCTCGACCCTGGCGCTAGTGGCCAAAAGCAATTTTTAGCTTCCCTCGTTCTTTGAGCTACGATGAGTCTCGGACACATGGTGCTGGGAAGGAAATGGATAAATTGTTTGTTTATTTTTTTCTCTCGATGGCAGTTGGTCGGATGACGAGTTCTCCGCTGCCGGATCGTGTGTGTGTGTGTGTGTGTTTTTTTTCTCCAAGAAAGATGTATAGATTTAGGCATTGGGATTGTGTGCTGGAGAAGGCCTAACATACCGTCCCCCCCCCCCCCCACCCCCCATTTTTTCATTTTCCCGCCGATTTCCACTCATGTGTTCAAGAAGGGTCTCGGCTGTGGCAGTTGATTCAAGATGTTTTTATTTGCCATTTGCAACGAGTACAATAGAACGCTTATTCCCTTCCACAGTATAAATTTCAACAGCAATACTATACTATACAATACTACACAAGTATACTTTACAAGTCACTATGAATTCACCCATTCATACACCCATTCATCCACCGGCGGCGGAGTCAGCCGCGCAAGGCCACAACCAGCATGTTGGGAGCAGTTAGGGTTAGGTTGTCTTGCTCAAGGACACCTGGACAGTTTTGCTAGGAGGAGCCAGAGATCGAAACCCCTTCCTTAGCTACTGCCGCCCCAAACTAAACAATACTATACTCTAAACAACACTATATACTACCTATGATATGCAATACTATCACGATTGGGCAAATAAGTAAACAGTAGCTGAACATTTGGGTTGGTGTGCGTCTAACAGTGTTTTTTCGTCATTGCGATGTCGACAGCGGTGTAAACCCCAAAGTAACGGCCTCCGAAAAAAGAATGGAACTTTATCAAACAAATGTTTCCTGCCCAAAACAGTAAACACAGCTGAGCATTGTGGTGTTGTGGGTGTCGTGCACACAATATGAAATATACTCAAACAAACGTCATATGGCTACATGAATAAAACATCAGCTCCCGCTGTTTTTTTCTCTCCCAAAAGCGAACATATGATGGAGGGAACTGAGCACTGAGCTGAATACCAATACTCTTCGTGTTGTGTGCCCTATATATATATATATATATATATATATATATATATATATGTATGTTTGCTTGTTCTTTGTTCATGTGGGATTGTTTCAGCATACTCTTGGTTCCTCCTGCCTCCAAAAAACCCAAACCAAAACAAAAAATGCAGTTGATGTCAAGAAACAGTGTGTGTCAGAATTGGAATCGTTACTGACCGCATTAGCATAGGGAAGTTAGTAGCGTGATTATTTTCCGACAAAACTACTCGTCAAGAAGCGAAACCTGATAATGTGGTCACGAAGAGACTGTATACTAGTAAATGGACTGCATTTTTGTATTATGCATTGCAAACGCACCGGCTATTATAAGGCGGGCAGGGTGGGGGGTTTGTTAATACAATTTATAAATATTCTTTCAACGTACTTCCATGAGGCCTGCGCCGTGTCCGCAGCGAGCGTTGTCTCAATCCAAGCGCCACCCCCACCACCGCCCTCTCTCGTGCTTCACCTCTCTCTCTCTCTCTCTCTCTCTCTCTCTCTCTCTCTCTCTCTCTCTCTCTCTCTCTCTCTCTCTCTCTCTCTCTCTCTCTCTCTCTCTCTCTCTCTCTCTCTCTCTCTCTCTCTCCATCCCGTCCCCTGCTCCTCCCCACCACGACGACTTCATTCATGGGTCAGTCACTTTAGCGGGGGGGAGGGGGATGTAGGGGGTGGGTGGTCCCCCGGGCAACAATGGCCCCCTTTCTTCTCTACCGCTGATGTTGAGTCTTCTGTGATGACGTTACTGTGTAGGACAATGTCATTACCCTAACAGTTTCTTTTCGGCACCACCACCAATGCGGTTTCTGTGGCGGTTTTTGACCATAAACCGGCTGGTGATTTCCCATCTTCCCAGAGTTCTGAAATCTTTGTTTGTGTGTTTGCTTGTTTTTTTGCTTTGTATGTGTCGTATGTACTGGTGACTTTAACGTTTCCATTGAGTATCCTGAGTATTTTACCAGGGTGTAATATCCCGATTTTCAGCCAAACAATAATAAATAAGAATCATTTTGTTGAACCGAATAGAAAAAGGACTTGGATCGCAGTGCATTAGCGTCTCATATATCCTGCCTGTTTTATTTTGATTTTGATTTTTGTTTGTCTCTGTACCTGTGTGAACTGAATGATAGGGGAATTTCTCTCTCCCTCTCTACACCCCCCACCCGCTCTCTCCCCCCCCCTCTCATCTCTCTCTCTCTCTCTCTCTCTCTCTCTCTCTCTCTCTCTCTCTCTCTCTCTCTCTCTCTCTCTCTCTCTCTCTCTCTCTCTCTCTCTCTCTCTCTCTCTCTCTCTCTCTCTCTCCCTCGCCACGGATTTCTCTCATCCTTGCCACCTCCAATCTGCCCTTTAACACCTCTCTTCATTCTTCTTTGGTCCCCCAGTCTCTCAATCTCTCTTAAGAAAGTCAAACAATTGTTACATTTGCCGTATTTCACCGCTGGACCGGAATATCCAATGACGAGGAGACCTTTGTTCACCCCAACATCATTCTTATGTTTGGGACACTGTGGCGGGAGCAGCTCAGGTCGTCTGTATAACCTATAGCGGCTGACCTTGGGTTCCGGGACCACCTTCAAAGTGGGGAGTTTGACTTTATAAACACTCTATAATTCCTGAAAACACTGGTGGCCCCCCCGGTTTAGGCCAGAGACGTTCTCGTGACAGACTCCACGCTGAAGAGCTCCGCCACGCAAAAGAGGTCTCCGTACAAGTATCGTATTCCAAATGAATATCGACCGGGCTGGATCTATTCTTTCCCCTTATAACCTTTTGTTAGATGAGATCGACTGACCATTTAGTTTGTTTCGTGTGACCTTTTCGTTTTTTCATACCTGTTCCAGAACCAGCAACCAACGGAGAACAACTGTTTTCAGATGCATGGGATACATCCAGATGAAATAGAATCTCCCATGAAATAACTTTGTCTTGAATTTTTCATTCCATTCTTTTTCCAAATTGTTCACCCGAACATTCCCTTAGAGTCTGTGTTTTAAAAGATACATTTGACTTGACGCAGACACAACGCCTGAGCTATTAGCGCCGAACAGATCTCATGTTATTACGCTTCATCGCGACTTGAATCAGCCGTAGTATTCGTCTTGTGAATGTTTTCTGTTTTGTAACGCTTGACTGGCCCAAGCCTCGGAATAAAAACATTGAATTGTATAATGCTTCTAGGGTAAGCTTACAACTTCCAACAAAAAATTTCCCTAGGCATCCTTGAGCAAAGATGCCTTAATGGATACCTGCTCCTTGATAATAAACACGTATGTGGATTCACCCTTTGGTTGAAAGTATCTGCTTCATGACTAGTATCTGCTTCATGACTAGAATTCCATAGTGGGACCAGACGGCTGTTTTGGTTGTGTTTTGTCATATTTTCAAATAGCTGTTTAGACTGTGGTCTACTCCCCCGGGGGTTGGGGGCGGGGGGGGGGCCCGTCCGTCCGTCCCTACAGAGAATACCAAGCAGCCTCGGGGTAACTGCTCTCGTCCAGATGTCGTATCCCCCCCCCCCCCCCCCTTTTATCAAACTATAAATAAATGATGAATATTTATCATATTTTCAAAAAAAAGCTTAAATTCCAATCTGTGATGCTCACACTGGGGGGTCGGGAGGTTCCGACCTCTCGAATTCCATCAGGACGGAATGAAATGATTCACTGTGCGTCGGAAAGCCCTGGACCGTTGGATGAGTTTGAGTATTGCACAAGCCGTTGCGACGAGACAAATATGTGTGTGCATGCTCACACCGGGCGCAACCGCGGATGAATAAAATATAAGACGGCAAGGCAATCATGAACACAAATACATGCGGTCGATGCCAACAACCAAACCACCACCCATTCCATTTCACCTCACGTTTTGTTTTGTGAGTGAGACGGACAGATTTTCTCATTGTAGGCCGCTAAGTGCGTTTCAAGGAATGCATCGAGACCGATTGATTTCCGTTGGAAAACCCAGACGCAAATGCCTGGCCACCCCATTGGAAGTTGTGCTCGCTGAGATCAATACCATGAATGAGGTATATCATTCTTCGATTGTTTCGGGTTTTTTCGTCATACCTTTTTTCCCGTCCACGATTTTTTGGGCTAGGCATATCGCAAAACCACCTGAATTTAGTGTTTGGTTCTCCCTGTTCATCTGTGGTCCATCTCAAGGTTTCTTCTCTTCTGGATGTTGAGGGAGTTTTCCCTTGGGGGGGGGGGGGGGGGGGACGGACAGACAATGCAGTCGCAGACGACAGGGAAACAGGAGAGTAAAACTGAGTGAAAGTAAACGCAATGGTTTCTTTCATTATGTGACCTGCTGTCGCTCAAATTAACTCACATTCATTTGATCCCAGTTGATTGTGTTTTTTTTGTTAGTTTGTCTTATGTAGTTAATAATCCTTTCGTACCAAAAAAGGCTTGTCCTTAGCTGCTCGTTAGGTGTGGAAATCTTTGTTGAGAGGCGTCGTCAGTCAACCTTTACTTAGTAATATCGGATTGGATTAGCTTCAGCCAGTTCGGGTCCTGGTAGCCATTATTGAAGCGCTGTTTTATCAAAGTAAGGGGGCGGGGGATCCACACAAGCTGCTCTACTCAGACAGTGATTGAACCCTGAAACGCTAATGATAATGTGCACTGTGCCGTGAGAGAATGTGGCTTTAAGGTTTTGGTGGAGTGCAACAGAACCCCCTAGTAAAGGACTTACTGGAAAGGGGGAGAGAGAGAGAGAGAGAGAGAGAGAGAGAGAGAGAGAGAGAGAGAGAGAGAGAGAGAGAGAGAGAGAGAGAGAGAGAGAGAGAGACTCGGAACACAATGAGAAATTCAGACACATAATCTCCATATGCATCCGGCTACCTGCAGTGGCGCGGAAAAAGCCTTTATTTGTGATTGTGTCAAATTCCCTGCTCATGTGTGTGTGACAGAAAGAGAGAGAGAGAGAGAGAGAGAGAGAGAGAGAGAGAGAGAGAGAGAGAGAGAGAGAGAGAGAGAGAGAGAGAGAGAGAGAGAGAGAGAGAGAGAGAGAGAGAGAGAGAGAGGCAGGTGGTGGGAGAATCCTTCGCTAACTCTTCCGCTGGGGGTGTTTTTTTGCCACTGGCCCATTTCTCTTGCTTAACCTTCCTGGAATGTAATTGAATTTTGCTCGGATGCAAGACGAAGAGGATGTGCTGTGCGATGGCGTGTGTGTGTGTGTGTGTGTGTGTGTGTGTGTGTGTGTGTGTGTGTGTGTGTGTGTGTGTGTGTGTGTGTGTGTGTGTGTGTGTGTGTGTGTGTGTGTGTGTGCGTATGTGTGTGTGTGTGCATGTGTCTGTATGTGTGTGTGTGTGAAATAACATGAGATTGAAGGGCAGCTGACAGCAGCTATTGGGGGTGGGGGTGTGGGGGAGGCAAGATGGAGTTGGTTCTTTGTTTAGAGCAATGCTGCACTGCAGATGTTGGGTCAGAAATGAGGGGGATTTGATGGGGAGGAGGGTTTGGGTGAATTTTCAACAGCATTCAATGGAGGCTGATTCGCGACCAGCGACTTCTTGGCTCCTATAGTGGGAGATTACAAGTATTTTTACAAGTATTCTGACAACAACCGGACAAACATTTACATTTACAAAGTGTTTCACAAATGTTCCTAATGTTGTTGGGTACGAGTATAATTGTATATATATATATATATATATAATTATACGCTTTTAAAAGTTCTATCTATATATAGTATAATTATATCTATACTATATATAGATATAATGTTACTTTTCAGTAGTTTTCCTGCTGGTTAAACTTAACTTAACTTGAGTATCCGCAGAATCTAATTTATAATGCCGACCAGATACTCAATGTAGCATTTTGTCTAAGGCTTAACAAATGGAAACGTGTGTAGGTAGCTAAAAATGTATACGTTTAGCTTATTAATCACATCCAAGCCCCAGCAGGTGTCAGGTGCCAAATAAGTACTATTATGAATATAAATATTACATCATTAAAGTAAAATCGAAATGCTGCGTTTTAATACACGTAGTGTATGCCCAAACCTTAAACGGAACAAAAACTAACAATAATAATAATAAAAAAATATATATATGTTGGATACGGGGGTTACTTTGTATTGATATACTTATACCACTCTATAATGTAATAAACAATTTATACCTTTCATGCGATGCGGCGTGAGGAAGCACCAACGAACATTGCTTTTTAACCACTTAGAAACCCACCCTGCAGTCATATTGCAGCATATTGTCTGTGCAATTGTAATTCATATCTTACACATAAACGTATTTTGACACCATTTATTTGTTTAGTAGTCACTTTTGTTTGACACTACTTACGGTGAATTTTCTCAAATAAATTAGGATGCGAACACTGGGGATCGAACCCAGTTCCTGTTGTCTTGGCGCCAAACACTCTAGCCACTATCCTTCCCCCACCCCCATTATAATTCTAACTTGATATACATATTTTATTAGATATACACAGAAACACACACATATACACACACAAATAGGTCTAA
>CM051009.1:9193415-9210915 GCA_027704905.1 Muraenolepis orangiensis
TACACACACTTCTGCGTCTTAACAACTGCGGTGAGCTATCAATATGCGTGTACGCATGTGTCTGTGTGTGTGTCTGTGTGTGTGTGTGTTTTGTGTGTGTGTGTGTTAGGGGGAGGTGGGGGAGGTTCCCCCTTAGACACGCAGGACCCTTTGGGTTTGTGTGTTGTGCTGCTGCTGTTGCGACGATGGCGGTGGCGATCAATCAGGGGATTTACGATTGGCCGGTTCTCAGCGTGGGCCGGCTGTGCTGACCTGTAATAATGTTACCGGAAAAACGTTCCCGTGGGGGGGGGGGGGGGAGGGGGGGAGCTGGGGACGATGTGTAGCTCTCTCTCTTTCGCTGCCAGAAGGTTGGAGAAGGTTGCTTGCGAGATGGGGGAGGGGGGGGGGGGGGTGGCGTCGTCTAACTGCAGAATAGTTGTATAAAAGCACAGCTAGCTTCAAGCCGCTCGTGCGAAACCACGGCCATTGTGCGTCCTTCCCTTTCTCTTTCCGCCAGGCGACCTGTGCTTGCGGCTGTGTTGCTAGAGACGGGTATGAGCAACAGCTGCTAGCCACCGCTATTAGCGACTGCTGATAACTGCTTGCGACTGCTATTAGGCACTGCTGTTATCCGCTCGCGACTTCTGCGAACAATTGCTGTAATCTGCTAGTGACTTCTACTAGAAACTGCTGTTATCCGCAAGCGACTTCTACTAGCAATTGCTGTTATCCACTAGGGACTTATATTAGCAACTGCTGATATCTGCTAGCCACGTCTATTAGCAACCGCTGTTATCGACTAGTGACTTCTCCTAGCAACTGCCGTTATCCACTAACGACTTCTACGAGCAACTGCTATTATCGGCTGGTGACTTCTACTAGCAACTGCTGCTATCCGCTTGGGACTTCTACTAGCATCTGCTGTTAACCACTAGCCACTTCTACTAGCAACTGCTGTTAACCACTACCGACTTCTAATAGCAATTGGTGTTATCCACTCGTGACTTCTACCAGCAACTGCTGTTATCTGGTAGCCACTTCTACTAGCAACTGCTGTTATCTGCTAGCCACTTCTACTAGAAACTGCTGTTATCCGCTAGCGACTTATATAGCAATTGTTGTTAACTCTTTACGACTGCTATTAGCAACTGCTGTTATTTGCAAGGAACTTCTACTAGCAACTGCTGTTATCCACAAGCAACTTCTACTAGCAACTGCTATTATTCTATCAGCAATTTAACGTCTTGTGGGCCGCTATTAGTGACTCCCGTTAACCGCTAGCTCCTTTCCTTCCTCAAGAACGAGTCTCGAGCTACGTCGCTTATGTTTGTCCTCGTTCTAAATTACTTTGAGGCCCGCCATAACGGGGCATTAAAACTGGAGGTGCTATATGTTTAAATATGGAATTATCTTCAGTAGTGTAATATCTCCTCCAGAGATAATGGGTCCGTGCCCGAGGTTTCCGTTGACCGTGTGAAATGCAAAACTTGCCCCACTTAAAAAATTATGAAAAAAGGTGATAAAACATGTGGACAGTAATGAGCTTTCCTCAGAAAGAGGATTCCATTGGATGAAAAGAAGCCATCCACAGGTTAATTCCAGCACTCGGGGTGGCAAAAGGAGAAAATACTGTGGAAATTTAAATGTTAAAAGTTTTAAAAGGGGGTAATATGCTTAGGTTAGCGAGGCCGTAAAATACAACGGCCCCTAGAAAGTGATAGTTATTCATGCCGCAGACTGCCTGCGACCGCCGGGGCACAGATGGTGGTACGGAACAAAAGGTGGAAATGGTGGAAATTCCACCCCAGAGTCCCTTAGACTGGTACCCCCAAATATCACATGTTCTCACTGCAGTGTACCCCCAAATATCACATGTTCTGACCTCAGGGTTACCCATGCTCTAACCGCAGGGTACCCTTCAAATATCACCATTCCAACAGCAAAACCCGACCCGAAACCCCAAAATATTACGCTCTCTGACCACAGGGTACCCCCAAATATCAGATGTTCTTACTGCAGGTTACGCCCAAATATCACATGTTCTGACCTCAGGGATACCTCAAAATATCACATGTTCTGACAATGTGGTACCCCCAAATATCACACTCTCTGCTCACAGGTTACCCCTAAAATATCACATGCTCTAACCACAGGGTACCCCAAAATAGCACATGCTCTAACCACAGGGTACCCCCAAATATCACATGTTCTGACTGTAGGGTACCCTTCAAATATCACATGCTCTAACTGTAAAGTACCCCTCAAATATGACATGCTCTGATCACAGAGTACCCCTTGAATATCACATGCTAGCCAATACAAAATGGTATTCTATATACTGTATAGTATATGTGTGTGCATTACAGAGAGTCGCCTATACCATTAGCGCACCACTTTCCCTAGCGCTTGGAAAAGCGCCAAAAAACATCCAGCGACAGAGTGGTTTCAGAGCGAGTGCACCTCAGCATAACCATAGAAACTCTCTTCCAACGCCCACTCTCGTGGCAAACGGCGAGCGGCTAGCGGCGTCCTCCAGCCTCGAACCCACGCAGGAGAGACTGCCCTGACTCAGCCTGCAAGGGAATTAATTACGATATCGTAACTATATATAACATACATATATTTCTCCCCTCCCACGCCCGAAGCTCTGAAAACGTCGCTACATTTGCCGCTAGTTGCTAAAAGTCACTAAGTTGGCAACACTGCTTAAGACCTCTCCCTCTGCTTAAGACCTCTCCCTCCCCCTTTAGATTTGTTCGTGCTTTTACTTTGGAATTAACTTGTTTTTTTGTTGTGCTACGCTTTGCTGAAGAATCAAAGTTCCGGTAATATTGACAAGATCTATTCTAGTGGAATTTAATTTGATTCTTCAGCTGAACAGTTCCAACTATTAGGAATAAAAGGAAGTTCCTTTTTAAATCTCTTGATTTAGATGTCGTTAATGAGACAAACTTTACACTGTGAGTCAGCAAGTGAGCAAACTTCAGAATCGCTACCGAGGCAGTCCCCATTGTAAGTCCCCTTTTAACCACTGCAATTTAAAAAAGGTTTTACCAAAATACTATCAACACATCTCATGTCCAACCAGACAGAACAAGACTCTTGATCACTGTTACACCACCATCAAGCATGCTTATCGCGCTGTTGCGTGGCCGGGTTTTCGGAAATTCAGACCACGCCTCCGTGCTTCTACTTCCCGCTTACAAGCAGAAGTTGAAGTCCAAGGCCACAGTTGTAAAGAACGTGCGTCGCTTGACAGACGATGCCGTACTACACCTGCAGGGGGGGCTAGAAATTACTGACTGGAGTGTATTCAAGACAACTGACCTTGATGCGTATGCAGATCATGTCACAGCATACATTAACATGCTAGTGGAGGAATGCATCCCGACCAGGTCTGTACGCTCATTCCCGAACCGCAAACCATGAATGAATGCTGACATACGGAACAAACTTAAGCAACGGACTACCGCTTTCACAACAGGCGACTCCGATCACAAGAAGGGCAAGTATGAACTCAGAAAAGCCATCAAGAAGGGTATATTGGATTACAAAAACAAATTGGAATTACAGTTCAGGGGCTCTGACACCAGATGTATGTGGCAAGGTCTGAGGGTCCTCTCCAACTACAAGGGGAGCTCAGAGGCAGTCACCAACAACGACCCTAACCTACCAGACGAGCTAAACAAGTTTTGTGCTCACTTTGAAAGGGACCATGAGCCGACCAACAACTTGAACATCCACCCAGAGGACTACGCTCTACAACTGTCCAAGTCCGAGGTCCGCAGAATCTTCAGGAGGGTGAAGGCAGGGAAGGACGAGTCGGCCCAGACGGAGTTCCATCCCGCGTCTTCAAGACCTGCGCTGACCAGCTGGCTCCTGTGTTCACCGACATCTACAATGCATCACAGCAACATTCTGTCGTCCCAGTGTGCTTCAAAGTGACAACCACTGTGCCGTTACCCAAAAAGACCAAGGTAACATGCCTCAATGATTATCGTCCAGTGGCTTTAACA
This sequence comes from Muraenolepis orangiensis, assembly GCA_027704905.1. Lineage (NCBI taxonomy): Eukaryota > Metazoa > Chordata > Actinopteri > Gadiformes > Muraenolepididae > Muraenolepis > Muraenolepis orangiensis. Next base: position 9,197,414 of record CM051009.1, read on the forward strand.
CCCATAGCCATGAAGTCCCTGGAGAAACTTGAAATGTTGCATATACAATTTTCCATCCCTGAGTCCTTAGACCCACTCCAGTTTGCATACAGACCAAACAGTACTGTAGACGACGCCATTTCCCTGGCACTACACACGGCCCTGCAGCACCTAGACAGGAGGGACACCTACGTCAGACTGCTGTTCATTGACTACAGCTCGGCGTTCAACACCATCGTAACCTCCAAGTTGGTCCTGAAACTGAGGGACCTAGGTCTGGGCGCCCCCATCTGTAACTGGATTATGGACTTCCTGACTGGGCAGTGGTGAAGATTGGGAACAACATCTCATCCATTCTGGTCCTCAACACCGGAGCACCCCAAGGCTGCTGCCTCAGTCCCCGGCTGTACTCGCTGTACACACATGACTGTACTGCCACGCACAGCAATAATCGCATTATCAAGTTTGCAGACGACACCACAGTCATCGGCCTGATAAGCGAGGGCGATGAAACGGGGTACAGAGATGAAGTAATCCAGCTGACTCAATGGTGTGAGGACAACAGCCTCGCACTGAATGTCAGCAAAACTAAGGAGCTCATCGTGTACTTCAGGAGCCACCGGGGCACCCACTCCACCATTAGCCTGGACTAGACACCAGTGGAAGTTGGCAGCTGCTTCCGTTTCCTTGGGCTACAGATTTTCGATGACCTGGCTTAGACCCGCAACACGGTCATGCTGAAGAAGGCACACCAGCGCCTCTATGCTCTGCGGTGCCTCAGAAAAAGCGGAATAGGCCAGAGGTGGCTAGTGAACTTCTACTGTGGCACCGTAGAGAGCGTCCTGACGAGTGGCGTCACTGTTTGGTACGGCAACACCACTGCACGGGACAACAAAGCCATCCAGAGGGTTGTGAGGATGGCAGAGAAGATCCTTAGGTGTGCACTTCCATGCATTGAGGAGAACTGTAGGACCAGATGTCGGAAGAAGGCCATGTCCATCATAAAGGACTGGAACCACCCTGGGCACCATCGCTTCTCCCCCCTACCGTCTGGTCGTACTACCAGGTTTAAGGATAGTTTTTATTGACAGGCAGTGCGCCTAATGAACTGCTAGGAATGCTGCCACTTTCACTTTCTTAACATACTTTGCTGGACTTTCTGGACTCATTACAGCTACTGCACTGTACTGCACTGTATTCATGATGCTGCTGCACTACTGCACTTTAAATGCTTTTAAATATTTGTGCACATTCAACATATTTTCATACCATCTTTCAGTCACTTTGCTGTCCTTTTGTTTTAATTTTATTTTTATTGTATATATTCTTTTTATGTTAATGTTTTTTTTAGATGTATACTGCTGAGGGAATAGGGAGCAAGCATTCCAATGTACTTACAAATGGCTTATAACATATTGTATCTTGTATCTTGTAGCTTGTTGTATCTCAAACGTCTTCCTCCATGACACCTTTATGTAGGCTGTGTGAGTGAGTGTGGACATGGCGGGGGGGGGGGGGGGGTGGGGAATCGAACTCGGTACCATCATTTTTGTATTTTGAGTGTGACTCATAAGACCGGCTCAAGAGAAGCTCTGGTTTGCGGCCGGTTTTGTCAACGCTCTAGTCCCTTCCTCCCCGCTACCGCTGTGGGCAATCCACTTCTCAAGGGACCATTACATTCCCTTCACATCCACCCCCCGCCCGTTACAAGACACCATTATATCCACAGTCTTAGGTACTTAAGGTACTTCTAACCAACACTCAGAGACGGAAATAACGCCCAAAGTTCCCGCCACGTTATTAGGCCTTTGCGAAACCACACCGCCAGGTTGGGACGCTTACAGCATCCAAACACCGCCACGGGGGGGGGGGGGAAACTCCATGGCCGACCCCTTCCTTCTTCCCCCATATCCTCCTGTCGGTCACTTCCTGTGGTCCTTTGGTCCCCGGGGGGCACTTTGTTCGGCCTGGGAAAACACAATGCTCTCACCGTCTCCGCCCATCACAATCCTGTGCGGCGTTGGTAGTTTCCGTTCCGCAGTAGATTCAAGATTCAAGATGTTTTTATTTGCCGTGTGCAAAACAAGTACAATGGAATACTTACTCGCTTATTCCCTCCCGCAGTATGAATTACCTACAATTAAACACTGTATACTATACTATGTACTATACTTATACTTACTATACATACTATACTATAGTATGCAGTGTTCAATTGTAGCAGCGGGAAGGGGGTGGAGTGCTGATACCCGGCCGATTTGAAACGACATCGACGTAATATCGACGTAACAACATTGTAATATAACTTTGCTTGAGTCTATTAATTAAAAGGAGCATCGGGGTGTTGTTTAAAGGGGAGTGGGTTTATTTTTTAAGGGGCTTTAAAGGGCACGGCGGGTTAATGACTTCATTGCATAATTAGTTGACGAATTAATTGGTTTGAGGTGAATATAAATGAAGGCGTCTGAGAGTGTGTAAACAGGCTCAGGGGTTACTTTCTTAGCCGATGGCTTTTTTTATAAACCATCGTTGGATAAAGTTTCAGTCAGGGACTTTCTATTTCTACCAATTAAAGTATTTGTTCTAGACTTAGGTTATAGGCATGATAAATGCTTCATCATATATTTATGTCCAAAATGATAATGATACGTTTTTGTTCCAACACCGTGTGCCGTATATTTATTCAAGACTCAAGACTTTATTCAAGATGCTTTTATTTGTCATATGCAACAATGGACAATGTACAATGGAATGCTTACTCCCCATTCCCTCCCGCAGTATGCATTTCCTACAATTTAACACTATATACTATACTAGTATGTACTATACTCATACTATACAATACTATACTATAAGAATACTGTACACACTAAAAAAAATATATATATATAATAAATATATATATATATATATAAAAAGACAGCGTCCATGTACCAAAACCTAGCAGCTGTGCAACAATATAAGAAAAAAAAAGCTGTGTATAAAAAACGGAATAATATACTATTATTATCATTCCCGAATTTGTCTGTATGTGTGTGTGTGTGTGTGTGTGTGTGTGTGTGTGTGTGTGTGTATGTGTGTGTGTGTGTGTGTGTGTTACTAATGACTTGTTAGGTATCACTAATTACCTTCCACCTGCTGTTTCCCCCCAGTCCCTGATTTGTGGGAAGGACCTTTTACCAAACTTCCCCTGAACACAATGCATGGTTTAGTCCTATCCTGTATGACTTGACATTTGGAAAGACGACCAGGGAAGATAGACGATGTTGTTAATTGGCGACACCTGGACAATAAAGCTTTGGAACATTTGTTTTTGTATTTGTTAATATGTAGCAAGTGAAGGGATTGGAGTTATCACAGGTTAAACGATTGGAATAAACAAGACAGCGATAAGAATTTACAGAGAGAATTTCTTTTAAATCATTTTTTTAAAATTATATAATTTATTTTCTGGCATAAAAAAAAAAGGAATCCATCTTCTATTTGAACTGAAAGCAGATTCGCACACGTCTTTATCATCATAAATGAATCAGAATCAGAATGCCTCTATTGTCATTGTACAACTACAATTGTCCTCAATCCTCACAACGCTCTTATAAACAACAATTGAACTGAAGCTAGCTAAACTAAAGAAACAGGTTGAAAAATGAAATGTCAATATATTTAAAACATACAATCTACCATTTTCATAATCGGCAACAACTTGTCCCACGATCGTCGACGTTAATATTCGTATCGTAATCGTAATTCGGATAGCGGAGAAGATGATGGATGGACGCGACATAGCATACATTCGCTCATCATCATGTCTGTCGTAGCACGTAGTCAAGATATTTGACAGGCCTTATTTACAACTCCCATGGGTGCCTCACGCCCCCCCCCCCCCCCCCCCAACCCTCTGCCCGCTTACAAAAATATGCTTGAAGATGGCAGTTAATTTCCCCGCAGCGATGCAATCAATACATTCTACATATTAATTAAGTTCCCCGGGCGTTTCACTGTCTCCACAGTGATGAGCCACACTGCCCGGACTTGTTTGTCTGCATATCATGAAGAAGCCCACACACACACACACACAAACTCATTAACATGCACACACACACACACCTAAACATGCACACATGCACACACGCACACACCTTAACATGCACACATACAGCTAAACATGCACACACACAAACACACACACACACACACACACACACACACACACACACACACACACACACACACACACACACACACACACACACACACAGCAAACCTTACACACAACAAACATGCACACACACACACACACACACACACACACACACACACACACACACACAACACACACACACACACACACACACACACACACACACACACACACACACACACACACACACACACACACACCATGGGTTGAGGTCAGCAGACGCCAACAAGATCAGCAGGATCGTCAGGAAGGCTGGCGCTGTCCTGGGGGTCCAGCTGGACTCCTTGTTGGTGGTGTCTGAGAGGAGGATGCTGCGCAAGCTGCGTAGTATCCTTGACAACAACTCTCACCCTCTCCATCAGGTGCTGACCTCATACAGAAGCACCTTCAGCAACAGACTCATTCCACCCAGGTGCACCACAGAACGCCACAGGAAGTCCTTTCTTCCTGTGGCCATCAGACTCTATAATTCATCTACCTCGGGTCGTGAGAGGGACAGTGGAGACTCAGTGACCTGAGGTCAACGCACTGTGTTATTATTTTTTGGTCAACGCACTGTAAATCCTTTCACTGTAATTTTGCACTGTAAATTCAATTTCACTTTTCACTTTTCACATGTCACTTTTTCAGTATTCATCTGAGTTATTTATTAGTATTTTATTACTGCCAATTTGCACTATACGTATTGTTGTATATTGTATATACCTACGTATTACTGTAATAATACTGTAAATTGTGCAATTCATCTATCAATACATTTAGATTTCATTTAGATTTAATTTAGTTATATTTTGTTTATGCTAGTTTAGTTTAGTTTAGTTTTTAGGTATTAGTATATTTTGTGTGCATTTATTCCCCCTGTTTCAACTGTTGCACCTTAATTTCCCTCGGGATAAATAAAGTCATCTTGAATCTTGAATCTTGAACACACACACACACACACACACACACACACACACACACACACACACACACACACACACACACACACACACACACACACACACACACACACACACACATGTGTGTGTGTGTGTGTGAATGCATAGTGGCCATTTTCAAAGTGTACACACTTGTGCCAACGCACACACATACGTGTCCACGCAATTGTGTCCATTGCATGTCTGTTTGTCGCGCATGTGCACACACACACCACACTGCGTGTGTGTGTGTGTGTGTGTGTGTGTGTGTGTGTGCGTGTGCTCGAGAACAGTCGTATTATTTCCACGCAAACAGTCAGTGTGTCTATCGTTCAGTCATTCATTTGATATAATTTATTTACAACACCCCAAATCGGTTTGCAATGTGAAACCTTCTAAAAGACTAGTGCAGTGCCGCTTGAAAATGTTGGAGCTGTTTCGGAGCAGTGTTGATTTATCAGCATTGACCGCCTGCATATTGATGTTTTATTTTTTATGTAAGTTAGTCAGTAAGTAGTAGTCGCCCCCACTGCATTGCATTGCATTGCATTGCAGTCATGCATCGTTGTTGAGCTGGTTGTATAAAGTAGGTTTATTTGCCATGGTTGAGCAGCTGGCCCGCCTCCGGGCAGGCGGGGGTTTCCCCCCCATGCGTTCCACAAGTCTAACAATGATGATGACCGCCCACCAGGAACCACACTGAAAGTCAATGTGAAATGGGTAGCTGTGTACTGCGCTGTGGTGGTGGTGTATTAGAGAAAATAAACCACACATCTCAAAATGCAGTATGCGGTATCTTAACAGACTTCATGCTTTGAATAAGCAATGTGGTGAACTAAAGACGCCATCACCGCTATGCGTGTGTCTAGCGGTGTATACCTCCACAGGAGATGATATGAGTCGCTGTGTTTCTAGTGGTGAAGACCTGCCCAGGAGACAGTTTGAGTCCCTGTGTGTCTAGCGGTGTATTCCTGCCCAGGACACAGTATAAGTCCTGTGTGCCTAGCGGTGTATACCTATCCAGGAGATGGTATGAGTCACGTCTGTCTAGCGGTGTAGACCTGCCCATGAGAGGGTATGAGTCCCCATGTGTCTAGCGGTGTAGACCTGCCCAGGAGCAGTATGAGTCCCGTGTGTCTAGCGGTGTAGACCTGCTCAGGACAGCAAGTGAAACCGTCGGGCAGCCTGAGCACTATTCTCTATAAAGCTTATCTTTTGGTCAATAGTTCTGTACAATCTTCTAATTACCAAGTTACCTGACCTAAACAGCCAAACTAAAACGCAATTCAACTGGCTCCTTCACATTTCAAAATGTCCCTGATGGATATAACATTGAAATCGTTGTTTAGAAGTGTATACCGCTAGCTCTACAACAGGAAGAAGCAGGTCATTAACTGCTTGACCAGCTGTGTGTGTGGGTGCAGTGGTGGTGAAATGCACATGGACTGTATAAAATACAGATTTAAACTGACTTTTGATATGTGTAAATAAGTGGAAAAAGCCTCTGCTTCTATTTGAAACACACTGGCTGCTTGCAGCTTTGTGGAGAACCAAGCTTCCTCCACCACTGGACGATGCCCTTGCTTGGGTCCTCAGCTAAGCACCCACCAAGTACATTGGATGAACGATCGAACGACGACATACAGTTATAGATACAGAAGAGGCTCCTTTATCTGTGAAGGATGCTCGGTGGAAATGTTGTTCCCTGGCATCATGATGCACACTCAATCTAAATCTGGAGGATTCGAATCCTCTTTATTGGACACACACACACACACACACACACACACACACACACACACACACACACACACACACACACACACACACACACACACACACACACACACACACACACACACACACACACACACACACACACACACACACACACACACACACACACACACACACACACACACACCACACACACACACACACACACACACACACACACACACACACACACACACACACACACACACACACACACACACACACACACACACACACACACACACACACACACACACACACACACACACACACACACACACACACACACACACACACACACACACACACACACCACACACACACACACACACACACACACACACACACACACACACACACACACACACACACACACACACACACACACACACACACACACACACACACACACACACACACACACACACACACACACACACACACACACACACACACACACACACACACACACACACACACACACACACACACACACACACACACACACACACACACACACACACACACACACACACACACACACACACACACACACACACACACACACACACACACACACACACACACACACACACACACACACACACACACACACACCACACACACACACACACACACACACACACACACACACACACACACACACACACACACACACACACACACACACACACACACACACACCACACACACACACACACACACACACACACACACACACACACACACACACACACCACACACACACACACACACACACACACACACACACACACACACACACACACACACACACACACACACACACACACACACACACACACACACACACACACACACACACACACACACACACACACACACACACACACACACACACACACACACACACACACACACACACACACACACACACACACACACACAGTGAAATGTGTTTCTCTGCATTTAACCCATCCTAGTATTAGAAGCAGTGGTGCAGCTATTGTATATTGTATACAGCGCACCGGGGAGCAGTGGGTAGGGGTTCTGGTGCCTTGCGCAAGGGCACCTGTGCAGTGCCCGGGTGTTTCGGGGGGACTTGAACCAGCGATCTTCTGCTTCTCAAGCAAAGTCCTAAGCTACAAACTGAGCTATTACTCCCCCCCCCCCCACTGACATACTAGTGTATAAAGCTTAGAAATGAGCAGCGGTAAATAAATAAACAAATAAAGAACATGCCATGCTGAATCGCGGCTGGTTGCTTTTTTGGTAAAGTGGGTCGCGAGGCACTTAAATGCGTCGCGGCTACGCTAACGACGGCAGCGCTTTGATTGTTTGACTGAGCCTCGCTTGGAGGTTGCTATTGGATACAAGCCATTTGCTGTCGAGTCAAGGTGCTGTAGGCGTTGTCGTCGGTTTTGGCAAAGTTCCGGTCCATTTTTAAGGGGGGGCTGGATGTGTTCTGTTGTCTTAAGCCAATCCTTGGAGTGCTGGAGGAGAGAGAGAGAGAGAGAGAGAGAGAGAGAGAGAGAGAGAGAGAGAGAGAGAGAGAGAGAGAGAGAGAGAGAGAGAGAGAACGTGAGGGAGACCTGTGTTCCTATTAGAACCTCCCTTCTCCACCCGCCTCCTTCCCTACACCTCTCTCTCCCTCTCTCTGTCTCTCTCTCTGTCTCTCTCCTCTCTCTCTCTGTCTCTCTCTTTCTCCTCACTATCTGTCTCTTACCTCTCTGTCTCTCTGTCTCTCTGTCTGTCTCTCTCTCTGACTGTCTGTCTGTCTGTCTGTTCTCTCTTGCACACACACACACACACACACACACACACACACACACACACACACACACACACACACACACACACACACACACACACAAAGCACACACACACACACACACACACACACACACACACACACACACAATCACACACACAATCACACACTTACACACACAAATATATGCACACTCACACACTTACACACAAATTAGAAAACAATATCTTACCAAGTAAGTATTAGCAAATATAACACTGAGAAAAAAGTAAAGAATTGCGATGTAAGTTGTGACAGGCCGTGACTCCTGTCTGTGTCCACTGTGTGTGTGGTGTGGTGGTGTGTGTGTGGTGTGGTGTGGGTGTGTGTGTGTGTGGTGTGGTGTGCATGCGTAAGGAATTAGCCCTAGGCGGCTAGGCATGTTTGATGGTCCACAACATGCCTACCTGGTAATACCTGTACCAGGTGGTCTACCTGCCTTCTTGGTAAGTCTACCTGGTACGGGTAGGGCACATGTTACGCATGACCAGACTAATAGATAACATATCTGAACTCGCCAGCCGCTTTGGATCGAATGACCCATTTCATTACATTACATTGCAGTCGTTAATCAGACGCTTTTATCAAAAGCGACTTACAATCGTGTGTTTCAACAAAGGGAAGTAAGAGAACAACTCGTCACCTGAAGTCAAAAGTACATTTCATTCCTAACAAGTCTAACAAGAACTAGAGCCAGTGCTCAGGTTAAGTAAAAGTACAATAAGTTGGCAAACAAGTCAAGTCAAGTCAAGTCAAGTTTATTGTCACTCACAGTTTACAGTTTAGTATAAAGCAGTGATGTGAAATTCTTGTGTGCAATACCCGACGACAGACAGCAGTTATAAAATAAGATAAAATAAAAATAGATAAAAAATAGAATAAAAAATAGAATAAAGAATATAAAATAAAAATAAAAAATGCAATTTATAAAATGCAAAAATCAGCACAGAAAAGAGCAATATATATATATAAATCAATGTAATAAAATATACATTGTTATATGTTATACGCCCTTGTTCAGCAGCCTGATGGCCTGACTGTGGAAGCTATCTCTAAGCCTATTTGTACGACACTTGATACTGCGGTATCGCCTGCCTGACGGTAATAGTGAGTAAAGTTCGTGGCTGGGGTGGGCAATGTCTTTTATAATTCTTTTGGCCTTGGCCACGCACCGCTGGTTGTAAATGTCCAGGAGGGAGGGGAGCTCACCTCCAACAATATACTGGGCCGTCCGCACCACCCTTTGAAGCGCTCTGCGCTCGAGTGCCGTGCAGTTCCCGTACCAGGCGGTGATACACCCTGTCAGAACACTCTCGATGGTGCCGTTGTAGAATGTTCTCAGGATGCGGGGGCCCATGCTGAATTTCTTCAGACGCCTGAGAAAATACAGGCGTTGTTGGGCCCTTTTCACCACGTGTGTGGTGTGCGTGGACCATGTGAGGTCCTCGGAGATGTGCACGCCGAGGAACTTGAAGCTGCTGACCCTCTCTACTGCAACGCCGTCGATGGAGATAGGGCTGTGCTCTCCCCTCTGCCTCCTGAAGTCCACGATCAGCTCCTTGGTCTTCTTGACGTTGAGGGCGAGGCTGTTCTCCTGGCACCACTGCTCCAGCGATCCGACCTCCTCCCTGAAGGCTGTCTCGTCGTCGCCGGCGATCAGGCCCATCACTGTCGTGTCGTCAGCAAACTTGACGATGACGTTGGAGCTGTGCATAGCCATGCAGTCGTGGGTGTAGAGGGAGTAGAGGAGAGGGCTCAGCACGCATCCCTGGGGGGCTCCCGTGTTGAGGGTCAGTGGCTCTGATGTGGTGCTGCCCATCCTCACCACCTGGCGGCGGTCCGACAGGAGGTTCAGTATCCAGCTGCACATGGATGGGGGTACGCCTAGACCTCTCAGCTTGGTGTCGAGCTTGGCAGGAACTATTGTGTTGAATGCTGAGCTGTAGTCCACAAACAGCATTCGCACATAACAGTTCTTCCCCTCCAGGTGGGAAAGGGCAGTGTGGAGGGCCATGGCAATTGCGTCGTCCGTGGATCTATTTTGACGATATGCAAATTGCCATGGGTCCAGCGTGGTAGGTAACACGGAGCAAATAAAGTCCTTGACCAACCTCTCGAAGCATTTGCTAACGATCGAGGTGAGGGCCACAGGTCTGTAGTCATTCAGGCATGTTACCTTGGTTTGTTTAGGGACAGGCACGATGGTGGATATCTTGAAGACCGCGGGGACAACAGCCTGGGACAGGGAGAGGTTGAAGATGTCTGCAAAGACTCCTGCCAACTGGTCTGCGCATGCTCTGAGGACGCGGCCCGGGATGTCGTCGGGGCCTGCCGCCTTACGGATGTTCAGCCGCTTAAAGGTGCGGCGCACATCCGCCTCCGAGATGCGCAGCTGGCTGGTCTCCCCAGTCGGTGCTGGCTTCGGCGGGCTGCCGTTTACGTCGAACCGAGCAAAAAATGTATTTAGCTCTCCTGGGAGGGAGGTAGAGGAGTTCTCTACACAACTGGTTCTCCCTCTGAAGTTCGTTATCTTCTGCAGCCCCTGCCACATACCCCTCGCATCGTGTTTCTTGAATTTATCTTCCACTCTGTCCTTATACTCCCGCTTGGCAGTGACGATGGTCTTACGGAGGTCGTAACGGGCTCTCGTATATTCCTCCGTATTCCCGGAACCAAAGGCGGCGTTACGCGCATGTAGGGCAGCGCGAACATCGCCGTTAATCCACGGTTTCTGGTTGGGATATATCCGAACCGACTTGGTCGGAACAACGTCATCTATGCACTTCTTGATGAACCCGGTGACCGACGACGCGTACTCGTTGATGTTATTGTCCGAGGCAACGCGGAACATGTGCCAGTCAGCGTGATCAAAACAATCCTGCAGCGTAGAATCTGATTGGTCCGACCAGCATTGGACCTCCCTCACAGCGATCGGTTGCTGCTTCAGTCTCTGCCTATAGGCGGGGAGTAGCTGGATAGAGCGGTGATCTGATTTGCCGAACGGTGGGCGGAGGAGGGCCTTGTAGCCATCACGGAAGGGAGTGTAGCAGTGGTCGAGGATCCGCTCGCCCCGTGTGTTGCTCTTTATGTGTTGGTAGAACTTCGGGAGAACCTTCTTCAGGTTCGCCTTGTTGAAGTCCCCCGCCACGATGAGAGCAGCCTCGGGGTGGGCCGACTCCTGTTCGCTGATAGCCCCGTACAGTTCCTTCAGCGCTGTGTCCGTGTTGGCTTGTGGGGGAATGTAAACAGCGGTCACGGTTACCGCTGTAAACTCCCGAGGTAGCCAGTATGGACGGCACATAAGCATCAGGTACTCCAGGTCCGGGGAACAGAAAGACTTGAGGGGATGTACATGACTTTGGTTGCACCAAGATCTGTTTATCATGAGACATACCCCCCCTCCGCGATCTTTACCGGAGAGAGCCTTTGTTCTGTCCGCCCGGTGTACGGAAAATCCCGTCGGCTCGATAGCTGCGTCGGTAACCCCCTCCGACATCCATGTCTCCGTAAGGCAGATAATACAATTGTCCCTAGTTTCCCGGTGGAATTGAATACGAGCCTGTAGTTCGCTTAACTTATTGTCCAGAGACTGTACATTAGCCAGTAGAATGGTGGGTAGTGGGGGGCGATCGGATCGACATCTCAGCCTGACTAGCACGCCGGCTCGCTTCCCTCGCTTCCTCCGGCGACGCTTGCGCGTAATCGTGCCCAAAATGGACGGAGATAATCCAGCTGTGACTTCGGGCGGGACGTCCGAGCCGAAAGAATGAAAAAACTCCGGTAGGCGGCGAGCGACTGTCGATCTGATCTCCCAAAGTGTGCAGAAGTTATAAGTGAACTTGCTGCTAACATCCTGAACTAAAATACTTGCGATAAAAAGAATAAATAACAAAAAACTGCGTCGTCGTGCGGGAGCTCGCGACACGGCAGCCATCTCGTACGGCGCCATCTCTCCCACAATAGAATCTAACAAGAGAAAGAGACTTTATAGTGATACAAAAAGAGAGAGAGAGAGAGAGAGCGGGAATAAGAGCGAGAGAGATCTAATAGTGTTACAAAGAGAGAGAGAGAGAGAGAGAGAGAGAGAGAGAGAGAGAGAGAGAGAGAGAGAGATCTAACTAACACGCAAAACATTTCTTAGATAGACGCTAGTACGTCAGTAAAAAGGGATCAGAGGATGCGCTGGTAGGATGGATCCTGAAGGTAGTGTTTCCTGAAGAGGTGAGTTTTAAGCCTGCGGCGTGGGAATCGAACCCAAGATGTTTGGACCTGGTGTGGGGCGGGGGGCGGTTAGGGGGTAGTGGGTGGGGATTGGCTGAGGGTTGAACTCCCTAACCCGCCGTGCTGCTGCTGATGCTGATGATGCAGCGGAACGGGAAAGAGAACACTTCATCTCTCCCCAAACCGCTCAAATAGGTCGCGGTGGAGCGGTTTGATTGAATTGATTGAATTCCAATATCCCAGCATGCATCTCTCTCTCTCTCTTTTCTCTCTCCTCTTTCCAGTGTCTCTCTCTCTCTCATCTATTTCTCCCACCCTCTCTTGTTCTCATTCTCTTCCATCTCTCTCTCCCACTCTCCCTCTCTCTCTCTCTCTCTCTTTCTCCCACTCTCTCCACCCTCTCTCTCTCTCTCTCTCTCTCTCTCTCTCTCCTCTCTCTCTCTCTCTCTCTCTCTCTCTCTCTCTCTCTCTCTCTCTCTCCTCTCTCTCTCTCTCTCTCTCTCTCTCTCTCTCCTCTCTCCCATCTCTCTCTCTCATCTTCCTCTCCCTTTCTCTTGTTCTCTCTCTCTCTCTCTCTCTCTCTCCTCTCTCTCTC
>CM051009.1:9215915-9228415 GCA_027704905.1 Muraenolepis orangiensis
CTTCGTCACAAAAACATCACACAAGTCGCCTTCTCCTGTTGGAAAACTCTCTTGGAATGGGGCGGCAGCTATAGCTCAGGAGGTAGAGCGGTCGCCTCAACCCGGAAGGTTGCTGGTTCGATCCCCGGCTCCTCTTGGCAAAAAACTGTCGAGCTGTCCTTGAGGAAGACACCCTAACTGCTCCCCTCTGTATAAATAGCTGCCCACTGCTCCTAATACTAGGATGGGTTAAATGCAGAAAACACTTTTCACTGTGTGTTTACATGTATGTGCCCAATAAAGAGGATTCAATCCTCCAGATTTTTGTTTGTGATGAGAAAAATATGAAACATTTGATACATCCATAGCGACTAATGGGTAATGGCCTCGGGTCATAAAGCTACGCTGTAACCAGTTTCACGGCTTGAGCTTTTTATATATTTATTTTAAATGATTTGCCAGCAACTGCCAGCCAACAGTAGTATGTCAATATATCGGCGTTGAGGGATTAGCTCTCGTCAAAGATGAGTGGAATTACGCAAAGTTACGTTTGCTGATCACAAAGCAAATAAATCAACATGGTTCGACGCAATCCAATACTAGGGCATATATCCGATCACTTCTACCTACCGCCAAAAAATAATAATAAGAGTACGACCGCAGGGCGGGCAGGGTCTTGAAGGGCCTTGAATAAATAGATGAATTCCCTTTAAAAAACGGCAACCAGCTTGACATTCAGACACGGGGACGTGGCCCCGCATCTTATTTATGGGAAGGTTAAGACTGGGACGTAAGCCTCCAGACGGATAAATAAGATGCATTAATAAGTCAATATGTAAAAAAAATTCAGGGGGGGGGGTTTGACAGGAGGTGGTTTTTCGAGTTTGCTGATATCGCGGCTGACACTCACATCAGATACAGAATTTTAAATTAAATTTAAAAAAAAATATCTTTAAAAAGGCCAGTCGTCATCCAGACAACTGGCAGGAGGGGGGGGGGGGGTGCGTGTTTGTGGCAGTTTCTTTTTTCCGAGTGGCGAGCGTGTGGGCGAGGGAGATTAGGGGCCGCTGTGTGTATTAACTCAACTTAGTTAATTAGAGACCAGGTTGACGATGAGAGCAGCGTTTATGAAGAGGGCCGAGGGGCCAATACAAAAGGATCCGATCACAGGGGGGGATTTTCTGGCGGATTCTGCCCTCCATCACCACCTCCTCCACCAACCTCATCCACTCTCCCCTCGACCTCAAGGGACCCAGGGTTTAAACATACCCTCACATTAGGAGACAACCTGCACTTGCAGTTGCTGTTGTTTCACTGTCTAGCAGGAAGCATTTTTCTTCCAACGTGAAACTGAAATAAAATGATATACATTAAAATAATGGATACAAATAATAAAGTAAAGCATACATAAAAAAATGAATACATAATAGAACAAAAACGGTCTTTTAGGTTTGGCAGAAGATTCCAAAATAGAATCAGAGAGACAGAATTTGATCTTATCTAGTGGCTAAATGAAACTGTCCTCACTAGTCACTCCAACAATAGCAACTTCAAAACTAAGCTGGATATCTTATATCCAAGGCATCCAAGAGAGAGACGTAGAAATCATGTCATAAAACATCCAACTTCTTTGCCACAAAGTTCTACAATCAAATTAAGGCAGCGAGCGTGTGTCCTTTCTCACCTCCGATTTCTCCTGACGGTGATGTTAGACGTTTAAGAGAGAGAGAGAGAGGGAGATGGGGGAGATATATATATATATAGAGAGAGAGATGTAAAGAGAGAGGAGGAGAAGGCAATGAGGGAAAGGAGATAGGGGAGAGGGAGAGAGGGATGGAGAGTGGGAGAGAAAAGGAGGGAGAGAGGGAGAGAGAAGGAGGGATATGGGGAGAGGGAGAGATGGAGAGTGGGAGAGAGAGAAGGAGGGAGATGGGGAGAGGGAGAGATGGTGAGTGGGAGAGAGAGAAGGAGGGAGATAGGAAGAGAGAGAGAGAGGGGTAGGGAAAGGCGGAGAGATAGGGGAGATGAATGGAGAGGGGGAGAGAGAGAGGGAGGGAGAGAGGGATGAGAGAGAGAAAGGGAGGGAGATGGGGAGAGGGAGAGAGAAAGAGGGGGGAGGGAAAGTCAGAGAGGTTAGGGGGATGGGGGAGGGATATGGAGAAGGGAGATGGTGCCGAGAGGGAGGAGAGCGTGAGAGAAAAGGGGGGGAGAGGGAGTGACATGGAGAGAGGGTGAGTCAATTGAGAGAGAGAGAGACAGATGGTGGAGAAGTATTAACGAAAGGCAGATGATGAAGCAAAGTGAAAAAAAAATCCAAGAGAGTGTTGTCCCCTGGCAGGAACAGAGTTAGAAATCATGTCATAAGACATCCAACATCGACTTGGGTGGCGAAATTAGGAAAAGTTGGAAAAGTACGGACAAAGTTTTTTATCTGGAATTAGCAAACTAAGCCAGAACTGGGGCACATTTTATTTTGAAGAAAGGTCATTTAAAGTACCCAACCTCCCTTTAATCCCTTTTATAGGTGGCTAAATTCGGCCCAACCTCTGCCACTCCGGTTTAGCACGGAGGAAGAGGTGGTTACATGAACACAATTGAATCGGGACATTTTGGCTTTCATCAATGGTCTTCAATGTCAATGTCTGTCTGTCAATGGATGTACAGCTAGACGATTGCTTTTTGACATCCACCCCCCCACCCCCCCCCCCCCCCCCCCCCCAAAGATTTTACCGTCACCTGTTCCTCCTCTTCCGTCAATTCAAAAAGCAAACCCCTTCGTCGTTGTTCTGTCTGGCAGGTTTGGCCCCCGGGGGACACTCAGTTGAAGTAAAAAAAAAAATCAATATATATATATATATATAGTTGACAGTGACTTTGTTTTTTGGAGGAAAAAATGGAGGAAAAATAAAACAAATTGACAAAGAAAAGCTGGCAGAGCCGATGGTGCAGCCCGGTGTGGTGACAAGCTTGTTTTTACAGGAAGAATCACCGCTTCCACCGCAAGAGTTGAATCTCAGTTTTCTGAGATTCAATAAATTCATAAAATTCTAAATCAATGCGATGCTCCTACACTTGCGATACTCACTTAGCATACAGCGTACTATAGTGTTCACAGTACTCATAGTATATTATTTTAGTGCCACATTCCGCTGTTCTGTCCTTGGGAGAAAAATTAATATAATATATCCCAAAAATATGTCACGATGAGGGGAGTGGGTTGGACCCCGAACGCAGACAACGACACAGTGGAGCGATACGAACAGCTTTATTCCCAAAGCACACACAAAACACAAGGGGTAAACGGGGAGGTCGATCCGCGGAGTACCGGCAGGTAGTAGACCGATGAGTAGTCCGGGACGGTGGAGGAGTCTGCGTACCGGGAGGTCGAGGTGCGTAGTACCGAACGGGTAGTAGGCAGGCGACGGGTACCAAACAGATGGAACGCGACACCGGCGGGTGACGCGGGATAGGTACCGGAACTGGATCTCCGGGACATCAACGGCGATGTCCGTCCAGAATGTCCGACGTGACGGGAACAACGTGCAGTATAAAGTAACGACCTCACGCTTGGGTAAAGGATAGACAAAGTATATATACCCTAGGTGAGGTGATTAGCAATTAGACAATGTGATGGCTGACAGGTGCGTGTGCGCCGCCAGCGCACGTGGCTTGGCCACGCCCCTTGCCAACCACCGTAACCGTGACAAAATATACAAATATTGAATCACCTCGACCATATCATCTACCTTGCCATATACTTACTTAGAATACAGCATACTATATACTATAAGTTCTCATAGGACCAGATTCCGCTACAAACCTTGAACAAATCTAAATATTAAATCACCTCAACCATATCATCCACACTTGTGATACTTACTGAGCATACAGCATGCTATACTAATTACTTGCGGTAAGTACTGTGTACACCCCCCCTATACTAGTTGCAGCAGTCAACGCTGCCACCAGCCATGAAAATGGCAGCTTGAGGGCTCCTCCTGAAGACATGGACAAAGGGTGGTGAGGAATCTGGTTTGTTGCAAGGGTTTGAAATCATTGTGAACAGAGCAGATGGTACATGCTAGAGCTCTTCCTCAAGTGTGTGTGGTGGTTGGTGGCTGTTTTAACCTGTGGGCCTTGATTAATAAGGAAGTAATAAGTAATCAGTCCAACTCAGGTGAGGCTGCTTAAACCAGCCACCACACACACTCCACAATAGTATACCATTTTTGTATTGTACACAAACATATAGTATACCCCCCCCCCCCCCCCGCGAAGGAAGTTCTGGCAATATTGAAGTACAATGCTCTCTGACGGGAGATTAATACAATGTCACTTAACGTGAAGGCACCTTCCGCTGCTATGACCACTCTGTAGAGAACTGGCCGGTGGTCGGGGGAGCCCCCCGTCTGTCGTTCGTGATTCTCACACTCTCTGAAGGAGATGATCTTCTAGGCCAACACCTTCGGTCCATCGTAGTCCATTTCTCATTTAATTTAACCGGCGAGACTGTCCTGTGAGGAATGACCGGGGCTCTGGTACATTCTAACAGAGTGTGAAGTATCCAGTGGAAAAGGAGAGAGAGAGTCCAGTGTTAGGTTTTAGTGACCTTTCAGTTGGCTTTTGTCAGCGGCACATTGAACGTGACGTGACTTTTTGAGTACTTACTGTTTCTACCCAACACTTTCTGTGGCTACAGGGTTATAGTGCTTAGTGGCTACTAGTGGTTGGGAGTAAAACAGCAAAAAACAAATTTACCCTGATACCCTGATACTCAATTTAAAAGGTATAACGATGTAACATGACGACCAATTGCTTGCGATGCGTGCAAACTGTGTGAGTTAATGTGTAGCGCACAGTTTTCAGTCTGTAATCTGGAGCCGATTCCGGCTGGGTTTCAGGACACTGTTGCTTTGTGTTCCCCACAATCTAATATGTATGTTCTAATAGAAGATATGAAGTCAAACATATGTCTGCTTCCTACAATACCTCTTTTATGAAGGCCTAAGGCTAAGGCCACCCAAAGTATCCTCATGCAGTTTTATACTACGAGAGCAGAATTTGTCAATGGACAATCATTTATAAATTAACAATTTATGAATTGAGGGGAAATCAGTATGGAGTACAGATGATAAATATGCTTTTGAAATTAAACAAATTGCTAGAATCATAATTTGTGGTGAAATACTAACTATATATATATATATATATATATATGTATAATTTTCTTATGGCTGAGTCGCAATGCATGTTGGGGAAACACTGCAAAACATAATTAACATTCCGTATTTTCCAGACTATAAGTAACGCAATTTTTAGCTGTCTGGCTGGTCCTGCGACTTATACTCCGAAGCCACTTACGTGTATATGTTTTTTTCTGACTGCTTTCAAACTACGGCCAAGCGGTCAAATGACGCTACTCAACCAATCAAATCACTGCAGTCAGTGAGAGAGCCAATTACACACACACACACACACACACACACACACACACACACACACACACACACACACACACACACACACACACACACACACACACACACACACACACACAGATAAGCAGTCTGATAAATTTAACATGGAGTGCTCTAAAAACAGAAAGGTAGACAGTGAAAACAGACTCTTACATGTTCATTCTTCTCACGGGCAGTTCAAACCCAGTACGTCTCATTAGTTCCATGACGACTATTCAAAGCCGCAATGTGAAGCGGCACTACGAGATAAAGCATACATCTTTTTAGCAATTATACCCACCCAAAATAAAATGATCTAGGAGCCCAATATGATCGATCTTAGTAGCTTTCGGCAGTGCTGCAGGGATTTCTGCTTCACACACATTGCATGTATGTGTGAAGCATATGTATTTTGCGTCATCTGATCGGCTCTTCTGATTGGCTGATTTTGAGAGCTCTGATCGATCGGTTTAGAGTGAATATCAGCCGATAATGAGCATCCCTATTATCAAGGGTGCAGTTACGCCTCCAGTTACGCAGGTGAAGTTTGTTCTTACACTGGAGCAACCTGAATCAAAATTTTTTTTCTCCTAACAACACATTTTTTAATTACAGCAACTTATACTTAGGTGCGACTTATAGTCCGGAAAATATGGTAAGTATACAATAATACATTTAAAATACTAAAGTAGTAGTCTAGGCATATAACAAACTTTATAATATAAGTTTTGTTCTGTTACCAAAAACTGCTGTGGTTAAACGTCATCCACCAACCGTTGTTATCCTTTCGCCCAATATAAATAACCTACTTCCTTTGTGCCACAAAGTTCTACAATTCAATTAACGCAGCGAGCATGTGTCCTTTATCTCCTTTGATTTTTCCACTTCTCTTTATTGGTCACATACATATGCACACATAGTGAAATTAGTTTAACCCGTCCTAGTATTAGGAGCAGAGGACATCTATTTTTATATACAGGGGCCGGGGAGCAGTGTACGGGTCTGGTGCCTTGCTCAAGGGCACCTCGGCAGTGCCCAGGTGTTTCAGGAACTGGAACCTTCAACCTTCCGGTTCCCAAGCCAAGTCTCAACAGACTGAGCTATCCTGCAACCCATGTCCATATACGGTATATATACAGTGCTGCTCGAAAGTATGTGAACCCCTTGAACAGTTAAGAGTTTTCTGTTGTTTTACCATGATTTTCCTATTTTATCATCACAAGTTTTACATATATGAAATGTCAGGTTTATGTTTAACAGTTCCATGTACTTTTTTAGAGGGAATTGTGTGAGTAGCCAAAAAAATACATGAAACATGGAATTAGTGGATGTGCAAAAGTAAGTGAACCCCCAGCTGTATTGGTAAAGTCAAGGAGGTAACAGATTCAGGTGAAACACTTTTGGGTGCTTAATTAGTCAATTAAGCAAACCAATCAAATGAGACATCATTAGGAAAAGGGTTGGACAACACAGATTAAAAGAGAGAGAAAAACAACCAAACGACTGCAGTGCCAGGGTGTACCCATACGAATCAACCATGCCAAGAGGAAAGGAGATACCCGAGGAAATCAAGAAAATGGTACTGACAGCCCATCAGTCTAGAGAAGGCTACAAGACAATCTCCAAACGATTCCAGCTCCATCCATCCACGGTGAGGCAAATCATTTACAAATGGAGGGCGTCCAAGATGACCGCATCTTTGCCTAGAAGTGGACGCCCATTAAAACTAACATCAAGAAGCACCCGTAGAATAATAAATCAGGTGAAGGACAACCCACACATCACCTCTAAAGAGTTGCAGAGCTCTCTGGCAGCGTCAGGTGTAAATGTACATGCGTCTACAATTAGACGAAAATTGAACCAACACGACATTCATGGGAGGGTTGCTAGAAGGAAGCCTCTGCTCTCCAAAAAGAACAAAGCTGCCCGTTTAAACTTTGCCAGAGAGAACTTGGACAAACCAGAGGCCTTCTGGAAGTCCATTCTCTGGACAGATGAGTCCAAAATAGAATTATTTGGTCATAATCGTAAGCGCTTTGTTTGGAGAAAAACCAACACAGCACATGAAGAAAAGAACCTCATCCCAACAGTGAAGCATGGTGGTGGAAATGTTAAGGTATGGGGCTGCTTCTCTGCTTCTGGACCTGGACAACTCCATATCATCCAGGGAAACATGAATTCTGAAGTGTATCAGCAAATTCTTGATAAGAATCTCCAGCCATCAGTCAGGAAGTTGAAACTGGGCCGTAAATGGGTTTTTCAACAAGACAACGACCCAAAACATACCAGCAAATCTACCAAGGAAGGTTCAGAAAAAAGAGGATTCGTACTCTGGATTGGCCAAGTCAAAGTCCGGACCTCAATCCAATTGAAATGTTGTGGCTAAACCTGAAGCGGGGGGTACATGCCAGATGTCCCTCCAACCTTTCTCAACTGGCTGAGTTCTGCAAGGAAGAGTGGGCAAAAATCCCCCACAGCAGATGCGAGAGACTGGTCAGTGGCTATAGAAAACGTTTGATTGCAGTAATGGCTGCAAAAGGAGGTGCCACACGCTATTAACCAAAAGGGTTCACATACTTTTGCACAAGTCATATTTTCAGTTTTTGTGGGAGAAACCACTTTTTTTGAATAAATAATGAAAATACATCATTTTTCTTTGTTTGTGTCCATTATTTGGAAAGTCCTGCTTTACAAATTGGTGTTTGGATATACATTTAATAAGGTTATTTTACATTTTTGTACAATTACAATGACCATGTCTAGGGGGTTCACATACTTTCGAGCAGCACTGTATATATATTTACATGTATGCATGTAGCTTCCGCCCTATATACACGGTAGTGCAAATTTAGAAAGGTATTTCCGTACAAAAGGTGCATTGTGATGTACCATGTAACTAGGTAATGTATTATTGATACAATACAGTATTGCAGCTACGCAGAACAGTCCAGTAACAGTCAAACTGAGGGTTGCACGTCACTGAGGAGCAGACCCCAGGGGGGGTGGTGGGTACAGCGGGTTATAGGTGGACCACGGAGCTTGGGGGGAAGCGGGGGGGGAGGGATTGGAACCGACAACCACACTTTCCCGTCATCCTAGAAGTGAAGCCAAAGGTTTCAGCATAAAAAAAAACAAATTCATCCATCGCCGCGGTCCAAAAAATGATCGCCGATCAACAACAACAACAAAACACAACGTAACGGCCGGTCTTCCGTTCTTCTTGTCGCCCGGTGACGACTTCTGTGCCATGAGCAGAAAAGAACAGAACAGTCAGTTGGTAGGCAAACAATACAGAGTTGTGTGTTAAAATGCTTTGCTTTTGCTCGGCGAAAAAAAGACTCCGAAGGCACTCGCACTCCATATGCTAAACGGTGACTCAAGGGGAGAATACGAATACGTTCCTCGGCTTGACAACCATAAACATTCTAACTGCTCTTTTTTGTCAAAGTGCAGGGTTTTAAACCCTTTGTGTTTTTGGGTCCGGTAATTGTACTCAATGTCACCGCTCCTTAAGACGACGAGAATGTGATTGCCCCCCCCCCCCCAACCTCCTTGCCGAGGAGATGGAGACAGGGGAATGTGTTTGTTTCTCCCCTCCCCTCACCGTCCCCACCTCCTCCTGGCTTAGTTTATGATACCTCGTATTATTCACATTCATTTATTCAATCGTTTGGTACACTCATTGTTCATCCAATGAGGCCGCATGGTGCGTTTTGTGTCTCCGGCGGTGGCAGTTATGGAGCGGCGGGTTTTTATCCCGCCAGGCCCAAATTACCCCCTTCCCCCCCATCCCTCCACTCCCCCCTCCCAAATCTACGACAGCGGCGCGACTGCTATCCGTTAAATGTAACTGCGGCTCTATTGTTATACGAGTAGCAGAGGGTAGCTTTGCAGTCAATCAGACAAAGCACCCGTTTATTGTTTTGCTAGGGTTTTTTTGTTTTGTTATCCCGCGTGTCATTGCTCAGACATAAAGGTTACATATTTTTTTGGCTGGGGGCCATCCAAGCACTTAAATGACAGTTGGCAGTTGTCGGGGAAGGCTAGTGGCGGCGCAAAAAGTGCTAGTGCACTTTTAAGTCAAAGCAAGATTTCTCTTTCATTGGCACTGTGAAAGTTGTTCGCAATACCTTAGCGCTGCTACGTAGCATACGTAGCACCCGCTAAGAACGACAGCTTTACTTGAGCGCTTGAGTCTTATGTATATATATAGTGTTGCTTTGCGAAATTTGGACGTGCCGTTGAGATGTATTTCACGGACAGTTTGAAGAGGATACAACCAGTTTGGATTTTCGCCATCATGATTGTAAAATATTTGACTGAATGCCTGTTTTTTACTTCCTTCATCATGATGATGAAGTTGGGTGCAGGTTATATTTGTCTGTTAGCAAGATATCTCAAAAAGTAATTGACAGAATTGGACAAAACTTGTGGTGGTAAGATTCCTTATGGGAGATCCATATCCGGATCCAGGAGACTTTTTGGTGTGGCAGAGGTATGCTCTCTACTGAGAGGGCCCTCTAGTTTTTACATATTTTTCCCAAGGAGAAACAAGTAAGCTAATTTGTAAGAGGCACCGGTAACCGCTCCTTTAACCACTTTGTGGTCTTTACAACGATGGATGTCCGTCAGCAGGCTTCTACTAGCAGGATATCATTGAGGCGGACAATGGTTTTTCTCCTGACGAGTGTCTGGGGAAGTGTTGACTCACAGAGAGTTAACTAGAGGGCTTTCAGTAGAGGGCATACCTTGGCCACAACAAAAGTCCCCTGGATCCGGATCGGTGCAAAAATCGAATCAACTGTTCCTTGGCCCATAAGTAATCTAACCACCAAGTTGTGGCCAATTCTGTACATAACGTTTTGAGTTATCTTGCTAACAGACAAACAAACAAACAGACAAAGAGGAATTTAAACGTTTTAGATGAGCGCAGCACACTGCGGGCAACAGAGAGGAGATCCCCGCATCCTCCCCCAACCCTCTCCACCCAACCCACACCACACCTCACCACACCACCCTCCCCCACCCCTCTCCACCCAACCCACACCACACCTCACCACACCACCCTCCCCCACCCCTCTCCACCCAACCCACACCACACCTCACCACATCCTCCCCCAACCCTCTCCACCCAACCCACACCACACCTCACCACACCACCCTCCCCCACCCGACACCCACCACCCACCCCACCTTTTGGGTGACCACGCCTGACTCCCAGAGACAGGGGCACGACCCCTGAAACCCTCCCAGGGGAGGAGGAGGTGGTGGTGGTAGAGAGGGGAGGGGGAGGGAGGAGGAGAAGGGAGGAGGTGATGGATGGGGGAGAGCGCACGTAGGGACGGCTGGCAAACGTTTAGTCGCTTTGCTGTTTTTGCGCACCCCCGTCCACACCCATTTTTCCTCTGCTTGCTGGCTGGTTTGCTTCCTCTCTCTCTCTCTCACACACTCTCTTCCTCTCCTTCTCTTTCTCTCTCTCTATTTCTCGCTCTCTCTCTCTGTCTCTTTCTCTCCCCCACTCCATCCATTTTTCTTCATCTCTCTCTTCTCTTTGTCTTTACCTCTATTTATTTCACGTCTATCGTCTCTCCTTTTTATCTCTAACTTTCTAACTTGCTGTCTCTTTCTTTCTCCCCTCCCCTCTCCTTTTCTCTCTCCTCTCTTTCCCTTATGTCTTTCATTTCTCCTCTCTATCCCTCTTCATAGGCCGACATCTGTCTCCTTTCTCACAAATCTTACTTCCTTATTTGTCTTCATATATGTCCCCCTTGTATAGTGTGGGGGACAGTATGTGTGTATGTTTATATGTGTATCTTGTGGGTGTGCGTGTGTGTGTGTGTGGGTGTGGGTGTGGGTGTGGGTGTGGGTATGTGTGTATGTGAGTGTATTGTGTGTGTCTCTGGGCTGTTTGTGTGTGTGGGTGTGTCTTTGCTGTGTGTGTGTGTGTGAGAATGTGTGTGTGTGTTTCTGTTTGTGTTTGTGTGTAAGTGTATGTGTGTGTCTCTGGTTTGTGTGTGTGTTTGTGTATGTGTGTGTCTTTGGTGTGTGTGAGTTGTGTGTGTGTGTTTGTGTGTGAATGTGTGTGAATGTGTGTTTCTTTGGGATGTGTGTGTGTGTGTATGTGTGTATGTGTGTGTCTTTGGGGTTTGTGTGTGTGTGTGTATGTGTTTGTGGGTCTGATGTGTGGGGTGTGTGTATGTGTGTGTATGTGTGTGTCTTTGGAGTTTGGGTGTGTGTGTGTGTGTGTGTGTGTGTGTGTGTGTGTGTGTGTGTGTTGGGGGGGGGGCTAGGAGTCTCTATTATTTATGAAATTGCTGACACTAGAGGAGCAAGTTCAACTAGAGCCGTTTTCTCCCGGGCCAGGGTGACGGAGGGGGTTTGGGGGGGGAGTTGGTGGGTGGTGGTGTTGGTGGTGGTGGTGGTGGTGGTGGTAGTGGTGGTGGTGTTGGTGGAGGTGGTGGTGTTGGTGGTAGTGGTGGTGGTAGTGGTGGTGGTGGTGGTGGTGTGTAGGGGTACGGCCCCCTCTCCTCTCCTCTGCTGCTGGGCTTTAATGAAGTGGTCCCGGTACCTTGTTATATATCGGTCCACACTGGGACTCGTCTTCTCCACCGTCAGCAGAACAGCAGAACAGCACAACCCCTCGTGTACTGAATATGTTAGTGCTTGGCCGCTTTTTTCTCTTTCTGAATATCCGTCATATTTTCTGTTTATATTTCTGTTTGGTTTTATATGTATTTTTTCCAATTTGGTAGTTTTCTGTCCTTTTTTTCTGTGTCTTGCTGAGCCTTTTCACGAATGTCTTCTTAAAGAGAAATTCAGTCTCTATCTTTTTATTTATTTATTTATCCAGCTAATATATATATAATTATATAGAGAGTGTTATTTTTGGCAGTTTTGGCTTATCTTTCTTTACATACGAAAATTTAGCTTGCCAGTTTTAGCCTAGCTTTACACGTCCATCCATCCACTGTCTAACTCTTATCCGGGTCGGGTCGCGGAGGTAGATCTATACTTATACAAACATTTTAGCGTGGCAGTTTAAGCTAAGCTGTACCCACACAAATG
>CM051009.1:9233415-9238415 GCA_027704905.1 Muraenolepis orangiensis
TTCGATTTTTTTTAAAGCCAGGATACTCCCCCTCCCCCTGCCCCCCTCCCCCACTCCAACCCCCAACCCGCTACTTTCCCGCTCTTAATTATCTTTATATGTCACGGAAATAAATGACCTTCCTTGTAGAGATTAACATGGCTGGGAAAGGGGGGGGCTTATGGCTGCATTTCCGAGATTTAATGAATAGTAAAGAAGGAAAAAGAGAAAAATAAGAACAGCAGTTCCCTGAGGAAAAGTCGAAGATCTGTTTTTTTTGTGTGTTGTGTTTAATCTGGTTTCTGGGCCTGGTGAAGTTGTTGTTGTGTGTCTACCCGTGGGATAGACGCAAGTCATTGTTTCTTATCAACAATCCCCCCCCCCCCCCCCCCCCGCCGCCAACAAAAGAAATCGGATATGAACGAGTCACAGTCAGTCAGTTTGTGTTGAGCTGAACATGACCCTGGATAAAACCATAAACAAAAAACTAGGAGAACAAACTACCGGAGGATCTGATTGACGGGCTGATCGCAAATGTTTATTTTTTCGAAAAAAGTCACTGAATAATGGACGTTTAAAAAATACATTTTCGTCCAGTTTGGACAGTCTAAACACATGGCGCCGGAGCGTGGTGTTCCCCCGCTACGAGGCGAGGATTACATTTTTTTTTTCAAAAACCAGTTTTAAACTCATTCCACATTCGGTGCACAACACAAAAAAAACGGTTCTCTGAAGAACCGACTGTGTGAGAGCCGACTTGTCATTCAGTGTCCAATGGGCCGTGATCCGGTGGCGCTGGGGTTTTTCGTGTTGGCTGGACCGGGCAGCGCTACAAAGAGGGCCGTATGTATCTGGGCGAGTAAGTGCCAGCCACTGCCAGTGGTTTGCCGCTCTTTTTCATTGGCTGCCATTTTAATTTTGGCACCTAAACACAACCCCCATCCCCCCGTCGCTCCAGGCACAGGAAGACGGTTTGTTTCCTCTCTCCTCCAATCACATCCTCAGCTGCGCCCCCCACCATCGTCCTCCCGACCGCCTGAAATGAAACAGATCCCAATAGTGTGTTCCCTGAGGGCCACCGTTTTGGGGGATTTTGCGTGATTTTATTTTCGATTTTATTTGTGATTTTATGATCTGATAAGATTCAGATTCAGATTCAGATTTGGTTCACTTGTCACATGTGCAAGGCACAGTGTACAATGCATATTGACATGTTGCAGCCAGCTCCGAAATTACCAAATTTACAAGAATTACAAATTTACAAAATTACAACATATACAAGAATTACAAATTTACAAAATTACAACATTTACAAGAATTCAATTTACAAATTAAAAATCACAAGAAGATAACTTCACAAATGTACATATTTACATCATTGCAAATTATCTGAATCTGACACTGTGCACATTACAGTATACATAATATATACATAATATATAGTGTAAAGTGTGTAGTGTAGTGCAGAGAGTCCAGTTGTTGTTGTGGAAGAAAAATCTCTCTAAACTTTAAAATTCAGCATGCTTGTGTCTTTGTAGTGTCTTTGTAGCTTCAGAACTCGTCGTAAATTTGCCTGCCTTAGTAAGCGCTGCCTTTAGAGAGCGATACGTTCGTCCTCCTTAACTCCCTGGATATTGGAGGTGGACCAAGCTGATATCCAGAGAGACACACACACAGGCACATACGCACACACACACACTTTCTCACCGTTTGACAGCCTCCGGGTTACAAAAAAAGAAGAAAAGCTCTTTTGAATACACGTGTGCTCTCGGTCACGGATTGACTGCTGCTCCCCGCGGATGTGTTCGCGCTCACCAGCCGCGCTGGAAGAACAGCCGTTTGGACTCTACCATTGTTTAGTTTGACGGAGGGGTGTCTGTGACACCTAACTGAACTCTTGACCTGAGGCACAAAAAAATATAAGCTTCTCCTGAAAACATTACAGCGAAAAACATTACATATATAAATACGTATATATGTAATGTTTTCCAGAGTAGCTTATATTTGTATGTGGCTATGGTCAATATATATATATATATCAGTGGCGAAGCGTGTCTATCACAACTGGACCTTCTGTAGACCACCACTACAGAAGTCAGAAGTCTAGTCAGACGGATGTCACGGAGGAGTCACTTAATGCGTTTAATTCATTTAGGCAGATAAGATTGTCGCAGCCAATTTACAAGTGTACCATAGTTGTCAAAGCAGTGTCCATGTAGTGAAGTAACAGCCCAACACAGCACCACCACACACAGACTATCGATGAAAGGGACGGTCTAACACGCTTAACGTGAAAAGGATACGTAACTTAAAGTTCCAAAACAGCGATCAATAATCACCAAATGTCTCTGGCATGTGTCTCATTAGCATTTTCACCTGTCAGAATATCAAAACCTAAATACGGAAGTTATGTTACATTAAGTGTTTTCCTCTCATAAAGCTGCGTTAAGACTTTTCCTTACTGGCTCAATAGAAAGGAATACACTTAATGTCACATGACGTCCATAATAGTGGTATTTAAGTTGAGATATTTTGACAGGTGAGTGCTAATGACAAGACATATGCAGAGAAATTTGGTGATTATTGATCGCGGTTTTGTAACTTTTAGTTACGTTAAGTCTTTTCACGTTAAGTGATGCAAATAAAGATCAAGTCAAAACTCTCAATTCAAATGTACAACAATGCTTAACAAACTGAAGACAGCCATTAATCGTTACAACTAAACAGATCAGGGCATATAGCTGATGCATGCTGTCACAAAGTCCTTTGCGTTGAAAAAAGCAAAGGAGGTCAGATGGGTTCTTTCCCTGAAAATCATCTGTCATACAGTACATCACAGACAGTTCTGTTTTCAGCCGAGGCAAGTCAAAGTGCGGCCGTAGCTATCTGTGAGGCTTGAGAAGGCAGTTTCAGGGATTTTACTCCGAAAGCTGGTGAACGGTTGAGGGTCCAGAAGAGAAAGGAATGAAAGTTTTTCGTGATCTTTGAACCGATTTTGCACTTGATTTAAAATATTCTCAATAATGCAATCGTGCAGCTTCTTGTAGTGTGAGCGAGAATCTCCGTGGGCTCTCCGTCCAGTTGGTACGCTGGCGTTCTGCACAGTCTCATCATATATTTGATCAAAACGATCCCTCTGCCCTTCAATGCAAATGCAAAACTCCTCCACCCTGGTCAAACAAAACTGCATGTCAAATTACTTATTCTGTAAGATGTCGAAGAGCACATCTGCATGCGCAAATATTTTGGCAAAAGTTGAAAGAAAAAAGCCAAATTCAAAGTTGCCCAAAGTTTCAAAGTTTGATACGTAACCATCAGCACTGAGTATGGCAGCATCATCAAATTCCTTGTGGTGGTCAACTATGTAATCAAACAGATCCTTATGAGCATCCTTCTTTTCAAAAACTGTGCACACCAATCTTGATGCAAAATTCCACCTGGTTGGTGCCACTCTTGGCAGTCGCTTCTGACATATTTCATCAAGCAGCCGTGTTCGTTTTGGCGATTTAGAAAAGAACGCAGCCAGGCCAGAAAAGTGTGAGAAGAAAATTCTGCATTCTTTAATTTTAACTACACCTTGAGATAAAACCAAATTAAGGGCATCTGCATAACAGTGTATGAAAGGTGCCTGTGGGATTTTTTCCTTGAGCTTGGCTTGGACTCCGTTCAGCCCCAATGCCATAACGGCAGCACCGTCATAACACTGGGCTACAAGTTTGTCCATGCATCCATGTTCCTCCAAGAACCCAAGGGCCAGGGCTGCTACATCCTCAGCCTGTTTCTTCCCTGTCACATCCTCAAATTTGACGAACCTCTCTTTTTCGCCACTGTATGTTACAAACCGAAGAACAAACGATAACTGTGCAGCATTGCTGACATCTGATGTTTCATCCAGCATTAAAGCTACAAAGGGGGCTTTACTGATTTCCTCTTTGATGATCTCACCCATCACTTCAGCAACAGCGCTTATCAAGTCGTTCTGTATTTGACTCGAGGTTCCAATGAACACTTTAGAAGTGGACAAATGGTAGTGCAAGTCTGGATCATACTTTGCTAAAAATGTTAGCAGCTCTAGGTAATTACCACGATTGGCTGATTCTCTGCTCTCATCATGGCCTCTGAAAGGTAACTCCTGTTTCCCAAGGAAAATCACACAGTGGATCAGACGTTTCAAAATCTCCCAATTTTTTTCACCTTTTCGTTGTGCATAGTCGTTTCGCTCTGTCTCTGTTCGTCCAGCTGTAGATCAATCCTTGTGTCTCCAAAAGTCTTCATGGTGACCATTGCCTTACGATGTCCTGCTGTGTTTTGGTGTTTTTGTGCAGCCTTGGTTAAACAGCTCAGATTATCGTAGCCTTTCCAATTCCATGCCCTCTTGTCGGTCCCAAACAGCAAGCACTCCCAGCAGTAGAGTGGCTAGTAGAGCCCGTTAGCCACGGGTATCTTTCCCAGTTGCTAGCCTGAAAATGGCGAACATAGCCTGCTTTAACTACTTGATTCAGCTCAAGATTGTCAGGGGTTGGACGGCCTTTTTTAATAATGTCCATCTTAATATTGAATGGTCGTCTTGAAAATGGTTCCGACAATAAATCCGCAACAACATCATCTTCGCCTGTTGCCATTTTGACGTAAAAAACCTACGTAGAAAAAACGTAGCACTACGCTAGATCCACTCTCGCTCCAGCAAGTTTCCCGTCTAGCTCCCTATTGAGCTGTGGGGAAATCTGAAAGAATACGCCCATTGGCTACAAATCACTATATGATTGGTTGATCAAATTGTCAGTCCAAACGTACGCTCTCTCATTCAGTCTAAGGGCCAAAGCGTACTTTGGTTGAAGGATATTCTTCCCAGCAACCCAGAAAAATATCTGATTGGTTGCATTGTTTTTCCAACAAACCACTCAAATGCGTAGTGCATGGACCGAGAAAGACAAACAAATCAACGTAACACTGTAATATAACAGATAACAACACAGATACCATTCTCATTTATTCATTTTATTTAAATTGTATTAAATGTT
>CM051009.1:9248415-9250915 GCA_027704905.1 Muraenolepis orangiensis
GTGGGAACGGCCTGGCCGGGATAGTGATGTCCAGCTCAGGGGTTTCGGCCGAGGCGGTAGGCAGGCAGCGTTCTGGCGGGAAAAATGTGTTTTCTCGCCAGAACGCCTCACAAAGTGAACTTCCCGTGAACCAGGACTACTAGTGTGGCTAATAGTGCGCTTTTTTTTGTTGTTAAAAATAGCTAGGCTAGGCTAGGCTACTGTAAGCTATTCCCTGACGTGCTGCACTAGTTTTTCTAATCGTGTCCATGGTTCTTTACCAATTATCAGGCTGCGTTAACCGCCATTTCTCTTAGAAAACGAATGCCCACTGAGACGTTTTAAAGGGAAATCGTCTCCCCATTTCGGAGCCTATTACCTTTCGAACATACCGAGTGGTCTCTGTGTGTGTGTGTGTGTGTGTGTGTGTGTGTGTGTGTGTGTGTGTGTGTGTGTGTGTGGTGTGTGTGTGTGTGTGTGGTGTGTGTGTGTGTGTTGTGTGTGTGTGTGTGGTGGGAAATGGGAAGGTAGGAGACACAGGATTCACTGACTTTTTTCTAAAGAGTCTCTGGTATATTGGTTTTGTAACAGAGTAGTCTAACATGCCCTTATTTATCGGTTTGAAGTGCTGATTTTGGGAAATGTGTAGTGCCATCCTTTGGCTCTACTAAATAAAAAATCATTTTTTGGGCTGCATTGAATAGTAGAGCGTGTGAATTGAATGGCTTATCCCTTTCTTTTCAACGAGGGAAGTCAAGTCGGGTTAGTTTGGCGCAGCCTTTCATCAAAAATTACAGTCTGGTCGTGACACACCACCTTAAACTTTAAACCGTCGCATAATCCAATTCCCCCCTTGCCGGATGAAGTCGGTCGGAAACGTCGGACAGGAGAGAAAACGTCCAAACAATTTCCGAAAGGGTTCGTGTTGTTGAATATTCGCTTGGTTGGATAAGCTAAAGTTGTCTGTCTGGACCAAAGTATGCCTCTTTGTTACTTAAACTAAAGAAATGGGCTTCATACGTTTTTTTGTTGTTGTTGTTTTGTGTGTCTTCTCTGATTCTTACGCTTGGATAATGTCAGAGAAGAAGAGTTGTGGTTCACGGTGTTATAGTATTGAGGCCAGTTGAGGTAAAGAGTTCCTCGCTGCTTGGGACATTGGGTAGGTCTATTATAATACCTGTTATGGGCAGTCCTTCAGTGAATGGATGAATGATGCATGGATGGTGTGTGTGTGTGTGTGTGTGTGTGTGTGGTGTGTGTGTGTGTGTGTGTGGTGTGTGTGTGTGTGTGCCTGTATCTTTAACATTAACTTATAGATTGTTTTGGTCTGTATTTGAGAGATTAATAGAAGGATAAAGGATGGAGGAAAGGATTCATGGGCATATGGATAAATGGCTAAAGGGACAGAATGACAGATTATGGATGGATAGATGAACACATGATGGATGGATCGATGAACACATGATGGATGGATGGATGAACTCATGATAGATGAACACATGCTGGTTGGACTGATGGATGACCACATGAAAGATGGATAAACGCATGATAGATGGCTATATGAACACATAATAGATGAACACATGATAGATGGCTATATGAACACATAATAGATGAACACATGATAGATGGCTATATGAACACATAATAGATGAACACATGATAGATGGCTATATGAACACATAATAGATGAACACATGATAGATGGCTATATGAACACATAATAGATGAACACATGATAGATGGCTATATGAACACACGATAGATGAACACATGATCGATGGATATATGAACACACGATAGATGAACACATGATAGATGGCTATATGAACACATGATAGATGAACAGTTGATGGCTGGATGGACTGTATGATTACGTTGACAGGGTAGTATTTTCCGGGAAAAAAAACAACTGTTTGGTTAACCCTGTAAGGCCCAAATATAGAAAAATAGTTTGTTTGTAGATGGTGGTTGTTCATTTATATGCAATGCTTCCATTTAACTTTTACATTCCTGATCTTTTTACAACATTGTAACGAGACAAAGAACTTCTCGTTAGGTGGGACGAGACACACACACACACACACACACACACACACACACACGCCACGATGACTCACTCACTCACCTCACTACTACAAACTGTGTCAAGCTATTCTCCTCGTCTTCGTCTCGAGCGCAATCCACACTCCCCAAGAACTTCTCTCAGGAAGAAGAACCTGTGGAGCTCTCCACAGCAAGCAGTTCTTTCCCTATTAGAACCCCAGGCTCCTGCACCCCTGCTGCTACACCCCTACAGTACAGTACGTCTGAAAGGACAAAGAAAATAGTACATCATTATAATAATGTCATGGCACTTCAACATCAAAAAGGACTCTTAAGGGGGCGGCAGGATAGCTCAGTCTGTTGGGACTTGGACTTGGCTTGGGAACCGGAAGGTCACCGGTTCAAGTCCCCCAAAACACCTGGGGCTCTGCCAGAGTGTTCAAAGTGGTGCGGCGCTCATTCATTGTGCATCGCT
>CM051009.1:9268415-9273415 GCA_027704905.1 Muraenolepis orangiensis
TCTGGGTATTCGGCACAAAAGGACAATAATCACTCAAAAATACACAAGCATACAGGAACCTTTGCTTTAAAGCGTAACACGTAGCCAATCTCTTCATGTGTTTTCAACAGTTTTTTTTCAGAAACGTCTTTTGATAAACACGGATCCTTGAACCTTGTATAACGTTTCAGAGAATATTTTCCCCACCCCCCCCCCTCTCTCTCTCTCTCTCTCTCTCTCTCTCTCTCTCCCTGTCTCTCTATGTCTCTCTGTGTGTTGTTTCAAAATTGAAACAAATTGTCCTTGAGAACTAAATCAAATACTTATACAGTATCATATCCTGAAGGGATTTGAGAGACTGAGAGGCTTTACGGACATTTTTTCCCCCCTCCCGGCTCTGTTTCCTGTTTTCGGACACACAAGGAAACGGTCGTCGACGACAACAACAGAACAAAACACACACACACAGCGTCACCGAGACACTTCCACCAAGGTCTGAGAACATGAGATCGGGATCTGGAATCAGAATCAGAATCAGAATCAGAATCAGAATGGCTTTTATTGTCATCGTACAAGTACGAAGTACGAAATGGTCGTGCAGTCCTCAAGACACACACAATAGGAAAACATCAATTATGTAAAAGAGAATTAAACAAAAGATCCAACAATTATGAAATATAAACAGGTAATACGTAACACATCGCACTGCAACCTCCTCCAGCGCAGGATATTTTTATGACTATAATTTGATGCTTCACAGCCGGTACAAATGGGATATTTTATAACTGTCAGCCGTGTATATTTATATATTTATATATTATATATAATTATAGGCATACACACTACACTGACGGTTCTGTGTTGACCGGCACGATATACATCCTACAGACTTTTCTTGGAACGTCGGTTGAAAATATGAGAGCGTGAGAGAATGAAAGAATGGATTGACTAAAAAAAAACATAAATTCAATAAACCTGATGAGTACATTGGCATTTGAGAAATCGGTTGAAAGTGGGTTGGCAGAAAGATTGAGAGAGAGAGAGAGAGAGAGAGAGAGAGAGAGAGAGAGAGAGAGAGAGAGAGAGAGAGAGAGAGAGAGAGAGAGAGAGAGAGAGAGAGAGAGAGTGGTAGAAAGAGAGGCAGAGAGAGAGAGAGAGGGGGAGAGAGAGAGAGAGCTGAAGGTGTTGCACTGTTACATGCTGTTGGCCTCCTATTGTTTCACAGGGTGCCGTGGCAACGGGGATGGTGGTGGGGCTGGTCATGTGACCCAGCAGAGCCTCATCCATCTTGGGACCCACTAGCGCTCATTTAGCAGTAGGCACCGGGGTTCACGAAACACTCACACTGACATTGTCTGTGTGTGTTTATGTGTGTGTGTGTGTGTGTGGTGTGTGTGTGTGTGTGTGTGTGTGTGTGTGTGTGTGTGTGTGTGTGTGTGTGTGTGTGTGTGTGTGTGTGAAGAGGATGGGGAGCGAGGGAGCGAGGGAGGGTGGAAGGGAGGAAGGGATGGAGAGGGAG
Organism: Muraenolepis orangiensis; assembly: GCA_027704905.1. Classification (NCBI taxonomy): domain Eukaryota; kingdom Metazoa; phylum Chordata; class Actinopteri; order Gadiformes; family Muraenolepididae; genus Muraenolepis; species Muraenolepis orangiensis. The sequence continues at coordinate 9,269,914 of CM051009.1, forward strand.
GGGAGATCTGAGTCATCCTCTTGATGTTCTCCAACCAGCATAACACAGCCAAGAGCACCACACACACAACACACACACACACACACACACACACACACACACACACACACACACACACACACACTCTTAGCTGCCATGCATTGCCAACAGGACTGGTGGAGGTTCAGCTGCGTGTGTGAGTGAGTGAGTGTGTGAATGTTTGTGTCATCAAGAAATCCACTGTTCTGTTTGCGCATTTCATTTAAATATTTCCCACCCAGTTCCCAAAGCTGTTTTCCGGCTACATTCGACAGCTTGAGGAGTACATGGGACCGTGGGGGGGGGGAGGGGGGAGAGGGAAGGGGGGAGTAAAGGGGGGAGGGGGAGGGAGAAGGGGATGGGGGGTGAGGACCAGACCAGACCAGACCAGAGGGCCCCTCTCTGGTCCTCAGATGAGCTTATTGAATCCTCCACAAGGGCGGGGGTAGGGGCATCGCTCTGATGTCCGTCACACACACACACACACACACACACACACACACACACACACACACACACACACACACACCACACACACACACACACACACACACACACACACACACACCCACACACTAACATGCACACACACACACACACACACACACACACACACACACACACACACACACACACACACACACACACACACACACACACACACACACACACACACACACACACACACACACACACACACACACACACACATGCACACACACCTTCTGTTCAGTGGTTGTTTTTCCGATTAATAAACGACCGCTATTGCCGGACAGGGGAGCCTCGAGACTTAATGGTAACACAGAAGCCAAGTCGGTTCCACGCGTGTTTCCACACTTGTTCCAAATACTGTTTTCGCAAACAAAAATGACCAACTGTTTTGCTTTTCTTTTTCCATGTTTGTTTCCTCTCTCTCCTCTCTCTCTCTCTCTCTCTCTCTCTCTCTCTCTCTCTCTCTCTCTCTCTCTCTCTCTCTCTCTCTCTCTCTCTCTCTCTCTCTCTCTCTCTCTCTATATATATATTTCTTTCTCTCTCTCTCTCTCTCTCTCTCTCCTCTCTCTCTCTCTCTCTCTCTCTCTCTCTCTCTCTCTCTCTCTCTCTCTCTCTCTCTCTCTCTCTCTCTCTCTTTCGCTAGTAACCGATGCTGATATTCAGCCGAAAAAATGGCTCCAAATGTGAATTATAACCACGCAGTGTGCCGGGAGTTTTCATTTTGACGATCTGACATAGAACGAGGGCAGTTTGATACGGCGCCATTCTCGTGCCGTTCGGTAAAAGTGTGATATGTGTTATTGGTGTCAAGAGGGTGGCTTGAAAAGCCGCTGAACGAACTTCATTGACAACCCAAAATGGCGGGTTTACGCCATTCTGGACTGCCCAGTGACATCTTAACAGAACGCCTCCTGACAGCCTCTCCCACGCTCCATTCAGAACGGATTTAAAATAAATAGGGAATAATAATACAAGCTAGCTAGTGAGCTAGCATTGGAGGCTCTGCACACAACATTTTTCTGTCTCTAGGTCTCTCTCTGGCTCTCTCTCTCTTTATCTGTCACTAGGTCTCTCTCTATGGCTCTCTCTCTTTATCTGTCACTAGGTCTCTCTCTCTGGCTCTCTCTCTCTTTATCTGTCACTAGGTCTCTCTCTCTGTCTCTCTCTCTTTATCTGTCACTAGGTCTCTCTCCGGCTCTCTCTCTCTTTATCTGTCACTAGGTCTCTCTCTATGGCTCTCTCTCTTTATCTGTCACTAGGTCTCTCTCTATGGCTCTCTCTCTTTATCTGTCACTAGGTCTCTCTCTCTGTCTCTCTCTCTTTATCTGTCACAAGGTCTCTCTCTATGGTTCTCTCTCTTTATCTGTCACTAGGTCTCTCTCTATGGCTCTCTCTCTTTATCTGTCACTAGGTCTCTCTCTCTGTCTCTCTCTCTTTATCTGTCACTAGGTCTCTCTCTATGGCTCTCTCTCTTTATCTGTCACAAGGTCTCTCTCTATGGCTCTCTCTCTTTATCTGTCACTAGGTCTCTCTCTATGGCTCTCTCTCTTTATCTGTCACTAGGTCTCTCTCTCTGTCTCTCTCTCTTTATCTGTCACTAGGTCTCTCTCTATGGCTCTCTCTCTTTATCTGTCACTAGGTCTCTCTCTCTCTCTCTCTTTATCTGTCACTAGGTCTCTCTCTGTCTCTCTTTCTTTATCTGTCACTAGGTCTCTCTCTCTGTCTCTCTCTCTTTATCTGTCACTAGGTCTCTCTCTATGGCTCTCTCTCTTTATCTGTCACTAGGTCTCTCTCTCTGTCTCTCTCTTTATCTGCCACTAGGTCTCTCTCTCTTTATCTGCCACTAGGTCTCTCTCTGTCACTCTCTTTATCTGTCACTAGGTCTCTCTCTATGGCTCTCTCTCTTTATCTGTCACTAGGTCTCTCTCTCTGTCTCTCTCTCTTTATCTGTCACTAGGTCTCTCTCTATGGCTCTCTGTCTTTATCTGTCACTAGGTCTCTCTCTCTGTCTCTCTCTCTTTATCTGTCACTAGGTCTCTCTCTATGGCTCTCTCTCTTTATCTGTCACTAGGTCTCTCTCTCTGTCTCTCTATCTTTATCTGTCACTAGGTCTCTCTCTCTCTGTCTCTCTCTTTATCTGTCACTAGGTCCCCCCTCTATGGCTCTCTCTCTTTATCTGTCACTAGGTCTCTCTCTATGGCTCTCTCTCTTTATCTGCCACTAGGACTCTCTCTGTCTCTCTCTTTATCTGCCACTAGGTCTCTCTCTATCTCTCACTAGGTCTCTCTCTGTTTTTATCTCTCTCGCTCTGTCTCTCTCTCTTTCTCTCTCTCGCTTTTTCTCTCACTATGTCTCTCTCTCTCTCTTTATCTGTCACCCTGTCTCTCTCTCTCTCTCCCTCTCTCTCTTTCTCTCTCTCTCTCTCTCTCTCTCTCTCTCTCTCTCTCTCTCTCTCTCTCTCTCTCTCTCTCTCTCTCTCTCTCTCTCTCTCTCTCTCTCTCTCTCTCTCTCTCTCTCTCTCTCTCTATGTCTCCCTCCCCTGTGACAGCCCCACCAGCTTGTCATTTAAATGCAAATGGTGGTTTTAGATCGAGAGAGGTTAACACACACACAAACATCACACACAGACACACACAAATATACACACACTCACTCACACACACACACACACACACACACACACACACACACACACACACACACACACACACACACACACACACACACACACACACACACACACACACACACACACACACACACACACACACACACCCATGCACTCAAAAACAGAACAGAAACAACGTCGTAACACACACGCAATGTTCTCTGGGCCTCAAACACAATCTCTTGCCCACCAGAGCGTGGAACAGCAGGCTCCTGTGATTGGATGCCGGGATGGGCGCCCGTGATTGGTCGACGGGAAAGGCTCCTGTTATTGGACTATTGGAGTGAAGGCTGATGGGAAAGAGGAAAGGACCTGGTGTCGTGT
>CM051009.1:9278415-9328415 GCA_027704905.1 Muraenolepis orangiensis
ATCCGTGTCTCACCGGGTACCGCACGGTGACGTACGCTAGCACACAGGAAGCGAGAGAGATCTCACTTCGGAGTAACGATAGCTGACCGATGAAGCGTTAGCTCCCCCCTCATCGGCGACCCGCCCCGAACAATCCAATATGACTTTCCCGCCACTAACCCTTTCAAACTCCTCCTCAAACCACCTGACCCCTCTCCCCCCCGACGGGGAGTCAAAAAGCCAAGAGCGGGAGGAGGAAGGGAAAAACCAAAAACACGGACGCCACCCAGAGCGCTCGATCGTCGCCGCCGTTCACGCCTCATCACGACACGACATGATCACACACACGCACCAACTAATTACTGTCACGCATTAACCATCTCGCTTGTACCCCATTGCTAGGCCGCGGCGCACCGACTCTGCCTGATGATTAGAACACACACACACACACACACACACACACACACACACACACACACACACACACACGCACGCACACACACACACACACATACACACACACACACACACAGACACACACACAGACAGTAAGACACACATACACATACACACACAGTAAGACACACACACACACACACACACACTCACACACACACACACCACACACACACACACACACACACACAGACAGACAGTAAGACACACATACACATACACACACAGACACACACACACACACACACACACACACACACACACACACACACACACACACACATACACACACACACACACACACAGACAAACACACAGACACACACACACACACACACACACACACACAGACAAACACACACACACACACACACACACACACACACACACACAGACTCTTCTTCTTCTCTGGTAAATAAAACATTCATGCAGCATCAATTAGTGGCGCCCGACAAGCGCGCTCACAGCTGCACCCGCCAGCTGCCATTTTGTTTATTTATTTTTTACGCAGCGATGCATGGAAACCAAGTCTTTCATACAGTATGTATATTCATATAGACCACTTTGATATGTATATTCATGTAGGCGTCTTTTATATGTATAATCATCTACACGCATTCATATGTATATTCATAAAGAAGACTTTAAAATGTATATTCATATAGATGACTTTAATGTGTATATTCATATGGACGACTTTATATGTATATAAGTCTGGTTTACGTTTTCTTCTTCTCACGAAGCTCACACGGGTATCAAATATCTAAATATTGAAGCCAGCGACCTAAATACTCGGCCAGGTGTGAAAATGACCCCAGAAGTCTAATGAATCTTCCTCTATCGATCCATTTGCAACATAGACCAAAAAAGTTTTTCAACATATCTGTTGAAGCCTTTTGTGGAATTTGATTTCATCCCAATCTAATATCATTATTAATATTATTCTTGAGTGTGTGGGAGTATACGGGGGAGTTTGTGTGATATTAAACTCCTCTCCCCTCCTTGTAATCAATATCAATATCCCAGCGTGTCTGCTCTACCCTGCAAGTCATCTGCTTTGAGCCGTGTGGTCAGAACAGCATGTCTCCCCTCTCCCCCAACCTATGCTGTATTGACTTAAGACAAGGTTTAGGTTAAGACAAGGTCTCTTGGCCACGGGCAAATATCCGGACACAAACGCTTTGTAATCCTCTATGTAGACATACCTCCCCCCTGCCCGCCCTCCCACACACACACAGACAGGCACTCACACATACACACACACACACACATATTACTCAGTCAGCACGCACATTTAGTTCCTTTAAGTAATACCTGTGTTGACATTTGTTGGAAGGCACCTTGTGAGATGATGGGGATCCTGCTTGCCTGGGTGGGAAGCGTATCTGCGGGATGAATATCTTCAGATTTTCACACCACTGCTTTATACTTGTGTAAACTGTGAAGTGACAATAAACTTGACTTGACTTGACTTGACTTCGTCGAGGGCGGGCGACCTTACCTGGTTGAATATTTTGTATTCTTAAAAACAATTGTCACAACGGTCTTCATTAGGCTTCCTTAAATGTGTCTGTAGGAAACGGGATTTGTTATAAAAAAAAAGTTTGTGTTGAATCTGTGAGGGTTATTCCTGACTTAATCAGAAAATATTGTTGCCCGGGCAGTATAGAGTCAATCAATTGTGTAAAAAGTAAGAATAGTCAAACTAAAATAGTGGTACGCTGGTATGTCTCGTCCTCAAGCTCCAAATCGACGGTTGGTCGGAAAAATCTTGAACCCCCGCCAAAACTGACAACCGCCAAAGGGATCGTCTGAAGTTCACATCTGGTTCAATTAGGTCATATTGACGATTGATTCAACTGGCTTGTATGACACCTGTTTCATATTTGACATGCCCCCTCTTCATTGAGCAACCCATGGGGTCCGGTTTTGCATTTGATTAACTTTGAGTCCTTGTCCGTAAAAACTTTGGTTTTATGTGGACAGGAAGTTTCTGCCATAAGATACAAGTCATGGATGGGAAAGAGACAATCGGTTTTTTTTTTCTCCTGAATACTCATGAATTATTAATTTTTGTCATTTCTCAATGTTTTTCATTCATTTTTGACAGACAGACCCCTGACTTTAATATACGTCTGATCGAGAAGACCTTGATTGTTGTTTTTTTACTCGGGTTGATATAAAACCGCGTGGAGATATCACCAAACCCACACCTTTCTTTCCACGTCTGGGCAACATCACCAGAGACCAAAACAGCCCATAGCAGATGAAAACATCGTTTTCATAGCATTTAGTTTTTATTGCGTTTCCAACGACTTGAACAATTCCGAACCCGAAACTATCGAGACGGATGTAGAGAACAGAGTTGTAAAAAAAAAACCACAGGAGATCATATACGATCGTTGCCAATATACTTTTTTTCCCGACGATGGAGTCGTTGACATAAATCAAAACTTAAATGGACTTTCGACTGTATATTTACTGGAAAAGCTGGCCAAGAAACAGGAAATGAGGGGGGAAAGTTAAATGGCAAATTTGGAAGGGGTGTGTGGTTGGGAAGGGGGGGGGGGGTGTGGGTGTTGCTCTGCCAAAATGAAAAAAAAACATATTGCCAACTAATGGTACATTTTCTTCTCCGACTGTTTATTTGAAGCAATTTCCTTACAGTTTTCTGTCAGATAAAGCGAACAGGGCTTTGAACCGCATAAAGGCAAAAGGGTTACGTTCTGTTCTTTCATAAAAAATGCATTAGCCGCCTTACATTGACGCTCAGCGACTTGCGTGTTGACAAGTGTACACCCGGCGCTCCCACTAAAATAAGTTTGCTCATAACGCCGGCTTGCTCACGTCCTGCTCATTGTGCTGCACAGGAGGGGCGAAAGAAAGTAAAATGTCATTTTGATTGATTACAGTACAAGCAACACTGGCATGTTCACATGAATAGACATCAAAATGCCAGTGTTGAGTGTCTCTCGCCACCTTGCCAAACTCCATTCCGATGATTTACATAAATCTCCTTTTGTTATGCTCTTGCGATGATACAAATTATCTGTGCCTATTTTCCTTCCGCAAAATAACAGTGAGAGTATCATTCGACCAAGGCTAATCCTCTACCTTCCTTCCTCCCTCCCCTGCTTCCTTCCTTCCTCGCTTCCTTACTCCCTTCCTTCTTTCCTTCTTCCCTCCCTTCTTCCCTCCCTCCATTTCTCCCTCCCTCCCACCCTGCCTTCCTTCCCTCCGTCCGTCCGTCCTCCCTCCCTTCCTTTTTTCTTTCCTCCCTCCCTCCCTCCCTCCCTCCCTCCCTCCCACCATTCCCTTTTGTCTTTCCTTTCTCCTTCCCCCCCAGTGGACGGCTGCACTGACTGGTCGGTTGACTACCTGAAGTACAAGGTGCTCCTGGGGGAGCCGGTGCGTATCAAGTGTGCGCTGTTCTACGGCTACATCCGGGCCAACTACTCCCACGCGCAGAGCGCCGGCCTCAGCCTCATGTGGTACAAGAGCTCGGGCCACGGCGACTTCGAGGAGCCCATCAGCTTCGACGGAGCACGAACCAGCAAGGAGGAGGACGCCATCTGGTTCCGGCCGGCCGAGCTGGAAGACGTGGGGCACTACTCCTGCGTTCTCAGGTACGTCTGATGGGGTTTTTTTTTTACCTGGGAAAGAGACAGTGTAAATGTGGTCGGAAAGCGTGGTTTGCCATCGAGTCAGAGGGGGAGATTTGAAAGTGCAAAGTGGCTACACTATTTGTCACAGGCCTTTCTTTGATGTACTTTGATTTTGTCAAATCTACAGGAGACAACTTATTGTACTTTTAACCTAAACACTGCTTCTGCTCTTGGAGGCTTGTTAGGAAGGAAATGCACTTGCACTTTGGTGACTAGTAGTTCCCTTGCCTGCCTGTTGAATGACCTTATTGTACTGAATTATATATTATGTTATTATATATGTGTATATTATATAATTATTGCTTGTTAGGAAGGAAATGCACTCATGACTTCTGGTGACTAGTAGTTCTCTTGCCTGCCGATGTTGAATGCACTTAGTGCAAGTCACTTTGGACAAAAGAGTCTGCTTAAATTACTGTAATGTAATGAAATGAAAGCATTGCATTTTATTCATATATACCCGAGTGTACATGTTTTGTATCGGGGTCATTCTGTTCTGCGATCATGTTCCGGTGCCATTACCCGTTCATTATATATTATATTCCTGTACTTTTTCCTATTTACATTTTTTGCCGATTCGGGCTTTCGTGAACACAATTCAGAGAGAGAGAGAGAGAGAGAGAGAGAGAGAGAGAGAGTCAGAGTGAGAGTAAGAGAGAGAGAGAGAGGCGCTACTCAGGGTTATATATGCAACGCTGATTTTCCTGTGTGTGTGTGTGTTTGTGTATGCATTTATGCATGTCTTTGAGCTGCCTTCTTATTGGCTCTGATGACGCTGCACTCTGCTTCCCCCTGAATCCTTCCGTGAGTCCAATCTGGGGAATACCACACAATCCATGATTCCATCATTCAGCCGACTCAGAATTCAGAAACCGATTATTTATTTAAGGAGCAGGTCGGATGGGGGGGGGGGGGGGGGGGGGAGGGGGCGTGTTAGGGGACTGTGGAGATAGCCACTACTTGGACCCCGCCTTCTTAACTGGTTGTGCGTCTGCTCCGCTGTAATATAGCCAGCGCTCTCCTAACCAGTGGCCATTCACCCATTCATACACACGTTCATATATGCATTCGTACCGTTCATTCACACTTTAGTACATGCGCTTTCATTCACTCGATCATACACACATTCATACACCCATTCATGCACCCATTCATTCAAACATTCACATTCTCATCTTTCATACAGTCATACATGTATAACAGTTCATACACGCATTCAGTCACCCATAAATACTCACATTAATTCAACCATTCATATGCACATTCATACACACATTCATACACCCATTCATTCACCCGTTCATACACACATTCATATACATATTCATACACATTCATTTAGCCAGCGACAGCCAGCTGGCCAGGAGCAGTGAGGGTTAATAGGCGTCTTGCTCAGGGACACTTCGGCACTTGGCCAGGTGGAGCCGGGGGGATCGAACCCACATCAACCAGCTCAACCTCCTGTGGCACCGTGAAATATGTATAGCTGAGAGAGAGGGGGGGAGAGAGAGAGAGAGAGAGAGAGAGAGAGAGAGAGAGAGAGAGAGAGAGAGAGAGAGAGAGAGAGAGAGAGAGAGAGAGAGAGAGAGAGCAGAGATGGAGTGAAAGAGATAGAGAAAAAAGAGAGAGGGCGAGAAAGAGAGAGTGAAAAAGAGAGAGATTCAGAGAGAAGATACAAGATACAAGATACTAGATATTTATTGGCCATTGGTAAGAAGTACATTGGAATGCTTACTCCCCAATCCCTCCTGCAGTATAAATCTCCAAACAATACCATAAAAATAATACTGCAGGGGGGAGAATAGATGGTGCCCAGGGTGGTTGCAGTCCTTTATGATGGACATGGCCTTCTTCTGACATCTGGTCCTACAGATCTCCTCAATGCATGAAAGTGCACACCTGATGATCTTCTCTGCCAACGACCCTCTGGATGGCTTTCTTGTCCTGTGCAGTGGTGTTGCCATACCACACAGTGACGCCACTCGTCAGGACGCTTTCTACAGTGCCACGGTAGAAGTTCACTAGCCCCACCTCTGGCCTATTCCGCTCTTTCTGAGGCATCACAGAGTATAGAGGCGCTGGTGTGCCTTCTTCAGCATGATCTCCGTGTTGCGTGTCCACACCAGGTCACTTGAAATCTGTAGTCCCAGGAAACTGAAGAAGCTGACGACTTCCACCGGTGTCCCGTCCAGGCTGATGGTGGAGTGGGTGCCCCGGTGGCTCCTGAAGTCCACAATGAGCTCCTTGGTCTTACTGACATTCAGTGATAGGCTGTTGTCCTCACACCATCGCTTCAGCTGGACCACCTCATCTCTGTACTCCGTTTCATCGCCCCTCGCTTATCAAGCAGATGACTCTGGTGTCGTCTGCAAACTTAATCCGATAATCCGATTATTGCTGTGCGTGGCAGTACAGTCATGTGTGTACAGCGAGTACAGCCAGGGACTGAGGCAGCAGCCTTGGGGTGCTCCGGTGTTGAGGACCAGAGATGAGATGTTGTTCCCAATCTTCACCACCTTAATTTCCCTCGGGATAAATAAAGTTATCTTGAATCTTGAATCTTGAATCTTGAGGCCTGCCCATCAGGAAGACAATAATCCAGTTACAGATGGGGTGCCCAGGCCTAGGTCCCTCAGTTTCAGGACCAACTTGGAGGGAACAATGGTGTTGAAGGCCGAGCCGTAGTCAATGAACAGCAGTCTGATGTCGGTGAGCCTCCTGTCTAGGTGCTACAGGGCCGTGTATAGTGCCAGGGAAATGGCGTCGCCTACAAACCTGTTTGGTCTGTATGCAAACTGGAGTGGGTCTAGGGACTCAGGGATGGACAAGTTTATATGCGACATTACAAGTTTCTCCAGGCACTTCATGGCTATGGGTGTTAAAGACATTGGACGATAATCATTGAGGCATGTTACCTTGGTATTTTTGGGTAACGGCACAATGGTTGTCGCTTTAAAGCACGCTGGGACGACAGACTGTTGCAGTGATGCATTGTAGATGTCGGTGAACACAGGAGCCAGCTGGTCAGCGCAGGTCTTGAAGACACGGGATGGAACTCCGTCTGGGCCTGCTGCCTTCGCTGCCTTCCCTGCCTTCACCCTCCTGAAGATTCCTCGGACTCGGACTCGGACCTTGGACAGTTGTAGAAGATAGTCCTCTTGGCTGATGTTGAAGTTGTTGATCGGCTCATGGTCCCTTTCAAAGCGAGCGAAAGGTTTAGCTCGTCTGGTAGGGTAGGGTCATTGTTGGTGACTGCCCCTGAGCTCCCCTTGTAGTTGGAGAGGACCTTCAGACCTTGCCACATACGTCTAGTGTCATAGCCCCCGAATTGCCGGCCGCACAACAGTGTGATAAGCGTGCTTGGTGGTGTAGCAGTGATCAAGAGTCTTGTTCTGTCTGGTCGGACATGAGATCTGTTGATACTATTTTGGTAATACCTTTTTTAAATTGCAGTGGTTAAAGTCCCCCGCTACAATGGGGACAGCCTCGGGGTAGCGATTCTGAAGTTTGTTCACTTCAATGTAAAGTTTGTCCAATGCGATGTTCGCATTAGCTCGTGGTTGGATGTACACCGCCGACATGAGAACAGCAGAGATTTTCCTCTGCAAGTAAAAAGGGCGACACTTGGTAGTCAGTAATTCCAGATTAGATGAGCAGTGTTGCGAAAGCACCTGAACATCCGTACACCAGCTGTTGTTCACCAAGCAGCATACGCCCCCACCTTTGTTTTTCCCCGTGGACTCAGCGGTTCTGTCGGTCCGAAACAAAGAGAATCCCGGTGGTTGCACTGCTTCGTCAGGAATCACGGAGGACAGCCACGTTTCCGTAAAAATCATGGCGCAACACTCCCTGATGTCCCGCTGCGAGGCTATACGACAGTTCAGTCCGTCTGACTTGTTTGCGAGAGACTGGACGTTGGCGAGGAGAATGCTCGGTAGGGCTGGTTTCCATCCCCTCCGGCGTGTCCTAACCAGTAGGTCGCCACGAGTCCCTCTCCTGTGGGTGCATTTGTTGTTGCGCCCCAGGGCTTGGTGGCTCATAGCCCCTGGGGGAGAGAGATAGAGAGAGAGAGAGAGAGAGAGAGAGAGAGAGAGAGAGAGAGAGAGAGAGAGAGAGAGAGAGAGAGAGAGAGAGAGAGAGAGGGACCAAGAGAGAGACAGAGTCACAAGACCCCACATGCATATCAGGTGAGCGGGGTCCCGACCCCACGCTTGGGACCACAGAACCATTAAGGAATGCTCTTCCGATTAATAGCTCTCCGTCCGCCCGCCTGTCAGAGCCAAGCCCCTGCCTCCTCTAGAGCGTCACTGGAGTGCACTGCCGAGTTCCTGGCCGCTCCTGCTAACTTGCTAAATTATTTCTTTTTTCTCTTCTGCAAAGCCATTATAGGTGTAATTGATAGCGCCATCACTCCGGTTTCTACCGTCATGGCGTTTTGGGAATGTGCAAATTGAGACGGTGAAGCGTCGGTCCAGCCGGAGAGGAGAGAGAAGCTTTGTTAGAAAAAAACTAAGTTTAAGAAGAGAAAATTAGGAAGCGCTTTTTTTTCTTCCTTGCGCTTCCGCGGCGGCCCGAGGTTGATTTATGACGGCCGTTAATGGTACGAAATCTCCGCTGATCATGGCAGAGAGTTCCGTTAACACGGAGGTTTCAGGGGACCATTAAGTAAGCCAGGTTTCCATGGCGACTGGCTGAAAGATTTTTTTCTTTCTTTTTTTCCTCTTTTACTGGGCAAAAAACACGTCTTTAGCGTGAGGCGATCGATCGTAGCGCCGTTCTTGGCTTTAATTATTAATTATCGTACGGACGAAAGGAATCTAGACTTTAGAGGGAATCACACTGTAGCGGTGCTGATTAGAGCAAACTAACGCACTCCACAACCATTTAAACAAGCGTTAGCATCCAAAACCATAACGTTTGAAAGCAAAATATAGGGTTTTTTTCGTACCCTGACTACATATTGCTTCATTATTGTTTACCCGTTTCATCCTAATTAAAATGGCAGCATCACACCACTTTTAGTGTGGATTTTATGGCTAGCTTGTTGCTATAACGGCGCGCTACCCCGGAGCTTGTCAAACCGCGAATGCAGTTTGACTCGCGGCTACGAGCCACAAGATCAAAGTTGCTTCATGAATTCATTTGTGTATTAATAAAATAAATAAATATATCAATAAATAACAGATAAGGATGTTTGCATTGTTGGATGTTTGCGTGGTGTGTGATTACGGTGCAGTATTGCAGTACGTACAATTCCTCGGTAATAACCTGGACTAAGGCCTTTCTTTTTTAAATTTTACGCGTCACTGGCTTCCGTAGTACTGTGGGTTTGTGTGCACACGTGTGTGAGTGTGAACGTGTGTGTGTGATTGTGCATCTGTGTGTATGTGTGATTATGCACCCGTGTGTATGTCTGATTGTACCTCATTGTGTATGTGTGAGAGAATGTGTATGTGTGTGTGTGCATGTGGGTTTGTGTGTATGTTTCTGTAAAAAGGTGTGTGTTTCACTACAAATGTGTTTGTGTGCGCGCGTGTGTGTTATTGCATGCAACTCAGGAAGCCCCAGCACAATTTTTTTAAGTGAGTAAAATGACAGCAGCGACCATGAGACACGATACTAGAGTCAATTTGTCGTGATTTATGAGTAGGGCGCACCAAAAGACGTCGGCCGTCGGACGCAGAACAAACGGAATTGTCTTCGGGGTCTGAACGGAATGACTTCCACGGGATCAAGAAAAAGTAGAAGAAGAAGAGTGCACCCTCCGACACTACCTAGAATTTTTGATGGTCCGTCAAATTTCTGACAGTTTCGTGGGAAATGATTAATGTTTGTCAGATTAACGCACCGATACGATACATTCATATACAGTACATCCCTTTATTGTTATTGGAAATATACCTTGTATTCATTTATCTGGAATATATAATTTATATATATGTATTTTTTTATCTGTAATTTATCTTGCGGTAGCTACCGACAGTGAAATACATTTAACATTCTATGTAGTTTCACACGTTTCCGATCTTTCTGAAACGAGCATATTAGCTCTCTCCCCACATTCCCTCCCCTATTGTCTCTTCTCCTCTTCCTCTCCTCTCCTCCCGTCTGTCTTTTCTATTCTCCTCTCCTCCCTCTCATCTTCTTTCCTTTCTCCTCCCCTCTCTCATCTCTCCTCTTCTCTGCCCTCGTTCTTTTCCTCTCTTCTCTCCCCTCTCCCTTCTCCTCTCTTCCGCTCCCCTCTCTCCTCCCCTCTCTTCTCCTCTCCTCTCTCTTCCCCCTCTTCCCCTCTATCTTCTCTCTTATCCTCTCCCCTCTCCCTTCTCCTCTCCTCCCCTCTCTCATCTCTCCTCTTCTCTACCCTCTCTATTCTCCCCTCTCCCTTCTCCTATCTTACCCTGTCCTCTCTCTCTCCTCTCTCTCTCCCCCACTGTCTCCCCTCCTCTCTCCTCCCCTCTCTTTTCGCCAGACAATCACAGCACTCGGCACTATTGAACAAATGAGGAAGGTTGGGGGGGGGGGGGGTTGGGGCGACGGAGGCACAAATGAATCATCTCTCACTAGCAACGGAGTGATGGCAGTTAATCTCTCTCTCTCTCTCTCTCTCTCTCTCTCTCTCTCTCTCTCTCTCTCTCTCTCTCTCTCTCTCTCTCTCTCTCTCTCTCTCTCTCTCTCTCTCTCTCTCTCTCTCTCTCACACACACACACACACACCCACACACACCAATGTTAAGTGTTTAATGGAATAGCTTCTAGGGTTACTTGTCATTTTTTATATCAATATTTTCAGTTGGAGAACGAGCAGCAGCAGCAGCTGCAGCTGGCGAGGACGCTGTGCCCCGGAGACATCTGTACACAGAGTTCAAACATCTGGCCGGATGAGGGATGGAGGGGGAGGGGTGGGGACGGGGGGGAGGACAGGGGGTGTCTGCAGTGGCATAATTTCCAGGTAGCAGTAAGCTACAAACCAAACCGCCTGTAAAGCGGCGATTGCGATTCTTCTTCTTCTAAAATAATGGCCAGGGGGTGTTAGATTAGTCAAACAATTAAAACGGTAAAGGAAGGGGAAGCTTCTAAAGATAAACTGTTTATCTTATGAATAAAGCACAATTAACACTAACTAAGCATAATAAGTCGGTAAATATACGCACAAATGGCTTTGCAAACATAATGGCTGTGATTAGCAATCTGTATTGGACGTTCATGGCGGTAATTATTTTTATATTCAGACTGTAAACATGTCATGTGAATAATAATCAAATTGAGTTTTCACATTTTTTTCCTGTTTATTGTCCTATGGAACATTTCAAACTATTTATTGTACCCTTTTTTAGATTTCAGTTTCTTTATGGCATGACCATTTATGTCAGATGGCAGAAAATGGCTGTTCGGGTGCCAGAACATTTTCTGGCACCTTCTAAATAGACTGAATACATTGTGCTGTACATTTCTCTTTGTTCCGGCTAATGGCTAATGTTAGCACTTACTAGGTTTGGACAGCCTAGCATCACAAAGAAGTCAATGGCGGACCCAAAGAGCTAGAAAATAATGATACATATTTACATATATCTTTTTTTAGGCTACATTTTTTAGTTTATTGTCCCAAAGATGACATACAACATTTCGCCTAATTTATTTTGTGGAATTTCTGTTTTACCTTTAGTTCACAGAAAATGGCAGTTTAAGGTGTACATCCCTGTTGAAGGCTAACATTAGCTCTAAGGTTTGGACAGCCTAGCAGGCGTAAATGGCGGACACAAACAGCCAGAAAGGTCTTTTGAATGCCGAACCGTCACATCTTGTGTCGCTGTCTTCCCCATGGAAATCTCTTGGCATTCAGCGTTTTAAACGATTCAATCACTCCCTTTAAGACTTTCATCTCTTCTCGTTTGAATGCTAACTAGCTGCATTGATTTGTGATCTGGGCTGTGTTTGTTTTAAATTATAGATGGCTTTGTATGCGTAAGGAGTCAATGGATGTGTGTGTGTGTGTGTGTGTGTGTGTGTGTGTGTATGTGTGTGTATATGTGTGTGTGTGTGTGTGTGTGTGTGTGTGTGTGTGTGTGTGTGTGTGTGTGTGTGTGTGTGTGTGTGTGTGTGCGTGTGTGCGTGTGTGCGTGTGTGTGTGTGTGTGTGTGTGTGTGTGTGTGTGTGCCTCTGCGCCTTATTGTTTGTGTGTATATATATATGGGGGATTATGCACAAATTACACACATTAAAAAACAGACAGGAAGGTACAGAACAACCTGTGTCTGTGTTCTAGTGGACAGTCATCCCAAACTAATTGTGAAGACAATTATTCCAGGTCTTCCTATTTTAAAGTACAGTGACAAAGTAAGCATGATGAAGGTGATAAGGTGCCGTTAAAGTATTAACACTCAGAAGGGTAATAAAGAGACCCTAACCTCAGCTTTATCCATTGTAATGGCGGATATTAAAAGATCATTGCCAAAATGGACAGGATACGCTGTCCACCGGAGAAAGACGTTCAAAGATAAAGCAGAGGAAACATTTCCTCTCTCTGGAGAGAAAATGGTAAAACAAATGAGGATGGGGGGGGGTGAGAGGATGTCGGGCGATTTATAATAAGGTGGATGGTATCCTTGATTTGCCGTTTGTTCCTTTTGGAATGTTTGAATGTCATCTTTATGGGTCACATACATACATACGTACACATATAGTGAAATTAGTTTCTCTGCAAGGAACCCATCCTAGTATTAGGGGCAGTGGGCCGCATTTGTATATACAGCACCCAGGGAACAGTGTAGGGGTCTGGTGCCTTGCTCAAGGGCAGGGCACCAATTTTTCTAAGTACCAGTTCTCACTCTGTAATTTGTCCGCTGGGGACCGGTGACTCTTCAGTTCTCAAGGCAAGTCCCAACAGACTCAGCTACTGCAGCCCTCAAATGTGTTTATGTTCTGAGGTGGAAGCATTTTAAGTTTGTGGAGACCTAATCTGGGATCCAGAAGTTTGACAATTATAGTGAGTGAGAGTGACGATTTTAACATCGGTATTTCTGCAGTGAGCAGTCTACTAAACATGTTTCCTTTTAAACCTTGACAGACGAGGTGTTTAAGGACTTTGGTATCCGGACAGGCGACAGACGTTTTAGCTTGTCTTTCCACCCTCTATTGGAAAAGTTAAGTTAATCAGGGCTGGCTGAGTTTGTGTTTGCTGTGGGCCAAGGAGGGATACTGACAATTACTTTTAGTTATCAGTCCTTTGTTAGCAATTATGGAAGAACAAGTACAAATTCTTAATGGCAAGGGCTCATGAGCTGCATATGCGAGAGACGTGAGGAAGAAACTGACCGTGAGATCTTTAATGGCAAGATTCCCACTGCGTTTGGATCTCCTGAAACCTTAGCGTTGCGCTTCGGGTGCCATATTTTTAATTAGACCACTAATACGATCAGCTGCGGCAGCACTACGGCGATAGTGCTGTAAATGAGTCTTGAAATCCGAGCCTTGGCATCCTCACTTATGGCAACAGGTCCCCTTAACTCTTCTCAAGCGAGAGTGTCATCTCATGTCTCATGTGGTTTCATGTCCCAAGTTTTTGCCCAGTAGTATTTTGTTTATTTTCTTATTTGAAAGATTGAAGCCAAGACAAGGACCTGTTTGAAAGTAGTTAAATCAATCATTGATTGTTAGACTTATCATGTATGTTTTTGTTCCGACGGTCAGGTCTTTTCCAGTTGAGACTCGTTTCATGTAACACACACCAATAGATCCCCGGGCCCCCTTGAACACAATTGGTTTAAACTAATTTGAAACGGAAGAAAGTGAAATGCCCCGTTCACCCAGATTTGAGCTTGTCTGCCATCAGATTTGAGATGTTATAAGTGACTTAATTACTTTATAAACACAGGAATTTTGACTACAATTTCTAAGAGTCTCAAAAATGTGTCTTGGCGAATGGTAAAATATGCCCACTTAATGAACGATATAATTCAGCATTAACAAAAGGAAAAGCAGTCAGAGATATATTTCAACTCCTTCTTGAGTGTCTGAAATTATCCAAAATGTTAAAAGTGGTAACAGCAAAATCAAATAGTAGATGTAATAGGCTGCATGGACCTCATTTGAGAATGTAGCAAATTTCCGGACTATTATGTTAATAATGGACTTTTCTGTAGGTGAAGGAATTCAGTCTCGGACAGTGCCAGAGTCCGTTATAGAAGTGGGAAAGCGATCGACAACCGACACACTGGAAACTCTTAGCAGAAAGTTGTCAAATGATGCTCTTTGTTCAGATACGAGATGCAAAGCGGAGACAGACGGAGACACTCGGTAAACAGACTGTGATTTTGTTTTGCAACACAGGAGCAGCAAGACAGGTGGTATGGGGAGATCTGTGAGTATGTGATGAAATGGGGAAAATTCTCGCAGGATAAATGACTACTACTCCCAAATCAAAGAGAGAGTTTATAAGCAAAGTAAAACCCTGTTGGAATAGGGAGCTGCAGGATCTTCTGTATTCCATATATCGCTTAGAACGACCGTTTTTACTAGTGAAGGAAAAAGAGGGGATGGGCGGCAACTTTTAAGTCCTTTTCGAAAATGTCAATATGGATTTATTACAACTTTCTATGAACATAAATATCAAAGGGGACGGGTGTTAGATTCAGAATACATCCAAAAGTCAAGCTCTTTTGGATTTGCAGATAAGCTCAAACATGGGGAGAGGGGGTACATTAAAATTTTATGTATTAATATTATAATATTAAAATGGCGGAGACAGAAGTTGAACCAAAAATACAAAATATGTTGACATGTGCAAATATGTGGTGTAGGAAATGGAGACTTACCATAAACAGAAAGAAAAGTGAAATGAGGGATTTAAAACATTGGAATTAAACAAAGCACTATCAATATCATGGACTTAATTTGGATGAATGTATGAATCTCTTAAAAGGCACTACTTTTCTGGATGAATCAGCTAATGGAGATACTGGAGTATAGGTATAGGTACAACAAAGACTCTTCTTTTATACTTACTATACATTACATTACACTACAGTCATTTAGCAGACGCTTTTATCCAAAGCGATTTACAATAGTGTAATAAATAAGAAAAGGAAGTAGAGAACAACTCGTCACCAGAAGTCAAAAGTACATTTCATTTCTATCAAGTCTCCAAGCACTGAATCAGTGCTCAGGTATAAGTACAATAAGTTCCGGTAAAAGTACACTAAGGGAAAAGTAAAACGCCCAGTGTTAATGTAGCAGTAGGGTACATGGGGGTTTAAACAGTACCCCAAAAGTGAGGCTGTCAACCATAGAACTCAATGTGATATTTCTCGGGTGTAGATTTGTTTATACTAGTCGTGGATATGTGATTGGTTAGTCCTTATGTGGTGTGTCTAAATCCAAATCTAAATATGGAGGATTTAATTGATCCTCTTTAATGGTGACATACATGTAAACACACACAGTAAAATGTATTTGTCTGCATTAAACCCATCGTAGTATTAGGAGGCTGTGCAGCAATTGTATATAGTACAGGTCTGGCACCGCAGCAGTGCCCAGGAGGCGAACTAGCACCTTTTTCCAAAAAAACAGTTCTCACTCTGTACTTGGTCCATTTTAGGGACTTGAACCCTAAAGAACCGGCTTGGTGCAGGTGCGCTATGACACCTAAAGGCGGTCAGGAGGATGATGATGATGATGATGATGATGATGATGATGATGATGATGATGATGATGATGATGATGATGATGATGTGGGAGAAACAGTCTGTCCCCAGGGTTTCTCACGGCCCCGAGCACCGCCTAGGTCTTGTCGTTGTTTGACAATTTAATCAAATATTCATATTCAATGAATGATATATATAAACATATAGAGGCACACGGAACAAACTTGAAATTACAGCTGAAAGGTATGCAGTTTAACTATGGTGTCAGAGACAAGCCAGAAAGTAGGAACATGGCAAAGAATCTATTTCTGTAGGTTAGGTTAACTATATATATATATATATATATATATATACGTATGCACACAATACTGTTTTGCACAGATCACACACACATCCAGTTGTTCATATATACACATGCACACACATACACACACACACGCACGCACGCACACACACACACACACACACACACACATACACACACACACACACACACACACACACACACACACACACAACCAGTAGTCACTCACATGCCCACACACACACCATCCGGTCATTCCTACACACACACAAACATCAAGTCCAACACACACATACACACCCACACCCAGTCACTCAGACACACACTCACACACATATGCACAGACACACGAAAACCACATATGTCAACCCCCCCCCTTCTCTCTCTCTCTCTCTCTCTCTCTCTCTCTCTCTCTCTCTCTCTCTCTCTCTCTCTCTCTCTCTCTCTCTCTCTCTCTCTCTCTCTCTCTCTCTCTCTCCCAGTGTGTATTAGTATGGGCGAGCAGGTAGCGGGGGCAGGGTTATCTCTCAGGGAAAGTGACAGTCAGCACCGAGCGTCGGGAACACTCTGTCATTCACTCCCCCCTCAGCCCCTCCCCCCCTCCACGACCCCTCCCCTTTCTCCTCCTCCTCCTCCTCCTCCTCCTCCTCCTCCTCCTCCTCCTCCTCCTCCTCCTCCTCCTCCTCCTCCTCCCTCTCCCTTCTCCCCCCCCTTTTCCACCTCCTCCCTTCTCCTCCCTCTCCTCTCCTCCTCCTCCTCCCTCTCCTCCTCCCTCCTCCTCCCCTTCTGTCTCCTTTGTCTCAGTCCCTTCTTCCTCCCTCTCCTCCTCCCTCTCCTCCTCTTCATCCCCCCCTCCCTTCCTCCTCCTCCTTGTCCATCCAATTGATCCAACCCCCTCCCCCCCACCCCCCCCTACCCTCCCCCTCCCCCGCCCCTGGTTGGTTGTCAGAGCCAATGAGAGACGGCGGGCTAAAGGGAGCGTCTGCTGGGCATTACGGGTGATGTAGCAGGCGGCGGCCGCTGTGTTAAAGGGTTCCTGGCAGCCGTCTGCGGCGCTGTGTTAGCGCCTTGGTCTCTCTGGAATAGCAAGTACAAGTTAGAGCAGTGCATGTGTGTGTGTGTGTGTGTGTGTGTGTGTGTTGTGTACTATATACTGGATATTTCGGACCACTTTCGGGCTTGACTGAAGCTATCCATTGTTATGTAGGCTAATTGGAGCGCAGCCCATTCTTGACTGAGGGTTTAGTGTGTGTGTGTGTGTGTGTGTGTGTGTGTGTGTGTGTGTGTGTGTGTGTGTGTGTGTGTGTGTGTAGTGTAGTGTAGTGTAGTGTAGTGTAGTGTGTGTATGGGTGTGTGTGTGTGCTTTGTGTATAGTGTGTATAGTGTGTAGTACGCAGAGTCTGTGTTATGCGAGTGTGACAAACTGCAGTTTCGTCGGCACACAGAGGTCTAACCAGCATCCTATCAGTCGGCTCGGAGGAAAGGATGGGGAACAATGGTGTATAGAGCTGAGGGTGGTTTGTTCCCAATTATTCCCAATGTCCACGTTACCCCCTGCCTTCCCCTGAGTAGCACGTATCTGAATTCACCAGAAGTTTTTCAAAGCGACTTAGCTGCTTCTGACCAATGAAATATGATGATTTTAGATTGTATCTGTTGTAAAAAATTGTTAGCATATAGCATATAAATAGCATATAGAGGGTAGTATATAGTGTTGTTTATCGTATAGTATTGTAAAGTAAAGTATACTAGTGTACAGTATAGTATAGTATTGTTTTCATATTCATATTCAAATGAATTCATATTGCGCGAGTGAATGTGGAGTAAGCATTCCATTGCAGTAATGCCAAATCAAAACCAAAACATTAGATGAAAAACTAAAGATGAAGATTTCCTTCAAAACAATTGACGAAATTGACGAGGTTGAACTTCCTCTAAAAGCTTTTCACTACTCAGCAGCCTTTGTTCCACATTCAAAAGTTCAAAGTAAAAAAAAAAAGTATATGTACTTCTTTGTGTGCCAAACTGAGTTTTTCTCGCTATCTATCCGGTAGTCGGTAGTCGTGGGATGGTATATGTATTTTAATATATATTTTTTTATCTGGCTAGCTTCATAGTGATGCTTGTGAACTGTACTCGGATTCTGAACATTTCATTATATCTTTTTTCCCTTGAAGTTTCTGTAGTTACTGTCGTAGCGCTATCGCAGCGCCTTGTCGTCGAAGTGAAGGGGAAACCACTATTTTACTTTTTTTCGCTTTGATTGACTTTCGGTTCACAGTCAAAATGGCTGCTTCAGATGATTTAAGGCGGGAAAATAAAACTAAAATGTGTCAACTCTCATCGACGTGAATTCAAATGAATCCACCGAGCGAAATGAGCTAAGGCGGCTAAAACTGCTTCACATCGTTGAATGACCCTGCGAAGCGGCGGCGGCAACAGCAAAGCAGCCCATTGAAAAACACACTCTAAAAGCCTCTCGCTCCCATACCGTAAGGGATTGAACTATAGTTAGCCATAAATCCAGAGCGCGCAGGCTGCTGGGCGAACAGCGGATAATAGATGGCGTTCGTTAGGGAAACTCTTTGGTGAGTGGATACAAAAGCGCTAACATTAATCCTGTTAATGAACTCAGCACCAGCAGAAGGTATGTTGTTGAGTTGTATTTTTTCGCCCCTCCCGGCTGAAACGGAGGAGTGGCCTATATCAATATATATTAACGTTCTACGCTATTTTCCGATACATAAGCCGTAGCGGAAGATAAACACGTTTTTCTTTCTACAATTTGCTCAGAATATTACAGCAGCACAATTTATCTGTTTTTATTGTTTGCAATGCGAGGAGGCAGCTGCAGCAAATGCGCGTCATGTTATGACCTAATTGCAGGTCATAACATATGTAAAATGCATAGGGGGGGGGGGATGTTGTTACACGCACACACACAGACCTACAAACACAGAGATCTCTCTCTCTCTCTTTCTATCTGTCTCTCTCTCTCTCTCTCTCCCCTTCTCCCTCTTCCTCTCCCTCTCCCTCTCTCTCTCCCTCTCCCTCTCCGTCTCCCTCTCCCTCTCCCTCTCCCTCTCCCTCTCCCTCTCCCTCTCCCTCTCCCTCTCCCTCTCCCTCTCCCTCTCCCTCTCCCTCTCCCTCTCCCCCCTCTCTTCTCTCTCCCCCTCTCCCTCTCTCTCTTCCTCTCCCTCTCCCCCCTCTCTTCTCTCTCCCCCTCTCCCTCTCTCTCTTCCTCTCCATCTCCCCCCTCCCTCTCACTCGCTCTCTCTTTTTCTATATATATATATTTATATATATAGAGAGAGAGATACCTGTCTCTGTATTCATATATATATATATATATATGTATATGTGTCTGTCATATGTATATATATATATATATATATATATATATATATATATATATATATATATATATGACAGACACATACAGGGGGAGGAAAAATAATTTTAATAAAAGTATTTCATGAAAGTAAACATTGTACATCATGTTGAGAGAGAGAGAGAGAGAGGGGGGGAGAGTGAGAGAGAGAGAGAGAGAGAGAGAGAGAGAGAGAGAGAGAGAGAGAGAGAGAGAGAGAGAGAGAGAGAGAGAGAGAGAGAGAGAGAGAGAGAGAGAGAGGGGGAGAGAGAGAGAGAGAGAGAGAGGGGGGGGAGAGTGAGAGAGAAAGAGAGATGAGGAAAGGACGAGGGCGAAAGAAGAATATTGGCATTAAAAGATGGATGCAACCAAATGAATGAGAGTCAACGTTGGTATTTATTTGTTTAATTTAAATTGGAATGACTGAAAAAATGTAGAAGTTTGCCCCATATTGTGTTTCAAAACGAGACCGGATCTCCGGTTTTAGCGATTATGACAAAAGACATTGAATCGTAAAGATGGGAAGAGCGGTGTCTCTATCTATTATTCATCGTGGGTTATCGCTCTTATGAAATCTGATGTTTTCATGCATAAAATATGCCAGCCTGTCATCTCCAGGAGTTGTTGTTTGTCTTTTGCCCCCAAAATGCCCACATAGACAAGTCAAACGTATTGCTTCAGTTAAAGAGGATTCAGATCCAGCCCCTCATGTGACGCATGGGGTGACATTTGTTTGATCGTCGGCAGCCTAACTGTCTGTCGCTGTTGCTTCATTCATTCTGCGATCTTCCGATTGAATTAGTCAGGTTTGCCTGTTTCTCGGGGCCGATAATCTTTAGATAAACGCTTTGGTCGGATGTAACTCTGGAACAGAGTTGTGGAAACAAATGACCCGGTCGTAAGCAGAAAACTAGATAAAGTAAATAGAAGAAGGTTCATAAACATTTGAAATGTTAAATTGTTGAATGCATGCCACATTTACTCACTTCTATTCTTGGAAGAATCGTTCAGGTTGTTACTAATTCTGTGCTACTAATAATTAACAATGTTACCATGGCATGGTTTGAAAAAAAAAGTGGATATGCCCTCTTCACTGCCTGAGCCGTACCTGTCTCTGTGTTCACTGTCTAACTTCTACCTGTCTCTGTTCTCACTGGCTAACCCCTTCATGTCCTTCTATTCAGTCTAACCCCTAGCTGACTCTGTTCTCACTGTCTAACCCCTCCCTGTCTCTCTCTGTACACAGTCTAACCCTACCTGTCACTCTGTTCACTGTCTAACCCTTACCTGTATCTATATTCAGTCTTACACCTACCTGTATCTGTACTCACTGTCTAACCCCTTCATGTCCTTCTATTCAGTCTAACCCCTAGCTGACTCTGTTCTCACTGTCTAACCCCTCCCTGTCTCTCTGTACACAGTCTAACCCTACCTGTCACTCTGTTCACTGTCTAACCCTTACCTGTATCTATATTCAGTCTTACACCTACCTGTATCTGTACTCACTGTCTAACCCCTACCTGTCTTTCTGTTCACTGTCTAACACCTACCTGCTCCAAAATGACCCGCCTCTGTATTCACTGTCTACCAACTACCTGCTCCTTAATGAACTGGCTCTGTACTGTCTAACCCCTCCCTGCTCCTTAATGATCAGTTTCCGTACTGTATAACCCCTGCATGCTCCTTAATGACCTGTCTCTGTACTGTCTAACCCTTACCTCCCCCATAATGACCTGTCTCTGTACTGTCCAACACCTACCTGCTCCTTAATAACCTGTCTGTATATCCACTGTCTAACACCTACCTGCTCCTTAATAACCTGTCTGTATATCCACTGTCTAACACCTACCTGCTCCTTAATAACCTGTCTGTATATCCACTGTCTAACACCTACTTGCTCCTTAATAACCTGTCTGTATATCCACTGTCTAACCCCTACCTGCCCCTTAATAACCTGTCTGTATATCCACTGTCTAACCCCTACCTGCCCCTTAATAACCTGTCTGTATATCCACTGTCTAACCCCTACCTGCATCTTAATGACCTGTCTGTATATCCACTGTCTAACCCCTACCTGCATCTTAATGACCTGTCTCTGTATTCAATCCTAATTGACTTAACCTTGACTAGTATTAGTAATAGTCAGTAGACAGTGTCCCTGAAGTAACCATACATTACATAAACACACGTGGCAAAAACATGTATGTTCAACTCCCGTCTCATCTGTCACCTCCCCAAATGGTATGCCCACCAGCCAACCGGGACCCGGTTATCTATCAGACATATCTAAAGGAGCGTCCCGGGAAAGATCACACACACACCTGTCCATTCATTTGCATACGAATCCCAGCATCTGCATACATTACGGACTTTTTTGCAGATTCGTATCATCAATCAAATTCAGCCTTCAGCCGCCTCGCTCCAATTGAACTCCCCGTCCCCTTTGCTGAGTTGCCATTCTCCTTATCTGACATACTTTAAGATTGCATCACTGGCAGAAGACACAGTTATCATTTTACTGAGTGGTCAGTTACAGGATGCACTGGCATATACTTTCACCCCCTGCAATTTCTTTCTTCCTTCCATCCATCCTTCCTTCCTTTCTTTCTTTTTATATTTCACTCTTCCTTTGTTCTCTAACTCTTCTTTCTGTGTTCTTGCTTTTTCCTTCTTTCTTTCCTCCTTTCTTTATACCATCTTTAGTTGACCTATCCTTTCTCATCCCCACTTCTCTTCCGTTTTCCATCTTTCCATCTTATTCATTCTTACGTCCTGCCCCCCCCCCCCCACTCCTCTCCATCCCTCCCCCTTTTTCACTCCTCCCCTTTCCCTTTTTCACTCCAAGCCTTCGCCAGTAGGCAGGAGACGCTGACCTTATCCTCATATCGGATGCTGCGTCTTATCTGCCCGGCAAACGACAGAAATACCTTTTTCCCCCCAAGTGCAATCACTGCGCCATGGCAACCACAGCCACCTCCTCCTCCTCCTCCTCCTCCTCCTCCTCCTCCTCCTCCTCCTCCTCCTCCTCCTCCTCCTCCTCTTCCTCCTCCATCCTCCGCCCCCAACCAGAGCTTGGGCAGCAAGGGAGAAATCTGCAAAAACCTGGAGCTGTCAGTCAAGGCGATGATATTTATAAACAGGCGAGAGAGAAAGAGAGCGAGAGAGAGAAATGACGCTAGCTTAGCTCCCAGTCCTACGCGTAAGCAGCGACCCTCAAAATATGATACTTTGATACTGCATTCCTATGTACTATTTAAAATGGTTAATATTTTAGCTACAGGTGGTGGTGAGCCCTTTTGTCAAAGAAAACCCTAGACCTACAGCAGACCGTAATAAGTAAAAGCTAATAAACAAGTGCTGGCAAACTATTAAAATGCTGTTATTAGGCGTAGGCCAGCCTCGGCTGACGTTCGATAGTTAGGCGTTTGGCCGTTGGTTCGGATAAGGGTTTAGTGCGCCTTTATATTAGGAACACTTGGACCCCCTCTTTTGGTGATGTCTTCCTCGGCGCCCGACACCAGCTGCGGTTCATATTTAATATTTAATATTTAACATGCACCATTCCCTTCTGCTCTCAACTTGACTACATTTCCCAACACCCCCGGCGGCCTGAGGGAGCGAGAAACAAGGTCACAATGGAACCCAAAGGGAAAACAGTTGGGCCGCAAAATCGTTATGAAATGACTCCACTGTTGGAGGAAAAGTTTGGAGTGGGTGGAGGAAAAGGGGGGGGGGGGGTTGGGGGGGAGAATGGGGGAGTTTAAGGAAGCGAAGAGCAGCTCCCGGAAGACATCAACTGAGGCGTGAATCTCAATATGGCAGCCGTGAAAAAAAATAGAAA
This sequence comes from Muraenolepis orangiensis, assembly GCA_027704905.1. NCBI lineage: Eukaryota > Metazoa > Chordata > Actinopteri > Gadiformes > Muraenolepididae > Muraenolepis > Muraenolepis orangiensis. Next base: position 9,301,669 of record CM051009.1, read on the forward strand.
AAGAGTGTGACATAAGTTTGAGACCTCCTGTGCTAAGGAGCCCCTGAAGGGACATTACATTCACACATTTTTTCGGTGGAATAAAATACAAAATGTCTGCGAGGGAGGGGGGGGGGGGGGGGAAGGGGGAGGATTCGGTTCCTGCTAAGTTAGGAAAAATATTGTATTCATTGTGGGATTGGCTGCTTTTGTGGCGCTGGCTCTGCGCTTTGAGCTAAATCTTACGAACTCACTCGGATTATACAGTATACTTTTGTGTAAGACCATGTGTTGAACTGTAGCCGTCCTCATTTGGACTCAAACATGACTTGTTTTAGCTAGTTTACCTAGTCTTTAAAAATCTAAATCTAAATCTCAATCTGAAGGATTGAATCCTCTTTATTGGTCCTGGACATGTACCTACAAAGTGACATTTGTTTCTTTGCATTTAACCCATCCTAGTATTTGATGAGCAGTGGGTAGCTATTGTTTATATACAGCGTCCGGGGAGCGGTGTAGGGGTCTAGTGCCTTGCTCAAGGGAACCTCGGCAGTGCACAAGTGTTTAGATATTTTGGTGGCGCTCGCTTGCACGTTCACTAAATCTTACTAGAATAGCGACAACTCTTAACAACTCTATAACAGTCTAATATCCTTGTGTACGGGACAGCTTGACACTTTTTTTACCATAACAATGTGACTTTAAACATCACATTAGAGAGGCAACCAGACAACAAAGGTCAGAACAAACCGACGACAAAACGACCTAGAGTAACAACTAGAGGGCCCTCAGTAGAGCACATACCTCCACCGCCCAAAAAAGTTCACTTTGCCCTCTTATTTCTGAGGCTAAACAATCCCCTCTAAAAGCAACAGTTCTTCACCATTTTATTTGGTCCATGCGAATAATCATTTACCCTTTTTTTGCCGAATGGGAATCCTGGATCCGGATCTGCGTTGGGTCCGGATTTGTATCCCAATATTTCCCTTAATGTTCCTACATTATAATTGGCATTTTCCCTAAATCCTCACCATGTTTTATGCAAATATGTTAATAACTTTGGGAAATATTACACAATATGTGATTCCCCCAGTAAAGAAACGTTCCTAGAACCAGATTCCTGAAAAGTATTCTAACCACCAAGTTGTCTCCTAGTTCATACTTAGCTTTTTGAGTTATCTTGCTAACAGACAAACAAACAAACAAACAAACAAACAAACAAACAAACAGACAAATAGACAGACAAACAGACAAATAGACAAATAGACAGACAAACAGATTACCAGACAAACCAACAGACGGGTGAAAACATAACCTCCTCCAACCTTTGATTTGGGGAGGTAAATATGTTTTCACGTTCCCTTGCATCCTGAGTTAAACGTCTGGGTTAGATTGGGTGGGTGTTGTACAGGTTCAGACCGGGACACGTCCGAGCCGTACGGAGGACCCGTGCAGGGGCTGGGGTGATTGGGTGGAGGAGGAGTTGGATGAGTGGTGTCGACTGGACTGTAGAAAAACGTGGAGGAGGAGGAGGTGGTGGGGGAGGATGAGCAGAGGTGTGGACTGGACCGCAGGAAGAGGAGGAGGAGAAGGTGAGGGAGGAGGAGGAGGAGGGGGAGGAGGAGGAGGAGGAGGAGGAGGGGGAGGAGGAGGAGGAGGAGGAGGGTGGGGAGGAAGCCCGGTCAGTTAGTTGTTAAGCACTGAGTGGCCTGCAGCATACCGGTGCCTTGGCACCCTGAGGCACCGGGGGTTAAGTGGGGGCAAGTCGTCGGACGTCGGCTGCCGCGAAGACGGAACTTCTGGAAGCGAGTGGTGTGTGTGTGTGTGTGTGTGCAGGGGGGATAGTATTTAATCATCTGGCTTTGGCTGACAGCTGAGTTATGAGCGGGAGCCACAGGTACCTCCACCCACCAACACTGTCCCCCCCCCCCTCGCACTTTGGTGAAGCGCGACCTTCACCAAGGTCGTAAATATTTCATCGGCTGTAAAAGTTGTGATTTAGGACAACCTGCCGCTCACCCCGCCCGTCCTGGTTCCTCAGCGCTCTGACGTGTCTTGACCGCGGAGGAGGAGGGGGATAACCATGATGATGCTTCTTACCACGGCTCACATGCAAAGGAAGTGTGTAAAGCTTAGCATAGTGTACTGCCACATAGCATGACGTAGTGTGGCCTAGAATAGCGTAGTGCAGCATAGCATGACAAAGTATATATATATACTTTGTCATGCTATGCTGCACTACGCTATATATATATATATATATATATATATATATATATATATATATACTATTGACTGATCTAAAAAATACTATTGTGATAGGATTTTTTGCCCAGCCCTATATATCATAGCATAGTTTAGCATAGCATTGCATAATATGACATAATTACACAATTATAAAATGGCATATAATATCATGTTATAATAATCATACTTAATAATATATTTATATCATATTACCACATGAAATAACGTGGCATCAAAGCATATATAATTATGACATGACATAACATAGTTTAAATAACCTGAAATGACACACACCAAATAACACCAAATAATAACACCATGGTATGGAAAACTTACCAACATTGCATAGCACAGCATAGCATGACACGACAGAACATAGAACTGGCACAATGCGGCATAACATGACATTGACATATGCTACAGGTGTATGCAAGGACACACAGACACAGACACACACACACACACACACACACACACACACACACACACACACACACACACACACACACACACACACACACACACACACACACACACACACACACACACACACACACACACACACACACACACACACTACTGTATAGTGACTGCTCCACAATTCCCCAGGGACCACAGTAATTAATTAGACGTTAGTTGTGTCTTATCGCAGCCCGGCGATAATTCAAAGTTACCGCTACCGTTATATATACATTATGTATATATAGATATAAATGATATCTATATATAAATTATGTATATATATATATATATATATATATATATATATCATGTGGACAACTATTGAGCTTTGTCAGTAATTTGTATATTGTATATATTGTAATTTTGTTTAATATTGGTATTATTTTATAAATACTATATTATGTGAAGTCAAACTCAACCAATAATTGAGTTTGACATCGACTTGACTACAACTTCATTTGAAAGAATATTCATTGTAAAGCAGGAAGCCGTACAAAAACACAGAATGCTAATTAGCTGAACACGTGTTTGAGTGCAAATTTATATTTCACGTATTTATTCACCCTCGTCGACGTGCTTAGTTTGACCCATTGTCCTGTAACTGCACATGCTGGTTTTTGATTTCCTTAGCTACACCTACACGCTTTTTCCGGTTATCCCCTGACAGGCGCACTATCGTCACGCTAAAACAACGCTACTTTAGCACTCGGCGATAGCATCTGTATATGAAAAAAAACGGCAAAACGCTTCCCCGATGAGCAATCTGCCGGTTATTTTCATCATCCAATTTTAAATCAAAGAGGCGCTTTTCTTAATTAAGATATTCATTAATGGGGTTCATTAATTTCCAACCCACAGGTGCTGCGCTCATGCGCTCCCGCATCGCCGGGATTTCAAATAAATTCTGCAGCCGACATTTATTTGAAAAAGAAAGAGCAAACAGTGTGAACGAGGGAGGGGGGGAAGGGAGGGAGGGGGTAGGGAGGGAGGGAGGGAGAGAGGGTGGGAGGAGGGAAAGGGCACGGGCCATCTGGTGGGAGACGATTAGGGGGTTGGGTGGGGTGGGGGGGAGGTCGGGTGAGGACAAGGTGGTAGTGGGGAGGGTGATGGTCGGGTGGGGGTGTGACGCAGAGGTGGTGGTTGTGGAGGTGGAAGAGGAGGGGTTAGGGTGTGAAGAGAGAGGATGGAGGTGGTGGTGCTGATGAGGAGAGTGATGAGGGGGTGACGAGGAGGCAGCGGTTCATTTGATGCTTAAATCTGTGTAAAGGAGAGTTTAGTGGTTGGACGTGGATGGCAGAGTTTGTCCTAGTCTACACATATCCATCCGACTCCATCAAACGAAGGGGATTAATATAAAACGACAGGGCCCTCAGCAGAGCACGTTTTCCACAATGCCCTAGTGCTAAAGAATCCTCCAAAAATATCCCAGATTTTTGTCCAATTCCGTACAAAGCTTTTTAAGTTATCTTGCTAACAGACAAACAAACCAACAAACAGGGATGAAAACTTAACCTCTGTAATCAATACAGTATATATATATATATATATATATATATATATATATATATACCATCGCATTTTGTTCTTTACATAGCACACAGACGCCTGAGTCTGTCCCGGGGATGAACCTTTATTTGAATTCATTTAAGGCAAAGAAAAACACTTTAGAATCGCCCCGGGCGCCGGATTTACTTATGTTAGCTCCAGCACCACCGCTGCCGCTAATTGTCTCTTGGCACGCGAAAATAAATAAAGATCTCTTTGGCTCATAATTGACCACTTGCTGACCACCCCCGCCCCCCCCCCCCCCACCCCCTGACTTCTCTGTCTGCCCTTGAGCTAGCTAGCATGCTAGCCTGCCAGCAGCTCGGGTTGGTTCCCGAGGTTGAGGAGGAGCAGGCATCTATCATTGCCAAAGACATTGCACACATCCTCTCCTGTACCCCTCTGCTCTATCTCTGTGACTGCCTGTGTGGTGTGTGTGGTCTCTCTCTCTCTCTCTCTCTCTCTCTCTCTCTCTCTCTCTCTCTCTCTCTCTCTCTCTCTCTCTCTCTCTCTCTCTCTCTCTCTCTCTCTCTCTCTCTCTCTCTCTCTCTCTCTCTCTCTCTCTCTCTCTCTCTCTCTCTCTCTCTCTGTGTCTCTCTGTCTGCATGTGTGTGTGTCTCTCTTCCCTCCCCCTCTCTCTTTCCCTCCCCCCACCCCTCCCCTTCTCTCCTGACAGTCACTCATATCCATTAATGATGTGCTATGTGCTAAGTGTGATGTCACCTCCCAGTACATGTGGTACACTGAAGGCTGCTGTGCTAGCCTAAGAAAAGCTATAGCCTCTTACCGTAGCATTCACAATAGTGTCATGGACATCATAACAACATAGGTTGCAGTAAAGTTTATTGATATATATATATATATACTTTTTTTTTAAAGTGTAATCTGCTTTATTGACCAAGCTTCCTTTAAAGGAAATAGTTCCTTTCCAGTTTTCAGACACTTCTCACACATATGAAATATAAAAGTAAGTGACATAAAAGCAATATTGAAAGATGTGATATGATGAAGTATGATGGAGTATTTACAAAAAACCTACCTTCCCTCAATCCCTACTCCCGCTCTAGTAGTTCAGGGAGGCAGGGAGAGAGGGTGAGAGACACAGAGAGAGAGAAAGAGAGTGAGTATGTGTGAGAGAGAGATAGAGATAGTGTGTGTGAGTGAGAGAGATTCCCTCCCCCTGGGATCTCATTTAATCGTAGTGCTACACCTCGGGTGTCCGTCTCCTGGTACCAGTTGTCCGGGATAATCTACACATCGTGTCACATTTGCGATCCGCGGCTCTTCTGTCGACGGGTAGCCAGAGCGCCGGAGAAGCCTGGGACGTGGCCCACCCGAGACAGAGTGTGTGTGTGTGAGGGTTGTTGGGTTGCCAGTATTTATTGTCGTCGCTGCGCTAATCCACTAGTTTTTGTTGGCTAATGCCGAGTAATTACGGGGAGGATTTAGCATGTTTGGTAATTGTTTGTTCGTTGTAGACGGTCGCTCAATTTGTGTAACCGGTTTTAGCCCCAGGAGAAGGGGGAGATTGGGGGGGAGGTAGGGGGGAGGGGGGAGGACACTCACCCACCCCCCCTCACCCCCCACCCTGCCAGACCCAAGAGCTGCCAATGCGTTCGGCGCTTCAAAATCGAGAGTGCGTTTCAGTTGGGAGGGGGAACAGCCGACTTGTGGATTGTGTCCCTTCTAATGAAACGTGCCTCGACAAGACGGGTGTGCTTATTGATTCTGTAGATCGACTGATTCACTGATTGATCCTGTCATCCCCCTCCCCTTCCCCATCCTCACACCCCTCCCTCCCTTCCCTCCCTGACGAAAAAGTGAAGGTTTTTTGGTTTTCCAAAATGTGTTTTTGACGCGTCAAAGCGTTGAGATAACGCCAAGGCCAAACATCGAAAAATCAACTCATGGCCTCTCTCTCTGTTTAACGGACGGTTTAACCTTATCGGACTCATAGATTGATTCCTCCGTCGGACACGGTGCAGTGTAGTGTATGTAGTTATTTTTTGCGTGAGGGAAACGGAGAGAGGATGGCTTCTAAGTGTACACATTGTCGGGTTTAGGGACACTGATCCATCAGTGCTGGACCTGGATGTGTGTGTTGAACAATGCAGCTAAAACCGGGGGCGGCAGTACCTCAGGAGGTAGAGCGGTCGCCTGGCGACCGGAAGGTTGCTGGTTTGATTCAAGATTCAAGATTCAAGAAGACTTTATTTATCCCGAGGGAAATTAAGGTGCAACAGTTGAGACAGGGGGAATAAATGCACACTAAATATACTAATACCTTAAAACGAAATAACAACAAACTAAACTAAACAAAACTATTATAAACAAAATATAACTAAATGAACTCTAAATGAATCTAAATGTATTGAGATGAATTGCACAGTTTACAGTAAAATCCCCACTAAGATCCCCCGAATCTTCCTAGCAAAACTGTTTAGGTGTTCTTAAGCAAGACACCCTTAACGGCTCCTAACCAGCTGGGCTGTCTCCTTGCATGGCTGATTCCTGCCGGGAGAGGATGAATGTGTGGATGAATGGATGAATGTGAGGCATGACTTGTAAAGCACTTTGGTTAAAAGCGCTATATAAAAAGCAGTCCATATACCATTTACCATAAACATTTGCATCATGAAGGCAATAAGGCAGTTTTGAAGAATAATTATGAATTTGAGTGGTTGAGTAGCACTTACTCTCACAGAGATGTTAAATAGAGACACTATATGCCAAGAGGAGGTATGCCACCGTCAACATATTGATACAATTAATGTCTGAGATTCAAAATTCGGTTGAAAGATATGAAAACATTGAGTGTCAGGAAAAGGAAACATTAAAAGAAAAAAAACAATAAAAAACGCGGCTGGAAATAGGAAATCAAGTAATTCAAATAAATACTATGTGTATGTTATACGCTGCTCACCATGCAGGACAAATAATGACACGTTATGCTAACGCGTGTAAACGGTTAAGGTCAATAATTGTCGGTTACAGTAAAGGACGGACGTGGCCGCTCACTGCCTCGTCAAATCAAATATCCCGCAATTAAAAAAAAACCAAATACCTTGATATCGATATCTTTTGACGACAGTGTAGCGTTGACTACAATGTAAATATTTGCTACTTTATGTACATTTATTAACATGAGATTTTTGGACATATGTGTGGATAGAATGCCTATGTGGGCAAATGGAAAAATAATAGTCTCACTCACTCACTCACTCACTCACTCACTCACTCACTCACTCTCTTTCTCTTTCTCTTGAACTCACTCACTCACGCACTCACTCACTCACTCACTCACTCACTCACTCACTCACTCACTCACTCACTCACTCTCTCTCTCTCTCTCTCTCTCTCTCTCTCTCTCTCTCTCTCTCTCTCTCTCTCTCTCTCTCTCTCTCTCTCTCTCTCTCTCTTTTCTCTCTCTCTCTCTCTCTCATTACCCGTCCCTTATTGTTTAAATGCACATTATGATCTGCGTGGTTACAAGTGTCTGGGAGCCCTCAATCAGTCGCTTATTGCAGTTGACATTCTGAGCTGTCACTTTGTGTTAAAGCCGCAGTTCCTGCTTGTCATTTACACACACACACACACACACACGCACACACACACACACACACACACACACACACACACACACACACACACACACACGCACACACACACACACACGCACACACACACACACACACACACACACACACACACACACACACACACACACACACACACACACACACACACACACACACACACACACACACACACACACACACACACACACACACACACACACACACACACACACACACACACACACATGCTAATGCAGCCATTTTTCTTTTGAGTGTCTTTGTTCTTTGGCAGCTGTAATTTGTAGTCACTTAGTCTATTGGTATTCATACTTGAATGGATTTTAACATTGTGTGTGTGTATATGTGTGTGTGTATATGTGTGTGTGTGTGTGTGTGTGTGTGTGTGTGTGTGTGTGTTTCTAGGTAAATGTCAGGGGTCAAAGTTCAGAGGATCTTGGATGTAATCCCAGGGATGTCGGCTACTACTTAATAAGTTTGAAAATAAAAAGTATTGTTATAACTGAAAACTCTTCTTGAGGAAAGGGATGATGGACACCAAAAACATGTTGGGGAAATATGGCGATAATATATCCATATCGTGAAATGATTTGATGATAGATATGGGCTTACATTTTGAATATGGTAATATCGTGATCTGGTGTTTTCCTTGTGCTGGTTTTGAAGGCTGCATTACAGTAATAAGTTATGTTAATAACCTGGACCATGAAGAAAGACCTAGAAGATCGCCTTGATGGCACATACACCAGACTGCTAATGAGGGTGCAGAACATCTCTTGGCAACAGTACATGACCAAACAACACATCTATGGAAACATTCCACCTATCTCTACCACCGTCGCTCAACGAAGAGTGTGTTTTGCTGGCCACTGCTTTCATGCAAAAGAACAGATTGTGTCTGACGTAACATGTTAGAGACTTCCGTGTCCTACTAGAGGTCGTAGACCTCTTAACTATATTGATACCATTAGTAGGGACACGGAATATGAAATTGAGGACCTGCCTACCATAATGAGGGACAAAGATTACTGGCATTGTGAATGCAATCTCGGTTGCGGCCTACGATGATGATGATGTTAATAATATGTTCTGAACTCATCAGACTGTTCTAGCTGTTCAATTATGATTTGCCTTTACCCCCACTTCTGTGCCAGTAATTCAGATTTCTGATTATTACTTCTCAAGTGTGTATCAGTATCGAGGTATTTGGTCCAACATTTGATTTTAAATCCATTTTTCTCCATATGGCAACAAGCTCTACCCCAGAAGCAACGGACGGCTTGGACGATGATGATGATTTTTTCTTTGGTCCTCGGCAGGAATTCCACGTACTGCATGAAGGTGTCCATGTCCCTGATGGTGGCGGAGAACGACACAGACCTCTGCTACAACTCCATGATGAGGTTCTTCGAGAAGGCCGAGCTGAGCAAGAGCAAGGAGATCACCTGCCCGGGCGTTGAGGACTACGTACAGCCAGGGGTGGAGCCCGACATCACCTGGTACAAGGTACGGGTTTCCCCCCCCCCCCCCCTCCTAAACACCACAGTACTTGTATTACAGCCAAAAGGTACTGGGTTTGATACCCCACCACCCACCCAAACCCAGTGCTTTTCAGAGTCACCATAACCACCAGAATCTAGTGGGTTGCGGGGTTCAATCCCTAAAATGTCCACAGCCTACCTGTCGCCATACCTTGAGCAAGACGCACCTACCTAAAGTAATCTAAAAGTGTAATTCAGTGTTTGTCGCTTTGGATGCATTTGTAAATTGTGTTGTGTTTTAGTGGTAGGCTAAGAATAGTGTAACAAGCACACACACACTCTCCTTATTCTTCTTTTTCGGAGAAAGCGATCCAGTGAAGGTCACCTGTGCTCCTGTGTGCTAGTTCCGTCTAATTACCTTAACATGCCGTCTCCTCATCGTGAAGTGAGCCCAAACACCGACCCAAAGGTGACTCTACATCACGGGAAAGACCAAAATGTCAAAAAAACTAAAACAATAATATAACAAATAATATATATATTCTTGTTCAGTACGAGGTCTGACAGACTCCACTGAACTGCTGCGGAGAAGTTATACGCTCTTGCCACAGTCTTGTCACAGCCCCTTAAAAAAATGATAAAGGTGCAGCACTGCAGTGGAGTTCATTACAGAGCGGTTCATAACCAAGGAATGAACCAAGGAGCCTCTTTACTCTCACGGTTAAAATTGGGGGACTTTTAAAAAACTTGCAGTGTGCGTACTGTACTATTTTTATCATTAGCATTGTTCCAAAATACTCTATCCTGATTGGTCAGTCAGGGTCCAAGGGTGGGCATTACTTTTCAGTATAACGGAAAACCTTTTTGCCTTTTAACAGTTCGGAGTCTACAAATCCAACATTAACAACAACATTAACGACAAGTACCGCCATATAATATGGAAATGACAGCTGTTTATGTTCATCAAAACCCATAACAATTGTATATATATATGAAAGTAACTAATATCTAATCGTAGTTTGTATCTGTGGTATAATAGCCCACCACTACAGGGCGGGGGGGGTCTATTCCTTACATTGATATGGAAAACACGGTTAGGATTTATCACAACTCAGCGACTAGGCAAAAACAACAAAAACAACCGATATGTGACGCTAATGAAGTCCACTGTGGCTTTGGATGAGATACTTTAAGATTGAAAATAGTCCAACTGTTTTCGAGACCTCGATATTCACCAAACATGGTGGTTCATGAAGCCTGCATGAACCACCCTTCCTATTTATAGGCCTATACAGCCATGGCGTCTGTGCCAACTGTTGAGCTAAGCTCACAGCCCGGTGAATTTAGTTAGACTTTTGATACACGCTCCCTGTGGAGTGTGTGGTTGGTGGCTGGTTTAAGCCTACTGCACACCTGCGGGCCTTGATTTACAATGACCCCCAGGTGTGCAGCCTCTCCAGCCGTAGCGTAATCAGTCTAACTCAGGCCAGATGAGGCTGCTTAAACCAGCAACCAACCACACACACTTCACATGGCCATGTCATTGCTCACGATACTTATTAACGGAAGAGTGGACCTACATAGGGACCGTCAGGTAAAGGCTCTCTATACCTGTGGAGTATGTAGGGGCCGTCTGCAAAGTGCTAGCAGCCAAATACAATTTTTTAATTGTGGAACACTGCGTCGTCGAAGTTCGGTATCATGTGCGAGACTTAACTGCACTCCACACCTGTACCATGGTTCACCTGCACTCTTCTTCTCTCCCACGTCTCAATAAAGCCTCAGACACATAAAACGTTAGCCTTTATTGACTTGGCTTTGTTTGTTGCGGAAAGAAAACGCTGTGTTCATTTAAACAACCACCAGTTCTTTACTTTGCCTTGAATTGCAACTCTTGCATTCATTGCGAACAACCAGAGACGGTGTCCAAGGTGTCCGAGGTTTGGGCCGACAGCTTGAGGATGCAATGGACTTTTGGCATCTTAAATACTTGTTGCACAAATATGTTGTTTCTCTGTTTTCTTTAAAAAAAATATGGTAATATAATTGGTAGAAAAAAGATAAACATGAACATGCACTTGGTTCAAATACCCTTTTTGGGACACATTTAGCTAGTTTGGTTGCTACTGAATGGGCTGACTTTTCATCGTAAAATAAATGGGAATCGAGTTGTGTGCACTAGATTAATGCTGTTGCTGGATCGATGCTTTTGGCTAGTGTCATAAAAATTTTTCGGGCCCCCTTAGATGGTTCAGAGTCGGACGAAAAGTATCTAAAAAAATCGATGGGAAACACTGCTGAAACAAGTAGTTAAAAATCGGATCTTGTCTTCTGTGTCTGTGTTGATATTGATGAGAAGTGAGTCCAGTAAGAGCTGCTGCTCAACTCTCAGTTCTCAACTGTCCACATAGTCCTATTTCCTACTACTCTAGACATTTTACAGACAATTCTAGAAATCTTGCTCAAAGAAGCCTACAAGTAAGACTTCAGTCATTAGGGTTCAAACCCACAACCTTTCTGGGGTGTCCAAAGTACTTTCATTGGGGGCCACAAACAGAACAATATAAAGCGTCAGGGGCCACAAACAGTATTAAAGCAGCAGTGTTCTACCGGGTTGTACGGTTATCAGTTGGTGGTCCGTGAAGGTATTGCAGGTGGTCCATGAGTTCAATAATGTCTCCTAATGTAGTCGTCTAGCAGCTCCTTCTCACAACACAAGTTCCCAATGGTGCTTCTAACTCGGGATGGTGGTTACACATCTAATGGGCTACTAACTGTTACTAAAATGTAAGTAATTGGGCTTATTAACAAATCACAAATACTGTCATACTTTTTTAACTCTATGATAGGGACAGCATTTCATTCAAACACTCAGTGATTGCGCCTTGGACTCAGAAGGCAAACGGGCCATGTTCCAACAAACTAGTATTTTGGACACGGCTGCTCTAGACACCATTACCAGTTGATCGTCTTTTCTGTTCACACTTCCCCCGTTTGTGCTCTTACCGTATTATTTTTCCCTCTCTAACCTGATAAAAGGAGTGCAAGCCGACGCAATGGAGGCCGACGGTCCTGCGCAGCAGAGACACGCTGTCCATCCAGGAAGTGCTCGAGGACGACATCGGGAATTACACGTGCGAGCTGCAGTTTGGGAGCTTCATGGTGCGCCGGACGACAGAGCTGTCCGTCACAGGTAAAGAAGTTTCTCAGTTTTCCCCCCGCTGTGTTGCCGAGCACTTGTGATGTCAGGTGACATCACATGACACATCACAAAATCACCGGTGTTAGCGCTGGTTAGCTTTTGAGGTTGCTGTGTTTTTCGGAGCAGTTGAGAGAGCGTGCAGCATTTCTGTTCTAGCTTCTGTAAGGGAAAAACCGGAAAAACTCGATATAGTTATTCTGTGTACAGAGACTATACTCTCTCCGACAACACAGAGGTTTGAGCGTTGCTCTTTAAAAACAGATAATTAAATAAATGTGAGACTATAATAATAAGGATGAAAAAAATAAATCCCAAATCCCAAACTTTTAACAGCTGATCCCTGCACCTTTTTTCCCTCGTGACAGGCGATAGCGGCGTGGGCTGTCAAGTTGACTTTGAGGCCACTTTAATTGCTAAGTAGAAGTATAAGAATTCACACTGTGCTTCTTCAGCGCTTTCTGCATCGGGCTGCTGAAATATTTAAGCCCAAAACCTTAAGTCTCTGACAGACACCAACCAGCCACCAACCGTCACTGTGATGGTTTTCAGAGAGAGTTCCAACCACCCCCACCGTTCTCAGACACCCACCCCACCCCCCCCTCTCCCTCGTTGCAGACAGAAGAGGAAAGTGTTGTGTTGGAGAAACGTTGCATTTCCTCCACCCTTTTCAGAGCTAGTTTTGCTAGTTTTGCTAGTTTTGCTAGTTATGACATGATCTGGATCGAAAACGTGTTGTTGGGTTATACGTTTATTGACATTTATGTCGATTTATGACGAGTTGTCAACCTTTTCAATGGGGAACCTTTTCAGTTGAGCTTTGTTGGAATCTATTGGATTTTTGTTTTTGTTTTCTTCCCTAAACTAGCTTTTTGATTTGCCTATTTGCCTGGAGAACAACTGTCACAATGGCAAGATGACATCTAACAATTATATCTGTCCAGTCAATTTACGCGCACATCAGCCATTTGGACGTGAGCGTAAAGGCTGGCGAAAGACAAGCTCAGATCTGGGGGAACCGGGCATTTCACTTCCTTTCTTTCGCCACATATTTGTTTTTCGACCAATCATTTTGCTGGAGGCGGGGACCCGTAAGCGTGTAATTGGCGTGTAACACAAACTCGGTCAGCGGTAGTTATCTGTTAAATAGTGTCTGTAAAGGTTTCAAATCAACACCATGTAGACCAGCCACTGAAAAAAAACAGTTATTAAAATCCCCTTCTGAAAGCATCATCCACACACACACAAATGAGTTTTCTTCATTAGAATATCTCCGTATCCAAACAGGGAAACAAGGCGTAACTCCGCCCCCTGCAGTGTTCTGGTTTCCTGCCTTTCTCTGTGTACCGCCCCCCCCTCAGAAGTTCCGCTACAGCACAGTAGGGCTGCTGGGATTCCAGAAGAGTGCCACTGTGAACTGAACGATTTGTGGATAGCTTTCAACACCACAACTACAGATTGTACATTACAGGTCGGCATGCCCGTCAAACAAACCTATTTTGCCCCGTTAGCCGTAACCTGATTGCTCCTTTATGGCCCCCCCACCTAAAGACACAGAGACCTTGGGGTCTTCATTCTGCTGCTTAAAGGCTAACCTGGCCTATAAATAATTCCCCCCCCCAACCTTAAAATGTCACCTGAAAAGTCTGTCCCGGTGGTGTGGACAAGCAGCGCATGGTTTAGCGTAGCTTTGCCTAGCACAGTTTAACATAGTGGCCCAGTATAGCTAAGCATAGAATATATATTTTATAAGTATAAGCTTTGTAGTTTGCCCAGATTTTATTGGATGCCCGAAAGCCATAAATGGACACTTTCATTTACTTGCCGTTGACTGGCAAGTTTCCCTTTGAGCTTCATTTTGTGTGTGTGTGTGTGTGTGTGTGTGTGTGTCTGTATGTGTGTGTATGTGTGTGTGTGTGCGTGTGTATGTGTGTGTGTGTGTGTGTGTGTGTGCGTTTGTGGATTTCAAGGGTTTCTTAACAGCTGGGGTGGAGAACACTTGTGGCCCCATGGCCTTGTGTGGACACATGACTTTGATCACATGGCCTCGGTCACATGGGCGAGACACTGGGTTGTACGTCGTTCTCAAGGAGAAACATGACACCATCTATTCTCTTCACATTTTTTATTTGTTTCTTTCTATTTGAAAAGGACACCATTTAATTGTTGTTTCTATGACACGCAGTACGTCGTCATAACTTACTACGTTTAGAAATCAATTAGTGTTGCAGCGGCTAGACACTTTCACACCGGGGGATGTTATTCTTGTTGGTTGCCGCTAACACGTAATTCGTTTTTTTTAATCACAATAATAAATACACAGAGCGTGTCTGAATTGGAGCCGGCTGAACACCGCTGAAGAATAAAGTTTTGTTAATCAACTGATCGTTTTTCCTCCTTTTAATTTCTATAGCTGTTCCAGTACGTTAAAACAAATGTGTTATTTAAAAAGCGCGCAAAACGTCAATTGTTTAAACATTTAGTTGACCGTGTCACACCGCTTACAATATGAGCAAAACGTTAAATCCCTCTTCTTGTTGCCTTCTGTGGAAGAAATTGGTCTTTATGCTATCACTAGAAAGCCATAACATCTTAGCCAACTAGGTCTCGTTCCAATATTATGTTTATATAGGGACATGTTTCTGTGAGGTTCTACGTTCAGAAGATGAGGGGGACAATGAATAATTGAACAACAATTGAACAATGAACAAAGGGGGACAATTTCCTTAATTTCACCTCGGGATAAATAAAGTTATCTTGAATCTTGAATCTTGAATCTTGAACAGACTGTGGAACTTAATATCAACACTCAGAGGTCACAACACTAAGAGCCCAGAACCCACTGGGCTCACCAGGCTGGAACAAGTAGATAGCATCCGTTAAAACCAAGTTGAACTCAGGGAAGGTTGTCCCCCACAAACTCACTCATTGGGTAGACAGCCCACAAGAGCCAATCAGGAGAAGCTCCCCCTTAAAGGCGGAGCAGCAAACTCCGGAGAATGCACACACAAGTTTTGCATTAGTGTTCACTCTTATTAATAATAATAATAATAATAATAATAATAATAATAATAGTAATAACACTTGAGACTGACCTCAGGTTCACCTATTTTACTCTGATGCTATTACGTTGTATTTTATTAGCAGAATAAACTGAGTGAACTTGAAGATGTGGTTCCTCCGTTTTGTCTCCAGCCAACAAACCTGATGTGAAAAACGGCTAAAGAGTTTTCCCCGCCACTTCTCCATCAGGCCGCCCGATTCGACTGTAATAAGTGCAGTGCAAAATAACACGATAACGATCAAACCCGGGCCGAGTGTCGGAAGAATCCCCCCCCCCCCATTCAAAACCAAGCGGAAATCAATCGGAAATCCGCGTGAGATTTAGATCCCGGCTTCGCCAGGCCCTTTGCTGTCCTACAATAAACAGTCCTTGTCATCACGTTTCAACGACCTGGGATCCCCTTTTAGCAGCACTTTTTCAACGGGAAGGGTTAGGGTTGGGGTTAGGGTTGGACTTTCAAGGAGCACACCTCGACGTTGGGAATAGACAACGTGAAGTCAGGGTTATGGTTAGCCAACCCTAGTTAAACCCTAGTTTAACCCTTGAAAAATGATGCTAAAGGGGTACTTAGGTCGTGAGTAAGAATGTCTTGCCATGGAGTGTACGTACAGGCTGCAAACATACATCACTTGTTATTCTTCGTGGGCAAACTGGATGTTTTATTTTTGTGGGTGCTGTGGTTCGGTTGTCACCTCTTTAGGAAACACTACCTTGGATCCTTCCCCCTAGCGCATCCTTTTATCACTTTTTACTAGCGTACAAGTGTCTTAATATGTAGATTGTCTAAGTAGAATGTTGTTCTATATTGTTCTATATTATTTGGTAACTCATTGTACATTTACTTTATTGTACTTTTACTGAGCACTGGCTCAGTTCTTGGATACTTGTTTGGAATGAAATGCACATTTGTCTTCAAGTGACGAGTTGTTCTCTTACCTAACTTTGTTGAACGCACTATTGTAAGTGACTTTGGATGAAAGCGTCTGCTAAATGACTGTAATGTAATGTAATGTAATGTCATCATGACGACGTGTAATCGGCATTACAGGCTGAAATGTCGGACAGCAAGACGTTCGGAACAATACCACGACGTGAACCCTCTAGAGCAGGGGTTCCCAACCTTTTTCACCCGGAGCCCCCCCAAATGACTCCTGTTGGAATTTGCGCCCCCCCCCCCCCCCCCAAACTTTGAAACTTTAATTGGATTTTGAAACTTTTAATTTGAGTTAATTTGAGTTTCAAAGTCTCAAAAATGCTACAACTACTGTCACAAACTGGATGAATGTAAAGTATTTCGTTAAAGGAGGATGAAAGCGTAATTAAGGAGCACTATTGGAGTGACTTTAATGGGTATTGGACTCGGGATTATTTCATTTGGATGCCCGCTGTATGAATAAATTAAAGGACGGCGCAAGTGGAAACAATTCGCAAAGAGATTAAACTGTTTAAAACACATACTCAAAGTAAGCCGGATTTTGCCGATGTGTTTATGTGGATTCAAAAGTCGTAAATAATCTACAAAATGGAGGATACCGATTTGATCGGAGCAACTGTGACAAATAATCCAACTGAAACCGACACCTTACGCGCAGAAGAAACATTTCTATTAAAGAAAAAATGATACATTTCTGTCTTTTTATGCCTTTATTAGCTACTAACTTGCAATTGTATGCATCATATTTATTTAAAATTTCGAAGAACAGGACACTTCAAAATAATAGACTATGCCTAATAAAAAGAATCCACTGCAGTAAAAATGTCCTCACCCCGGGTGGTAGTGGTAAGGTTGACTGACATAAGAATGTCCAGCTTCAAATCTTCCCCATCGATATATTGCACATAAACGATGAGCACAGCCTCGTCTGCTACAGTTGTAGTTCCATCAAGTTGTATGGCAAATGGCCCCTTTCCAAGCTTTTCGAGCAGCTGCAGCTCGCAGTTACTTGCCATCTTGTCAATTCTGTCTTTCACCGTATTGTTTGACAGTGGTACAGTTTTTAGCTTCTCCGCCACCTGCGGGCCGCACAGTTTCTCAACCATTTTAATGCAAGCTGGCTTAATGAGCTGCTCGCCAATGTTGTGCGGTTTCTTTGCCTTTGCTATTAAAAGTGCACATTCAAAATAGGCCTCGGTGGCCTTCTGTACATCGCTGCCAGCCCTAATAAACTGTTGTTTCTTTATGAAAAAGTCCCGACCGTTTCTGGGTGCATGGTCTGTTGGTGTCTCTTCATTTTGCAGGGTTTCATGCTGTCGTTGGCTAGCTTCTCTCTGCATATCACACACTCTGGGCGGGTTTTGTCCGTTCCCTCCATGAAACCTAAGTTAAGATAGCTCTCTAGGTAGATCCTCATTTTCTTTTTGATTGCAGACGAGCTGTCATCTCCTTTACGTTTTTCAGACATTTTTAGACAAAATATTCACCTTATGAAGTTGGTCGCTAGCTAGCAAGCACAGCAAACTGTTACTACCACGGAAGCTGACACAGTAACGTCAATGTTGGCGCGAATCGGAGGAGTATCAGATTAATTTGTAGAATTTTTATTAAAATTAATTAATCAATAAATTTCTATATTTTATTGTAATGTAGAGACAAGGCTTTTAGCGACAATCATGTATTGCGTTACAATTATATGTAAAATCTTAAAAACTTTATTAAAAAAAAAACGAAATATGATATTAGGCCTCAAATCATCTGAGGCCTGGCGCCCCCCCTGCGATCTTTGGCGCCCCCCCAAGGGGGGCGCGCCCCCCAGGTTGGGAACCACTGCTCTAGAGGGACACCAATGTCCGGTTACCTTTTGTCTTTTGAGGGGTGTTGTTGTGGTGTTTTTACACTGGTGTGTTCTATTTTAATTGAGCAAGTTTCTCCCACTAATTATCCAAGTGCACTCAACGTGTGCACAATACGAATATTTTAACAGGCTGGGGAGATAGTGTTAATGTCAAAACAATTATTTTTGCCAGAAAAACCCCATTGATGTTCCAACGTGTACAGATTTTTGCGGGGATGAAGTGTTTATGCTGTCACAGTCACTGATGAATCACATGTTTATTATGGGATGTGAAATCATCCGATTTGAAAGTGCAGAATGAAGCCATAGATCGGACTAAACATCACTCAGGTGCTCAGGGAAACGATAGGAATTTGGTTGGGGAACATCACTGAGCTGTTTTTTTATTATTATTATTATCATTATTATTATTATTATTATTATTATTATTATTATTAATATTATTAATTTCCGTTAAATCTAAATGGAATGCTGATAGACTGTGTGTCCTTGTTGGTGTGTTACTTATTTATCAAATTATCTCATGTTACTGATAATTATTATTAATATGTCTTCCGAAAACATCGTACCCACTTCAAAGGATCAACTCATATGAAGAAATGTTTTTTTGTCAAATTTTAGATTTGCCGTTTCTTTAGTTGACGCCTATTGGAGCCAGTATGTTTCAAAATTGTTGTCGTTGGAAAATTGTCTTCATGACCTCTGTGTCAAGGTCAAAATGGACGTGTGGACACTCGTTGAGTAGAATATCTCAGCTTTGTTTTGCAGCTCTGCTTTAGACCTTCGATGAAATACCAAAATACCTCCCAAAGTTCCCTGGTGAAAAACTCAACAAGTTCCCCGGACGTCACAAAATAGCCGCACGATAAAATCATCAAAACAAGCCCGAAATAACCGAAAGGAAAGTAATTCATGAAAAAAACGTAAAAAATCAATAAAAAATCAATAACACATCGACACATTTTACCTGCGCTTTGAGATTCATAATGATAGAGCAAGAGGCAAAGAACGGAATAGGGGGGCAGAGAAAAAAAAAATCAAGCATTTAGCCATCTGCAGACATGGTACGCTCACACTCAACACGCGCTTATCCTTCCATGACTCCTACAGAACGCGTGGGTATTGTCAATAATAACAGAGCTATTTGTCACAAAGGGGGGGGGGGGGGGGGGGGGGGCGACGCATGACAAATGGAGTTAATTGACACACGTTCCGAGTGTCCCTCATGAGCCATCGAGCACGACTTGAAGAGCGTTTTCGCAAAAACAATGGTGCCGTGGCAATCACGCTTTCTGTTTCCGAAGCGCCCTGTTGTCGTTTTCTCGAGATCTCAAAAAGGGCATCCCTTGTTCAATAAGCCGCTCTCTCTCGCTCTCTCTCTCTCTCTCTCTCTCTCTCTCTCTCTCTCTCTCTCTCTCTCTCTCTCTCTCTCTCTCTCTCTCTCTCTCTATTTGTCTCTCTCTCTCTCCCCCACATGATTTAATGGGCACTTCTTAAGTAGCCTCCTGTGAAGCACGGCGCATACTCCGATGACCACAGCTGGTAGCATCTCTGTCATTATGGCGTACATCCGTTGCTGTAGGTCCGTATCAAGATTCAAGGTGTTTTTCAATGGAATACTCAAGTTCAAATGCTTTCCCTCCCCATTCCCATCCCGCTGTATAAATTGACTACAACAATTTGGAGGGCAAGTGGAGGCTGTACCTTGTGAGCCAGCTTGGGGGCCCCCTGCCGATTGAATCCACACTGAGTGACAGTTATATATGTATGTTTATAGTAGAACCCCCATTTACACCACCACATGACTGTCATGTTGAGTACCCGTTTTATTTATATATATATATATATATATATATATTATAATAATATATATATTATATATATATATATATTTTATTATATATATATATATATATATATATAATATATATATATATATATATATATATATATATATAATATATAAAATAGAACCACCATGTTCTGGGAGTAGTAGAAATATTTGAAATATGCTTCTTATTATGATAATATATATATATTATATATATATATATATATTAAATATATATATATATATATTAAATACAAATACAACATATATGACACAGAAATTCGACTGCGAAGGAAAATCTCCTTCAGATGGGTAACTTGTCCCGTGAGGAGAGCGGGTAAGAAGCAGCAGATGTGATCCGTGGTTTGAACAGATGGCAGCACGCAGTCAGGTCAGATGGCCCTGGTCTTCCTGGCTGTTTTTCCAGCCGACCGACTCCATGTGTGTGTGTGTTCTTTAGTCAGTTTGTTTGTTTTTCCTCTGGATCATAATCCTTTTCTCGCCAAAACGGGATCACTGGATTAAACGGCAGCAAAGTTCATAATTGCTCATCTAAAGCAGCTGTTTATTTCGCGATTCGCTTTTTTTGGGGCGAGTACGTTTCTCAAAAGACAAAGAAAAATTGTCTCGCTTCGTTCTGTTTACACAACATTTTTTTCCAGTAAAAAGAGGTATTTTGCACAGGTAATAAAATATATCATACAAGATACAAGATACAAGATTTTTAGTACAATGGAATGCTTACTTTCCATTCCCTCCCGTAGTATGCATTTCTAAAACAATATTAAAAAAATACTATACACATAAAAATACTGTACACTATACACTATAAATAAAGAGTAGGGGCAATGTTATGGCATTGGACCCTGCTAGCTGTGTTAGCCTGTTGTGGGCGGGCCTTATACGAGGAGCAGTGGAAACAACATGATATCATTGGTTGGACGTGTTGTATCGTGATGTCACATGACGTGTGACATCACACCAGGGGGGCAGGAGCAGAAATAGACATTGTCGGTTGAAGTGTTTAAGACCGCTGTAGAGGAAGTTATGTCCAGTAGATTTAGAGGTAAACTCAACGATAAACAAAGCCACATAGCATCCTATGAATAACGAATAGGCAAATAATGTCACTGTAGAAATAAGCTAACGAGAGAAAACTAATAATCATTTCCTGGTTGTCTTTTAAGATTAAGTAATTTTTTTGCACTAGAAGCGGCACTACCATCGCAGCACTTACCCTGCTCGTCTGCGGATCTTTAAATATGGATGGAATGCAAATGAACCCCGAGATCGGAGTTCCCTCCCTAGTATTATGGATGTAGGTTGGGAGGGACAGTTTCAACGGGACGAGGCCATGCATCCTAATGCTGCCGTCCTCAGATAAACCACTTAATCGGTCACGAGAGGTTAATGAAGATCCTGTTGACTCAGGGACAACAAAAACAATTCACTCTGAGTTCCCCCCCCCCCCCCCCATTACACTCCGACACACACACACACACACACACACACACACACACACACACACACACACACACACACACACACACACACACACACACACACACACACACACACACACACACACACACACAATTGTCAATTAGTCCAACTGTACTCACAAAACAGTGTTCCGACATGGTGCGCATCTGGAATCGCTAATTAAGATGAGGTGCTACATAATTAATGCCTGCACCCGGGCTAATTAGCGCTCACTTAGCACCGCCATGCTGGAGAACTGAGAATTAGCGCTGAACGAGCGGGGATGGGAATAACCTTACCTTTACACGTCACACGCCGCATGCCGTGGGAGAAGAAGGTACCTCCGGGGGGGGAGGTGCACAAGCTAAATGTTTACGTTAATGTTTTAATTACGATGCGTATTGCGTTGATTTTTTTATTATTTAAATTGTGTTATTTATGTGTGTTTAGTTATTCTTGTTTAAATAATGTGGTTTATTTGTCACATGTACGTATTAGGTGTCGTGTACATACAATGTAAAGTTAAATGTTATCACCAGCTCCGGAGATGTGCTCAAAATTACAAATTACAAGAACAATTACACACACAATGTACAAATGTACATAATTGCTGAGTATATTGTGTGCACATGCCTGTGTTGATGTGTATGTAATTATTAGTTACATTTGTTTATTTTTGGGGTTTGCTTTTGTGACAAAAACTTCTAAAGTCAAGCTAACGAATGGAAGCCAAGCGCCAAGAAATGACATCCAGAGCATATCTTGACTTACGTATATATGGCACATTTCCATGTGCTAAAAATGAGTACATTTCCCACATCACGCTGTCTCTCCTAAATAGGCTAATGTTAGCACATAGAGATTACCGCCCACTTGAGGCTCCTTCCCGTTGCCTATAGCATCGAAGTACGCACTTCAAATAGCATTTCACCATCAAACAAGTTATCCAAATACATTCTTTGCGGACCTTGTTGTTACGTTCACCGGCCTGACTCACCGGAACGCTTGTGAAGGACGCTTCCTCCACACACGTCAATCTATGAGATCCCGCCCGAGAGATAACTCGGAGATCAATGCGTAGTTAATTAAAGTGAGGCAGAAAAGGGGATACAAATCTGGTGGCATAAATTACTACTTGATTTGAATTACTTTCGCATCACGTTGTTTGTATTTAAAAAAAGAAGAAAACGACCTCAACATTTCTTTTTTTTGGACGATTTTATTATGTCTCTTTCATACCTGGATATTATGCTCCGTTTCAAGATTCAAGATTCAAGATAACTTTATTTATCCCGAGGGAAATTAAGGTGCAACAGTTGAAACAGGGGGAATAAATGCACACAAAATATACTAATACCTAAATAACAACAAACTAAACTAAACTAAACTAGTATAAACAAAATATAACTAAATGAAATCTAAATGAAATCTAAATGTATTGACAATGTATTCTTCCTCCCGCAGAAATGCCAAGGGGAAATGATGAAAACCTTGAGTCACACAAAATACATTTTTTGTTCCTTTCTTCTTCTTCTTTTTTCTCTTCTTCTTCTTCTTCTTCTTCTTCTTCTTCTTCTTCTTCTTCTTCTTCTTCTTCTTCTTCTCTGCTGTGGCATCATGTCGCTGCCTCCGCAGGTGTTGTGCTGGTATTACAGCAGCAGGGCTGCACTGAGGGGAACGGTGGTTAATGGCCATGTCCCACCTTGATGATTTAGTCAGCGTATGCCGACGTATATACATTTCTCTAAAACGCTGGCATACGTCGAATAAGTTATGGGCAAGTTAAATATAAGTTTAGAGCACGCTGAAGCACGCTGGTATACGTCGTAGTACGATTTACACAGGACGCTATGCATAAGTTTGACTATCGTTATGCATAAGTTGTTAACACCAGCAACACGCTAAGCATTCGTTGGTACAAGTTATCTATAAGTTATCGAAACGTTATATATAAGTGACTAATACGTTATGTATATGTCCAACTCGTTATGATTACGCTATGCATATGCCGAAAATAAAACAAAACATTGATAGTTCAGTGTATGCCAGCGTTTTAGAGACATTTTGATACGTTGGCATACGTTGGCTAAATCGTCAAGGTGTGACAGGGCCATAAAGGGCCGGTATTAGTGACAAGTGCTCCCTTGACTTATTTTGCCTTCTAATCCCAACCCCGTGCTCCGCTTCTCCTACACACACACACACACACACACACACACACACACACACACACACACACACACACACACACACACACATGCACGCAGGCATGCAGACACACACACATACAGACACACACACACACAGACACACACACAGGCACATCCACACGCACACATCCACACACACACACATCCACACACACACATGTACGCAAGCATGTACACACACACACACACACACATGCAGGCACACACACACACACGCATGCACACATACACACCCACACACACATGCACAAACACACACACACACACACAAACAGGCACATCCAGACACGCCCACACACACACACACATACACACACACACACACACACACACACACAAACACACATCCCCCCCGGGTGGTCAGGGAGATTGCTCACAGTCCTCGGTCGCCTGTGGTCCAGGTCCTTGATATAATGGAAATTCATTGCTCTGCTTGTGGCCCTCTGGCCTGCCATCACAAGCTCTTTCAAAGCCACTAAAGAAGGCTTATGGTCGCGGTCTGAAGGAGGAGGAGGGGGAGGAGGAGGAGAGGAGGAGGTGGAGGAGGAGGAGTAGGAATAGAAGAAGGAGAAGAGGAGGAGTATGAGGAGGAGAGGGGGAGGAGGAGAAGAGGGGGAGGAGGAGTTGGAGGAGAGGGTGAGAAGGAGGAGGATTAGGCTGCGAAGAGGGGGAGGAGGAGGAGGAGGGGAGGAGGGAGGAGAGGGGAAGGGGAGGAGGAGAGGGGAAGGGGCACCACGGCGTGACTCAGGGGGCCTGATTGAGGTGATGTGAGCTCTGTGTCAGAATGAAAAACTTTTTCTTTAAACAGAATGATGCTACAATGCTTTGCCATTGTCTGTATTCCCCTCAAACACACACACACACACACACACACACACACACACACACACACACACACACACACACACACACACACACACACACACATATACACATACACTGAGAACATACATACACACTGAGAACACACACACACACACACACACACACACACACACACACACACACACACACACACACACACACTGAGAACACACATACACACACACACACACATACACACAATGAGAACACACACACACACAGACTGATGACACGCACAAAGCGCCCAGTGTGTGTCCATTATACACAGTGGGGTGCCTCTCTCCTTCCACCGGCGGAGAGAGAAAGAAAGTGTTTATTTAGCGTTAGCCGGGGGTGAACTAGCGTTGACGTGTCGTGTTGTTTATTAAATTCAGCACCTGGGCTGGTAATGGTGGGATGGGGGATGGGGGAGGAGGGTGGAGGGATCCATCCTTCCTATCATCTGATAGGCTTGACTGTTCCGTGAATTTACCATACACCGTCGTTAGTCTGGTTTCCATCACCGTATTTTGAATTGCATTTTGAAGTATGGCGTTAGAAGTGTTGATGGAAACGGCCAAATTCAAATCAACTTCAAATCAATCAATCAACCTCCAATTCGCATAAAAGTTAATGGCGCTCCTCAAGCGGAAACCAGACTTATGTCACCACCCAATATCCGTCATCGCTGACGTACTTTGTTCGCTCCAACTAGTTGATAAAAACACAACAAATTAGCATTTCCTTTTTGTTTTGTTTTGTGCGAACTTCCAAAAGTTGGCTTAAAAATGAGCTTTGACTGTTAGATGGAAACCCAGCTATTAGGAAGCATGAAAAAATAGTCGCTTTGGACTCTCGGAAACTTTCGGGTGTTCGACGGAACCCTTATCGGACCCCCGTTTTTCGGAAATCTCCGACTGACCTAGTTCTGAGCCTCACATGTGACTCGCCTTGGATACAGCTGTTAATGAGATGTAAATGTGAATTGTTATGAATATAGAAATATAGAAATATAGAATAGAAGGAAGCGTATGCAGCACGGCACTGCTTCCAAATTCACCTGTGGCAACATATTCTGTTTGTGATAGATTGTATCTAAGATCTTCTGTTCTGCATAATGAACCTATTATTAGAAATAACTCTCTCTCTCTCTCCCTCTCTCTCTCTCTCTCTCTCTATCTCTCTCTCTCTCTCTCTCTCTCTCTCTCTCTCTCTCTCTCTCTCTCTCTCTCTCTCTCTCTCTCTCTCTCACTGTCTCTCTCCACACGTGTCTTGTCTAATTAGGGTTCTACATTGTGGCCATCTGCTCACATCAAAAGTTCACGTGTCACCACCGACAGCAACATCTGCCATCTGAAACGCTCCCGCCCTTTTGCTCGGTGGCTCCACCCACCTACCCTGCAGGAGTGGTCGTTAACACACATCCACACACACATGCACACACACACATGCACACGGCACGTGCATGTACAGCACGCTCATCACCACGGCGACAGGCGATGTTATTAACGCAGCGTTACTGATCGTGGAGAGAGAGCCCAGACAGACAGACAAGAAGCTCATCCACAAGGAGGGAGAGAGACAGCATGAAGACAAGGGAGGAGGGAGCGATAGAGAGGAGGGAGAGAGAGAGAGGAGGGAGAGAGAGGGGGAGAATAAGAGAGAGAGAGACGGAGAGAGAGAGAGAGAAAGAGAGAGAAGGGGGTGAGGGAGAGAGAGGTAGAGAGAGCGAGAGGGGGGATAGAGAGAGCATGAAGACAAGGGAGAAAGAGGGCGGAGCGATAGAGAGGAGGGAGAGAGCGAGGAGGGAGAGAGAGAGAGCATGAAGACAAGGAAGAGAGAGGAGTGAGCGATAGAGAGGAAGGAGAGAGAGAGAAAGCATGAAAACAAGGGAGAGAGAGGAGGGAGCGATAGAGAGGAGGGAGCGATGGAGAGGAGAGAGAGAGAAAGAGAGAGAGAGAGAGAGCGAGTGGGTCATTCATGAAGTCGTGTGAGGTCATCTGTGACGACCAAAAC
>CM051009.1:9330915-9360915 GCA_027704905.1 Muraenolepis orangiensis
CCGTCTCTATCCCCCCCCACCCCCCACATATCACTTTGCCCCCTTGTCTTCCGGGGT
The DNA here is from genome assembly GCA_027704905.1 of Muraenolepis orangiensis. Classification (NCBI taxonomy): domain Eukaryota; kingdom Metazoa; phylum Chordata; class Actinopteri; order Gadiformes; family Muraenolepididae; genus Muraenolepis; species Muraenolepis orangiensis. The sequence continues at coordinate 9,330,973 of CM051009.1, forward strand.
CGCGCCTCTCCTCACTGTGTTGTTTGACCCCAATCACACGGCCCGGGTGGGGTCACAGGGGTTGCCGTGTCGCTTGTCTCCGAGGGAGGGGTCACTCTTGAGCAAAGAGTGTGTGGGGAGACCCACAACTGCAGATAGAGTGTGTTGTGTCGTGTTGTGTTGTGTTGCGTTGTGTTGCGTTGTGTTGTTGGCAGGTTACAACTCTGGGTTCGAGCCTAACCGCTGACCGGCAGACGTCCTTGAGCAAGGCGCTGCTTTGCTAGCCGGCGCCTTAATGACGTGTGTCTTAATTCACCGTGTCCGACTGAGCAGTACATAATTAAAAGGCTACGTTTCCATCCTTCACAGACCTTAAATGTACCCCACAGTGTCTCTCTCTCTCTGTCTCTCTCTCTCTCTCTCTCTCTCTCTCTCTCTCTCTCTCTCTCTCTCTCTCTCTCTCTCTCTCTCTCTCTCTCTCTCTCTCTCTCTCTCTCTCTGTCTTTCTCTCGTGTGTGTGTGTGTGTTTGTGTGTGTGTGTGTGTGTGTGTGTGTGTGTGTGTGTTAAGTACATGCGATACTACTTCTTCATCCACTGCAACTTGTGAGCCAGAGAGAGTCGATCAGCTCGGTTAGTCATGTGACTCTCAATGATTAGTGGGCCATGCGTTGTGTTAATGTTCTGAGGTCCCAGCTGTTATTATTATTATTCAATATTAAATATTTTCATAGTAAAAACCACACAGTAGACCGCATAGTAGAAACTGCACCGCTGGTTTCAATGCGTCCCGGCGATGCAGCGGCAACAAAAATAGCGGGCGATTAACAAATTAACGAACAGTCATTGGAGAACGACGCTAAGCCGTCCTAGCTAGCTCGAAGAACAAGCCAATGTTACAATCCACGTTAGCCTTGAGTAACAGACCTATGACTGACAATGCTATCCACAGTCAACCTTGAGTAACACACCTATGACAAACAAGGCTATCCATGTTAGCTGTTAGAACAAACAAACGATGCTATCCAAGGGGTACAACCAACTCGAGGTACAACCAACATCCACTATTCCAGTTGATCACACGGTGCCTTTGTTGTCACGTCACCAGTTTACAAGCACAATGTCCAGGGGGTCGCATTCCTAGCAGCGCCTGCTGACCACTTCAACGCACACATGGCTCTTTCAATGCATACAGTATCACAGACAGTGTTTTAGTTTTATACTTAGGGTATACAAATACACTACACTATCCATGTTAGCCTTGAGCAACAGACCTTTAACAAACAATGCTATCCATGCTAGCCTTGAGTAACAGACCTATGACTAAAAATGCTATCCACGTTAACCTTGAGTAACACACCTATGAGGAACAAAGTTATCCATGTTGCTGTAAGAACAAACCGACGACGAACACTGCTAACCACCGCTAGATTCAGGTAAGCTTCCAATAACAAATCTATGGTAAACAAAGCTAGATACAGGTTAGCTTCGAATAACAAATATATGACGAACAAAGCTAGCTACAGGTTAGCTTTTATAATAGCAAACCTATGATGAACAAAGCTAGCAACATGTAAGCGTCCAAAAATAACAAAGCTATGACGAACAATGCTATCCATTTTAGCCTTCAATACCACACCTATGACGATCAATGCTAGATCCAGCAGGTTGGCTTCGAATAGCAAACAAAGCCAGACAAAGGTTAGCTTTGAACAGCAATCAAAGGCACATACGGGTTAGCTTCGAACAGCAAACAATGCTAGATACAGGTTAGCTTTGAATAGCAAAAAATACTAGATACAGGTAAGCTCCAAAATAGCAAACAATGCTAGATACAGCAGGTAAGCTTAGAAAAAGCAAACAAAACCAGGTACAGGTTAGCTTTGAACAGCAAACAAAGCCAGATACAGGTTCGCTATGAACAGCAATCAAAGGCACATACAGGTTAGCTTTGAATAGCAAACACGAGCCGGTAAGGTTACATAATGGCATTGGGCGGTTCCAGTTTGCTTGCTAAAATCAACCTGCCGCCACCACAAACCTTTGTTTTCTTTTACGGATTATGCAACACCCAGGTCAAGGTTTGTTCCATTATTTAAAGGGTGACCGGCCACTGGTTTGTCAAAGTGCTTTGGTGAGCTGTTCTTGTTTATTTTTAAAAAGTGTATACATATTGAGAGAGAAAGGGGGGATGAATCATTTATAAGTGTTCGTTGCCGTGTCGTATTGTGCAGGTGACTAAAAAGACTGGAACATAGAGGTGGTATACACACTGAATGCTATTAATTTACATTTTCAATAATTGGGGGGCCACCACCAACCAAGCAAATCAACCAACGTGCTGATGAGTTCAAAGGTCAGCCGTTCTGTTCACCTGGGTTACTTTACAATGGGAAGGAGGGAGGGATGGAGGGCGGGAGGGATAGAGAGAGAGAGAGAGAGAGAGAGAGAGAGAGAGAGAGAGAGAGAGGAGAGAGAGAGAGAGAGAGAGGAGAGAGAGAGAGAGAGAGAGAGAGAGAGAGAGAGAGACGGAGGACGGACGGACGGACGGACGGACGGACGGACGGACGGACAGACAGAGAGAACAAGAAGGCAGAGAGAGAGCAAGAATCTTAGAGGGGGGAGAAGGCAAAAAGAGAGACAAGGAGAGAAAGAGAGAGAGAGACCGCAGGAAGGGAGATAGAGATAATGTATATAGACAAGGAGGTGGAGGGAGAGCGAGAAGGTTAGAGAGGGAGAGAAATAGTGGAACGGGTGAGAATAGGGTGGGAGTAGAGAAAATAAATAAATGATAGAGAGATAGAGGGAGAAAGAGACGGTAGAGAGAGATTGACAGAAGCAATAACTAGGAGGCACTTCCCGGTTCCCTGTGGTGTGTAACTGTTTTTACTTGAGGCAATTGTCTTTTCTTCTCAGGACTTCCAAAGAGCAAGTAACTATCACAACTGTAACACACACACACACACACACACACACACACACACACACACACACAACACACACACACACACACACACACACACACACACACACACACACACACACACACACACACACACACACACACACACACACACACACACACACACACACACACACACACACACACACACACACACACACACACTATCTCACACACACTATCTCTCTCTACTCTCTCTTTCTCTCTCTCTCTCTCTATCTCTCTCTCAAGATCAACCTGGTTATCCGGAAAAAAGAAAACAATAACAATAATATATATATAAAATAAAAATAAATACATCAACAGAACACATGGAGGAGAGATCGGGAACCACGATAACCTGCTCCGCGTCAGTTGTCATGGCAACAGATGTGGTGGGTGCGGGGGGCCAGCGTAGGCTCACCAACTAACGCGTGTTCATAAGGAGACAGCGGGCTGCCCTCCTCAACCCCCCCGCCCGGAAGGGGCAGCCACAGTGCTTCATGCGTGTACCGGTGTAATCAGTATTATTTTTATATTTACACACACATCCTGCTGCGGTTTGTGTCGCCCGGGGGCTTTGTTGTACTGTTCATTCACTCAATGTATGTTTGTATACGGTGAATGTACAGTGTATGGTGTGTGTATGTATCGTCCAGTGTCAATTCAGTGTATACACGTGGGGTACAGCGTTCAACAACCTACAGTGGAACATTATCGCCGGCTCCCAAGATGTGCCCAACAAAAATTACAAAAAAATACTTTCAAAAAGTACAAGAGTGACGAAAATACAGACACAAATGACACAAGATTACAAGAGATGATTCAAGGTGTTTTTATTTGCCATGCGCAATGGAACGCTTTACGCCCCATTCACTCTCGCCTTATGCATTTCCCTACTACAATACTATACTATGCTATACCTAACTATGCAATACAATGCTATGCAATACTATACTATAAACAACACTATATACTACCTACTATATATTCAACTATATACTATAAACAACACTATATACTACCTACTATATACTAAACTATATACTATAAACAACACTATATACTACCTACTATATACTAAACGATATACTATAAACAACACTATATACTACATACTACATACTAAACAATATACTATTAAAAACCCTATTTACTACCTATTATATGCTATACTATATACAACACTATACTATAACAATGCTATGCAGAAAAAAAGAACATTAAAGTGACTGATGGATGACATACCTGTATACATATGAAGAATGGTGCCAAAAGCATTTTATGGTGCAACATATGCATATTTACATATCTATGTACGTGAATGATGTCTGACCCCACACCCAGGGACTGTCTTCTAGCTGGCTATGAGCAAAGGGCTACCAGTTTGATACACTTCTGGAATAACACATTAGCTCAGTTTGCCTTTAGTTATATATTATTATCAATGATAAAGGATACTCATCTTTGTGAAGACACTGATCACGTTAATGATTTCTCACTATAATTATCAACAATGACTGAACAAGGTGGGAAACGGATAATATCAATATACAACACTTTATTTCTATTTATCTCAGCAATTGTTTACATTTCAGATGATCACTTCTACAACATTTCGTAGGAAAAATGTCCCATTTTCACAAGCCACTGACAAACCCTTTTAACAAATCATGAACTATGTTGCACCACGTTTGAAAAAGTTAGCAATTATGTAATGTTTAAGAAAAATAAACTTTAATATTTTTAAATAAATCTTCTCACATTTTGAACTAATGACCAAATCTGCTGCATTTTTAACAAAATTATATCGGTTACATTTCATGAACACACTTTTAAATTGAACACAATTTTTTAATATTTTATTCAACTTTGCCATGTTGCCACTGACAACATCTGGTTTCTTTGTTAGTGGGAAGACTGGCATTGCATGCTTTTCACCAGTGTATTGTAATCTGGTGTGTAACTTGACACTGCAACTCTGAGTGAGTCTTGCAGATGTGCATCAGTGAGGCGTGTTCTGTGTTTGTTCTTGATGAAGTTCATGTCCGAAAACGCTGATTCACAGAGATAGGTTGAACCAAACAGGCTGGCAACCTTCATAGCTGCTTTGCGTACCCCACTGTACTTGTCTGTGTCAACAAGGCACCAAAAGTCTGGTAGGCTTTGAGGTGGAGATCATTTTGCAATGTTACGATTTCAATCTCCACCTGTCCAGCTTCCAAGTTGAACTTTGCACTTAGTTGCTCAGCAATGCATGTTATGTCCACGTTCATGAAAGGATTGGAAACAAATTACACACATGGCTCAAGCTGATCAAGGTCACAAAACCTATTCTCAAACTCTTGCCCAAGTGTCTTTATGACTTGACAGTACTTTTCTGCAACTTTGTCAAATGTCTCAGATGAAGAAGCATTATCTTTCAGCACCGACTGAAAGATCATGTATATGACTGTATATGCACAGAGAAAATGTTCATCTTGGCTTTAAATGCATTTAAAGCAGTTATCATGTCAACAACAGTCTTACCTTTGCCTTGCAGCTCGCAGTTCAAGTGGTTTAGTTTCCCAGTAATGTCCGTTAAAAATGCAAGGTCAAGTGTCCACTCTGTGTCCTCTAGCAGCGAGACGTCTTCGCCTTTGGACCGCATGAACTCTTTGATTTCACCCAAAAGTGACAAAAAACGAAGTAAAACTCGTCCTCTGCTGAGCATCGGATTTGTGTGTGTAGCAGCAGGTCACCATATTCAGCTGACATCTCCTCCAATAGAACCTTGAATATCCTGTGCTGTTTCGCTTTGGAGCGGATGCTGTTTATGATTTTTACAACGGGAGTCATCACGTGCCCAAAGCCGATCACTTTTGCACATAGCGCCTGCTGGTGAATGATGCAGTGGTAATGCAGACATTTTGGGAAGTCTGGGTCACCTTTACAGTGAGCGAAAAAACCTGTATGTCTGCCGATCATAGCAGGAGCCCGTCTGTCGTTACCGCTTTTCCAATGCTACCTTTTTCTGCACGAAAAAGTCCTTCACCGCGTTGTAAATGTCAACTCCCCTCGTAGTTGTCTTTAGGGGCAGTAGTGTCAGGAGTTCTTCTTTTGTGATGAAATCATCAAACACCATCCGGATAAAGACCAACAGCTGCGCTGTACTGCTGCTGTCCACGGACTCGTCGCACTGGATGCTGAACCACCTGCACTTCGGTCCAGCTGATCGGCCAAGTTACTGGACATAGCCGTCACTCGTCTAGTCATCGTAGATGCTCTCAGTTGGACATCAGAGAGAGTGGATATTAGATCGGTTCCATTTTTTTCGTCTTTAAGTACAGTGTTAGCAATTATCATCATTGCTTCTTTGAAAACTTCTCCGTCTGAAAATGCCTTCTTCTTCTTTATTAGAAAATGTGTAGCTCTAAACGAGGCTTCGGTTGCTTTTTGGGAGTCTTTCGCCGGCCTCGTGACGAAAAAAGACTGCTGCTTACCCAAAGCTGCCTTTAGTTCGCGGGCTTTTTCTGCCCGTAGTGCGCTTCCCGGTGGGTAGTTAGCACGGTAGCTTTTGTGATGCGTAGTGAAGTGTCTCTCCACATTGTGCCGCTTTGCCGTCGCCACAGTCGCCCCGCAAATGAAACATATGCAGGTTTCTTTCACAGTGGTGAAAAAAACCTCTTCCTCCCATTCACTGTGAAAATTATAAGTTTTCTTTCTTTTTTCTGCCATGTTTTTGGGGTAAGAAACCGCATTCAGCCCCCCTGTCTTCGCTGCGCCCTCTAGCCTACTCTCCACCAACGCAGAAATGTTGTCATGCGCACAATACTGACCTTTGATCTTTTCAACTTCACTATGGGAATAGTCAACTTCAATACGGGAATAGTCAACGTCAATATGAAAATAAAAATGTGACAGTATAAAAATGTAATAATATAATTTAATTAGAAACGCATGAGTTGTGTTATTTTTAGAACAGGCTTGCCGCGGGCGACTCATGTGGTCCTTGGGGGGTACCTGGTGCCCGCGGGCACCGTGTTGGTGATCCCTAGTGTAGTGTATGTAGGCTAGAGAGGGGAATAGGGCAGGGGGTAAGTCCAGCGGCTAGGAGTGTTTGACTCCCAGCCAGGTAGGTACCAAAATCACAAATGTCCCCACAGCCTGACCGGTAGGCCTCCTTGAGCAAGACAGCCCCCCCCTCCCCTCTCCTGCCCCTATCCGCTTCCTAAGTGACACGACGCATGTAAAATTCATTCAGACTCTAAATCACTTTCGGTAAAAGCATCCGGTAAACATCATACACACGGTCGAACGACCCGCATTGCTACCTTCACGGTACTTGGCGCTCCCGGGAAGACGGAAAGTCAGGCAGGCAGGCAGGCAGGCAGGCAGGTGCGGTTCAAAGTTCAATGTCAAACAACCTCTCAACTACGGTGTACTCGTACGGCCCGATCTAAAAAAAATCTAAATCTAAATCTAAAGGACTGAATCCTCTTTATTGGTCACATACGTACACACACACACACAGTGGAATTACTTTCTCTTCATTAAACCTATCCTAGTATTAGGAGCAGTGGGCAGCTGTTTTTGGGGGACTTGAACCGGCAGCTTTCCGGTTCCCAAGCCAAGTCTCAACAGACTGAGCTATCCTGCCGCCCACATCAATTTGATATTTGCGATGAAATCTCGCATTTTCGATGACAGTTATTTTTGCGAGGGAGATCCTGCCTGAAGGCCAAGGCGTGGCAGAGTACTCGGGCCACAAAGTAGTCTGGTGTACCTGTGTACCGTGCGTACTTGACTGAATACTACTGTAGTATTGACGAGGAGCGGATCAGCTGCATCCCAATCCCTTGGCTCCTCTCCCCCGCTCACTATATAAGACAAAGGGGGTGCAGCTTTCCCTCGGGAGATTAAACTGAGCTTTGAGGCGCGACTTGCGTCATAGCATGCACACACACACACACACACACACACACACACACACACACACACACACACACACACACACACACACACACACACACACACACACACGCGCGCACGCACGCACCCACGCACACACACACACACACATGCAAGCTTCTGGAGAATATTGAAGACCCAGAGACAGGATTTAAAACGAAAAGTGTTTTATTAGGTCTCATCTTTCAGGCTCAGGATCACAGGCGGAGAGAGAGAGAGAGAGATGATGTGTGTTTGCCACAAGGGGGGGGGGGGGGCTGGAGGGGGGGAGGGGTGGTCGTGAAGGACCGGCGTTTTTGTCCGTTCAGTGTTTTCAGTATAACAAGTCTTCCAGGTGTCATTCCAACATAATGGGGCTCCATTTTCCCCCTTTTTCGAATTGTTGCTCCGTCTGGTTAATTGTTTTAAAGGGCTCATTATGACAAACCCCGAAGTGTGAGTAACGCAATCAACGCTTAATCACAGTGCCGATTGACTTTTGGTGTTTTTTTACTCCCTCAGTCAGAAAGTCGTTGTTTCTCAGGATCATCCTGGTTGTTCACCTTTAACCCTTTTTGCAAATGTCGCCCCTGGCAACCGAAACAAACCAATAAATCGCCATGGCCATTTTTTCCCAAGGACGCTAATGGGGGAAGCGAGGGAGGCGCGAGGGCTGAATTAATCAACCCTGATTTTTTGGAGGGGAAAATCACAGAATAGGGTTAGGGCCGACTCAACGCCTGATTACTTCACGTCAAAACCGCACCTGGTTGCTTCAGAGCTGCGAGCGTGTGGCTACTGTGGGGAGCTCAGGTGGGTTTTGGGAACTTAAGAGACCAGAATAATGAACACTCTTACCTATGTACCACTAAATACCAATGATCTTGAATGTCCCATCATCTTTTCTATGTTCTCCGCCATGTACACGTGATTTATATGTACATAACGTTTTGTTTGGTATAGAAATAAACAAATAAGTTGTTCTCTTTGGGATACTGAATTCACCCAATGAGCATTCTGGAATTGTAATGTTTGAGGTACAGAAATCACCAAAAGTGTATTCTAGAATACTAATCTTTGAAATATAGACATTTTCAAAAGTGTATTCTAGAATTGCAATCTTTGAGATACAGAAATCACCAAGTAATTACATGCATTCCTCTAAACAGTAGTGATTGGTGTTTGTTAAGGCTGTTGCAGTGAAGAGAAGAAATATGGAGAAAATTAGATTAATATGGCCTACTGAACCGTGGCATGTAAACACAGACTGCCATTAGCATCCACTGGTTTTGGTTCCTTTATTTCTCTCCAGAAGCTTCCTTGCAACTGCAGTGTGTGTGTGTGTGTGTGTGTGTGTGTGTGTGTGTGTGTGTGTGTGTGTGCCATGTGTGCGTGTCCGCTGTATCATCCTGTGAGTAACTGGCAGTGATTGATTGACATGCGAGTGTGTGTGTGTGTGTGTGTGTGTGTGTGTGTGTGTGTGTGGTGTGTGTGTGTGTGTGTGGTGTGTGTGTGTGTGTGTCTGTATTCTGTTTTCCAGTCCGTCTTTGATGAGAAATGTGGTCAGACTGATATGCAGCTGTTTTATTATCACAATGTCTCATAGTACACCTTAATACTCCTACTAATACTCCAAGTCTCTTGTTAATATTAATATTATGATTATAAATGTTTAGATTTATATATATATATATATATAATTTTATGTATTATTATGATATCTTTTTGGGAGGTTTTTTTTCTTGATATTTTTTAAATTATTATTATTATTATTATTAATATTATCATTATTACTAATGGAAATTCACCATATTGAACATGTCAAACCAGCGTCACATGGACTCTATGCTTGCAGCCGTTTAAAAAAAAAAAGAACATGCTAGCTAAACTTGCTACGCTTTCCGCGTGCGAGGAAACACATGGAAAACAATACAAAAATACAAAATTTCTAGCAAATTGTTTTCGGGCCACCAAGAGAAATGATACACTCAAGCCTCAACGGTTCCCAGTGTACATCTTAAGAAGTGTTTTATAACGGCGACTTCCCAGAATGCTCCCCCCGAGTCTGCTTTTTATCACTTTTTAAGATGTGCCTCTCTCAAACATCATACCATATATAAATATATACATACCCTAATTATATTCAAGCTCCTCCCGACGGTTTAATATATATATATCGATTTTTTTCTTAGCGTTGACTAGATGGCCCGTGAGCGGGGTTCTGCGATATAATTGTTCGTCCGGATATTGTTGTTGTTGTTTTCGTCAATGGGAATTGGCGTGTGTGTCTGGTTTTACAATAACTCTCCGAGTGGGAACTTTTAAATCTATTGCTCGGATGTGACAATGGAACAGCACAAGAAACATGGTTGATGTGTAAACTCAGCTGTGCATGCCGCATTTTTTAAAGACCCCTTATGTTGAAATAAATGCAGTACTTGCAGTAAACATTTGCGATGATTCGTACGATTCAGTCCTTGTACGTTCGACACAGGTTTTGCTCGACAATGCGCCTGTGAAACTCTTCTGCTGCCTTTCGATCGTACATTTGAATAGAAAACTACAAAACAAATTTCCGCATTCGTGAACCTTGGATAATATAAGATAGCGTTGCGTCACATTTTTAAGGTGTAGAGGAAATGGGCGACAGCATAAAAGTGTGTCAAACGACCTCTAAAAGGGGAGGTTTGTTTGGGAGAAACAGTGGTGTGTTGTGTTTTTGAGTCACTGCTGGGGTGCTCTGAACAGAAGCTCATTAGGTAGAATCTGCGAAAAAGGTCTTCGGCAGGGATCTTGGAAGGAGCGGAAGGAGGCTCAGTGCGACAATACGTAATATAACATAATAACCTAATATATAACGTAAAATAACAATGGAATTTTTTACGATTATGATCAATTATCAGTCCAAGTTGAACCACTTTTCATTTTTAACACATTTTACAATATTCATGTATTCTTTCATTGGAATACCTTTAAGGTGATGATAACGTCAATTGTATCAATTATTATCAATTATCAATAATCAGTTCCTGAATCAGAATCAGAAGTTGAACCACAATCCAGAAACATTCAAATATAAATTTATTCTTTCATGATGTGTGTATATATTTATGTACGTATACAGTACATAATGTACATTTCAGCCAACTAGGCTTGGCTATTTGCATGGCTCTGTTCAATTCTATGGGAATAAAGGAGGCTATTAACTTCAATTATTGTCCAGCCCATGAAAAACACGAGTATTATTACGGGTTTGTCATTTAGCTACAACCCTTTTCCTTTTGTGTGTCCACTCTCACTTCTGCTTTGTATCCACATTTTGCACACACACACACACACACACACACACACACACACACACACACACACACACACACACACACACACACACACACACACGCACACACACACACACACACACACACACACACACACACACACACACACACACACACACACACACACACACACACACATACTGCTTTCAATCCATGTCTGGTAAAGTGGTCTTTAATGAGGTTTGACGAGAAGAGAGGACCGCATCGCATCTCTCTCTCTCTCTCTCTCTCTCTCTCTCTCTCTCTCTCTCTCTCTCTCTCTCTCTCTCTCTCTCTCTCTCTCTCTCTCTCTCTCTCTCTCTCTCTCTCTCTCTCTCTCAGACAGAAGGAGAGGTGAAAGAGGAGAGTAAGAGAGGTGGTGAGGCATTGAACCAAACCTTCTCTCCCTCTCTCTCTTCTTTCATGATGTCGTCCCCCTATGTGTGATACCTGTGTGTGTGTGTGTGTGTGTGTGTGTGTGTGTGTGTGCAGAACATCCAGTGTTTCCTTTGATTTATATATGACACCTTTTATTGTATTTAATGAACACACACACACACACACACACACACACACACACACACACACACACACATACACACACACACACACACACACACACACACACACACACACACTGTAATCTACGTGAGGCAAAGAGCTCTTTATTTAATTGAAAGTGGAGTGAATGAAATCTGGTTATCTTTAACTAGTATTAATGATGCGTTAGGTAGTCATAAGATCCCTTAATTCAATGTGTTCCACATATTAAAACAAATTCAGCCGTGGAGGTTTAAAAACCTGCATTGTTTGATGTTTTCTCCCTAACGGAACTCGCATATTCTCGTATATTTCTTGACATATTTATTTTCCGCGTGTGTTTATTTATTTATTTCCTCTTTCCGTTATGATTATTATTATTATAGGAGCCGCATTTAAGTTTATTTTTGTTTCTATTGTCGATCTATATTCATGCCTTTTCAGCGAGAGCTGCGCCTTGCTCAGGTGGTGAGGGCGGGGCTTAAGTTTTAAGTTGGAGGTACGGGGTGTGACAGAGCGAGAGAAACCAGGCAGAAGCGCTACTGTAATTGACCGCAACCGCAGCCTCAGCGTGGAGAGATTTGTGAAATTTGCTGCCACAGTTAAAAGATTAATGTTCATTTTGTTTTCGTATATTCTTTTCGTTTTTTGCAATAAACTTTGAAGATCAGGAACTCACTGTTAGGGCTTGGTGTAGGTGGGACCCATAAGCAGAATGAGAGAAACAAGGAACAATAATATATATTTTAATCGACCAGCGGGCTCGCTGATTAGTCTCAGCAGATGGCAGTCCGACGAGAAACAAACCCCGAAAGGTACAAAAAACATGGCAGAGTCCAAAAACATCGTCAAGGCAAGCAGAGAGTTTGTCGAGGGTTGAGGCAAAGGTACAAATACGCTGAGGTAAAAACAAAGTCGTTATCCAGGCAATGATCAAACACGGTGAATCAAAAAACTGAATACAATACGTGATACTTTGACTTGAAACCGACATGAAGCTTTCCAAAAATTAGTATGATAATCCAGTGGTGAATGACAGACAAGACATGGTTTAAATATAACTTGTAATGAGGTGTGATTGAAAACAGGTGAGTCCAGTCTGACACGGACCACATGGAATACACGTAGTGGCATTCGGAATGGAGTCCCGTGACATTGCGGATCCAGGAAGCCAGCGGTAATCCAGGACTAGGAGCGGGAAGAGCTGGGTTGGACTGTGACACTCACAACGACCATTGGATTTTCTTTTACTTAAACAAACTGCGAGTCAAACACTGCTTCCCAGCAGAGTTTATGAGACAATTCACAAAGGATTTTAGCCACTACATCAAGTCAATTGCGTGCTGTGATTGGAAACGGGAGGACCTTTGGAGGATCAAAGGGATCATGACAAAGGAAACACAGGCCCGGCGCATGGCGTAGTAAACAAAGAAACACTTCTGAGAAGGTATGTGCATTTAGATCCAGCATCACGGAACAATTATTAATTTGGAAAAAAAGACCTGAAGAGTTTAAAATCGCTGATGTTTGTGTTAATGGACAGCAATCCATTTTTTGTCAACTTTTCTCCGACGTGGGAGAAAAAAGAGCTGCGGGTGAGAAACGGCCTCTTATGAATGAACTTATGAGTGAACCTGAGTTTATTAATGAAGTACAAGGATAATGGAAGGCGGAAACCACTCCTGTTAAAGACACGGAGGAGGCTGCGGCACAGCTGTGCTCATCTAGATCAGCATTTCACACAGGGAATGAACATTGTAAACAACCTAATGACTGATAAAGAATACCAGGATGAAGTCAAAGGAAATAGGAGTTTATGAGACAATTCACAAAGGATTTTGGCCACTACATCAAGTCAATTACAAAATATGATGAAGTTTAACAACCGTTTGGAGGACTTTAAAGCCTTGCATGTTTCTTACACGCAAATGTTGGACGAGAACGCAAGAAAAGAGGACGATGATAAATGGTATCAGGCAAGATGTGCGCACATAATAGCATTCCTTGCCAATGTTACAAAGTGGATATCCGAAAATGCTGACTCACTCAACTTCACTGAAGTTTCCTCTGCTCTCACTCGAGTGGGAGGTCCTCAATCTGAGGAAGGTGAACATGCAAGTGCAAGCGGCAGTCTGAGCGATTTAGATAAACACTCAGTGATCTCTATTAAATCCAGCATATCCTCCTCATCCTCTACAATGCACAAAAATGCTTTTGCAGAGAGAGCAGCTTTAGAGCAACTGATATAGGAGTATGGCGCCGTACGAGATGGCTGCCGTGTTGCAAGCTCCCGCACGACGACACAGTTTTTTGTTATTTATTATTATACAGAAAGTTAGCAGCACGTTCATTTATGACTTTTGCACACTTCTGGAGATTAGATCGACAGTCGCTCCGCGCCTACCAGAGTTTTTTCATTCTTTCAACTGGGATGTCCCGCCCGAAGTCACAGCTCGATTATCTCCGACCATCTTGGAAACTATTACATGCAAGCGTCGCAGGAAGAAGCGAGGGAAGCGAGCCGGCGTAATAGTCAGGCTTAGATGTCGATCCGATCGCCCCCCACTATCCACCATTCTACTGGCCAATGTACAGTCTCTGGACAATAAGTTAAGCGAGCTACAGGCTCGTATTCAATTCCAGTGGGAAACTAAGGACAACTGTATCATCTGCCTCATGGATATCGGAGGAGGTTACCGACACAGCTATCGAGCCGACGGGATTTTCCGTCCACCGAGCGGACAGGACAAAGGCTCTCTCCGGTAAAGATCGTGGAGGGGGGGGCATGTCGCATGATAAACAGATCTTGGTGCAACTAAAGTCATGTACATGGACTGGGACATGTTCCGGGTTGCCTCGGACAATAACATCAACGAGTACACATCGTCGGTCACCGGGTTCATCAAGAAGTGCATACATGACGTTGTTCCGATCATGTCGGTTCGAATATATCGCAACCAGAAACCGTGGATTAACGGTGATGTTCGTGCTGACCTCCACGCGCGTAACGCCGCCTTTGGCTCCGGGAATATGAAGGAATATACGGGAGCCCGCTACGACCTCCGTAAGACCATCGTCACTGCCAAGCGGGAGTATATGGACAGAGTGGAGGAGAAATTCAAGTGCCACGACGCGATGTGGCAGGGGTTACAAACGATAACAAACTTCAGAGGGAGAACCAGTTGTGTAGAGAACTCCTCTACCTCCCTCCCAGGAGAGCTAAATACTTTTTTCAACATTCGTAGTAGTTTAGTAGTTCAACATCCGTAAGGCGGCAGGCCCCGACGACATCCCGGGCCGCGTCCTCAGAGCAGCGCAGACCAGTTGGCAAGAGTCTTTGCAGACATCTTCAACCTCTCCCTGTCCCAGGCTGTTGTTCCCGCGGTCTTCAAGATGTCCACCATCGTGCCTGTCCCTAAACAACCCAAGGTAACCTGCCTGAACGACTATAGACCTGTAGCCCTCACCTCTATTGTCAGCAAATGCTTTGAGAGGTTGGTAAAGGACTTTATTTGCTCTGTGTTATCTGCCACGCTGGACCCATGGCAATTTGCATATCGTCAAAACAGATCCACACTGCCCTTTCCCACCGGGAGGGAAATAACTGTTATGTGCGAATGCTGTTTGTGGACTACAGCTCAGCGTTCAACACGATAGTTCCTGCCAAGGTCGACACCAAGCTTAGTGATCTAGGTGTGCCCCCATCCACGTGCAGCTGGATACTGGACCTCCTGTCGGACCGCCGCCAGGTGGTGAGGATGGACAGCACCACCTCAGAGCCACTGACCCTCAACACGGGAGCCCCCCAAGCATGCGTGCTGAGCCCTCTTCTCTACTCCCTCTACACCCACGACTCATCATCAGCTCCAACGTCATCATTAAGTTTGCTGATGACACGACAGTGATGGGCCTGATCGCCGGCGACGACGAGACAGCCTACAGGGAGGAGGTTGGATCGCTGGAGCAGTGGTGACAGAAGAACAGCCTCGCCCTCAACGTCAAGAAGACCAAGGAGCTGATCGTGGACTTCAGGAAGCAGAGAGGAGAGCACGGCCCTATCTCCATCGATGGTGTTGCAGTAGAGAGGGTCAGCAGCTTCAAATTCCTCGGCGTGCACATCTCCGAGGACCTCACATGGTCCACGCACACCACACACGTGGTGAAAATGGCCAACAACGCCTGTATTTCCTCAGGCGTCTGAGGAAATTCAGCATGGGCCCCCGCATCCTGAGAACATTCTACACCGGCACAATCGAGAGTGTTCTTACAGGGTGCATCACCGCCTGGTACGGGAACTGCACCGCACTCGAGCGCAGAACACTTCAAAGGGTGGTGCGGACGGCCCAGTATATCGTTGGTGGTGAGTTCCCCTCCCTCCTGGATATATACAACCAGCGGTGCGTGGCCAAGGCCAAACGCATCATAAAAGACAATGCCCACCCCAGCCACGAACTGTATTCACTTTTACCGTCAGGCAGGCGATACCGCAGTATCAAGTGCCGTATAAATAGGCTTAGAGATAGCTTCCACAGTCAGGCCATCAGGCTGCTGAACAAGGGCGTATAGCATATAACAATGTATATTTTATTACATTGATTTATATATATATATATAATATATTGCTTTTTCTGTGCTGATATATTGCATTTTATAAATTACATTTTTTTTAATATATTTAACTTTATACAGTTTTGTACTTGTTTTACTTCTATTTATTCGATTCAGTTTTTTTAGAATTGCTGTCTGTCGTCGGGTTTTGCACATAAGATTGTCCTAGGAAAATCCAAAGTCCTCCTTTAAAGCACATCACAACACCGCGACTGGAGTTGTCGGTGAAGGTGGATAAAATGCTGAGAAAAGAACTACACCTTGATTTAAACTCCTCAGTTTTCTGAAAAGACAGCCAAACGGTACTCAAGTTCATTGGAAATGACCACACTAGGTTTAGGACCTATGTTGCCAACTGAGTGTCACTGATTTGTGACAATAGTGAACGGTCTCAATGGAGATATGTAAGCAGCAAAGAAAATCCTGCCCATGACGCTTCAAGAGGAATGAGTGCAGTCAAATTCATGCAGCAAAGAAGGTGGATACATACATCAGAGTTCCTATGGAAGCCGAAGGGAAGATGGCCCGTGGAAAAATCCCCCAGCCAGTTTTGCAAGATGACCCAGAGGTTAGGAAAAACACTGCTATATTCACAACCGTGAGAAGCATTGAAACTCCCACAGACCATCTTATTTCATTCTTCTCAGATTGGATGAGGCTACTAAAAGCAGTGGCATGGTACCTCAAGGTAAAGAACGTTCTTATGTAGATCATCAAAAAGCGTGAAGCTAAGCACTTTCAGGACCACACTTGGTGGACAGCTCCTCACAGTGGAATACAATCTCTCACAGGCAGAGAGGTCAGTCATTATCTATGTTCAAAAGCAATCATTCCCAGTTGAAATGGCAGTGCTGGAAACTGCTCCATTTAGAGTGCAAAAGATGAGCAAGAGCTGTAGGCTCGATCCAATACTGGATGAAGGCATCATGAGAGTAGGTGGCCGTCTACACAGATCTGCAATGCCTGATGAGACCGAGCACCCTTATATTATGCCCAAAGATGCTCACACTTCACATATCTTACTACGACACATCCACGAACGCTCTGGACACATAAAATGTACTAGGTTGTAAAAGGAAACTTCCGTAGCACGAACAATAGTCTCAAAGTGTGATGTGTGTCGGCATGCAAAAGGCAAGACGGGTGAAAATGGCCGATTTTCCCCAGAAAATAATCCTACCTGACCTCCCTCCTTTCACCAACGTCGGATTGGACTATTTTGGCCCGCTTAAAGTAAAGCGAGGAAGAAGAATGGTTACACGGTATGGAGCCCTGTTCACCTGTATGAGTAGCAGAGCTGTACACCTGGAGATGGCTTACTCGTTGGACACAAACTCATGTATTCATGCTCTGACAAGATTTATCTGCAGGAGGGGTCAGGTTAAGCACATCAGATCTGCCAAAGGCACAAACCTGGTGGGTGCCAAAGCTAAACGCCTCCACCACCAGCAGCCTCACATTATGGTGGAGTCTGGGAAAGACTCATAAGATCTGTCCGTCAGGTGCTGACCACCACTCTTAATCAGCAAACCCTTGATGATGAAGGCCTACAAACAATCTTCTGTGAGGTAGAGTCTATCCTCAATAACAGTCCTCTCTCCGCCGTGTCCTCCGATCCACACAACCTGGAGCCACTGACTCCCACTCACATCCTCCTGCTAAAAACACAACCTATCCTACCTCCAGGAACCTTTCAAAAATCTGACCTTTATGCCAGGCGCTGCTGGAAGCAAGTCCAGCTGCTCCAAGAGAGACAGAAATGGACAAAAGAAAGAAAAAACTTTAACATTGGAGATGTCGTCCTGGTAGTTGACCCCACTGCTCCATGGGGGTCATGGCCATTAGGCAGAGTACTGGAGAACAAGCCTGAACACAGAGGTCTGACCCGTACAGTGAAGCTCCAGACAAAAACCTCTGTTATAGAAAGGCCCATATCTAAGCTGTGCCGCCTCCTGGAGACTGAAGAACGATAGGTCTTCCTTCGACACCTATAAAGGGATTTAATGTATATACTTTATTTCTAAATTCAATAATTATTTGTCATTTTTACGGCTCCCTTTATTTTTTGGTTTATTTGAGTAATTGATTCTGGAGAAGCGGCCGTGGCGCAAACATAGTAAGGGACACGGGCGATGACTCTTTCTTTTATTTTTCTTACGCCTTTCTTTACGCCTTGCGTAAGTTTTGTTCGTTTGTGCGTCCGTCCGTCACCGCAGCAACAACAACAACAAAAACACTTGGCGCAGGCTCGTCGGTTTGCTGTTATTTACTTGTACTTCAGGTAATTCGTGAAGCGTTTGTCCGAAGCAAACTTTTGTTCGCTCCGTTGTGGTAATGCTGATGAGGTGGCTGGTTAACAGGACGGACGGCGACGACCGCGGGTACATTTGCGTCCCTCCGCGGCGGCCGAACACTCATTACGGTACGGACCATCATCATGACTAACCGGCCCAGCCTAGCCAGAGAGCGTGTCATGGCGGTTTATTTCTGGACTCCGAGTCATAAGCAAACACATTACTTAGCGAGGCAGCGAGAGGCCCATTTCAGCGAATGGATGCCCTAATCAAAGATGATGGATGTTTGTGTGTCTTTGTGTGTGTGTGCTCTCGGTGTGTGTGTGTGTGTGTGTGTGTGTGTGTGTGTGTGTGTGTGTGTGTGTGTGGTGTGTGTGTGTGTTTTTGTGTTGTGTGTGCACATTCGGTGTGTGTGCGTGTGTGAGTGTGTGTGTGTGTGTGTGTGTGTGTGTGTGTGTGTGTGTGTGTGTGTGTGTGTGAGAGTGTGTGTAAACATGATTAAGTTGAAACCTAATGGGGATATCTATAGAAAGCCCTTTCTAAACATTTAATCAGTAGGGGTGATAGCTATTGTGGATATCAACAACTGATTGGTGACTACTTAGAACTCCAAGCCAACATATCCATAATGTAATTTGGACTAGTAGCAATTCTAAATATTGAAGGAATCTTCAATAAAGTCGTCACTCTTCAAAATGGTACAAATACTTTTCATTGACACGTCTAAAATGGTTTGTTAATATATCTGACATACCGAAAAATGCAATTGTTGGTATCAAAAATACGAAATGACACGTTGAAATTGAATTGTGGATTGTCGTGCAACATGCAGTACTTATATCTCTAATTCAATTACATATATCTGTCAAATCTGTTTTGACTGGTCGGCTACTATAGTAGGACCGACATCGTAACTTAACATTTCCACCACCGTAAAAAACTAACTAATGTGCAACTAATTCAGCCCTGCTGGTTAAATCTTTAAAGGGCTTGTCATCAGATGTTACTCACTGTTCACACAGTTGTGTTATGAAGTCATGATGACGTCATCCGCAATACAAAAAAGGGGATTTTAAGCAACCGCTTATATTTCCAGCTCTTTGCCTGAGCTAAGAATACAGACATGACTCACACTTTATATTATATATATATATATATATATATATATATATATATATATATATATATATATATATATGCACACACACAACACACACAAACAGACGGACACACACAAGCACACACACACACAATCATGCAATTCAACACAAAATATATGATATATGTGATACACACACACATTGTATATATATATATATATATATATATACAGTACACACACACACAGACACACACATACACACACAGACACACACAGACACACACATACACACCATCCCCATCCACACACGCACATGCGCACACACACGTGCACGCACACACGTCTTCTACGCATACACACACACACGTCATCCACACACGCACATGCATGCGCACAGTCAGACACACACACACACACACACACACACTAACACGCACATACACACACATACACACACACAAACAATACGTCCCAGCATGTGTGTGTGTGTCAACGTCCTCCTCCTTCCTCCATCCGGCATCCGGCAACCGCTCTGAAACAATTATGGGATGGAGGGGTTGGGGTGAGGAGTGTGTGTGTGGGGGGCAGGGGGGGTCATTACAGTGAGTAGCATGTAGGAGAGATGAACTGTGTGGTGGCCTTACAGCTGTCTAATAGAGGAGGGAGGAAAAGGGGGGGGGGGGGTCGTCTCACCCTCAAGGGGGAGTGAACACTGCCTGTGACACTCGTGACGTGGGCTGTGTCCGAAATCCTTCCCTCATTACTCCATATTCCCTCTCTAGTAGTTCAATGGAGAGGACTATATAGTGAAATCCTTCCCTCATTCCCTCATTCCCTACTCCCTCGCTAGTAGCTCAATGTAGAGGACCATATAGTGAAATCCTTCCCTCATTCCCTACTCCCTCTCTAGTAGTTCAATGTAGAGGACTTCATCGTTCAAAACACTTTTGGACACTACTATAGTCTCCATTAATGACGTCATTGCTGTCTCTTAATTAGACATGTCAGATCTTCGTCGGTGGACGTCGCCTCTTGTCCATCTGCCATTTTTCTTTCAGCGCAATGCATGATGGGATATATGCTTGGTTATTGACCGTGGGTTGTATGCTACTTTTTATGAAGCATTGTGCGATATGATGAGTGCTCTATATAGGGTAAAAATAATTCTCACTATACATTCGGACAGCGCTAGAACATGAAAAAATATATATATGTATATATACTCACCCTATATAGTTAGTTTTTCATATATTTACGATTTCCAATTAGCATTCAATTGTAGTGAGTTGAGCGTGCTTTATTCATTGTGCCTCCATACAAGCCTCATCAAGGAATTTAATGACAAATGTACTTGTTATGCTACAAGGAGCTTTGCATATACTGATGTTTAACTGTTTAACCTTATTACTTCTACTTCTTCTTTTTCTCCATTCTTTTTTCTTTTTCTTCTCCTTCTTATTCTTCTTCCTCTCCATTCTTCTTCTGCTTATTTTCTTAATTCTTCTTCTTCTGCTTATCTTGTCCTTCCCCAGCTCCCCTCACGGACAAGCCCCCGAAAATCCTGTTTCCTTCGGAGAACCAAGTCAGCGTCATGGAGATGACGATAGGTAAGGAAAAGCTTTCTTTTCTTCCTGGCATGCTCTGCTTGCGGTGGCTATTTCCGTCGGTTGTGACAGGCTCACGATGTAGCTTTGGCTTATATGCTAGCTCCCGCTTCCAAGAGTTTGTCAATGGCTCTTATAGGATTTTTAGTATAATTAGTATAGTATAAAGTATAATTGTGAGCGTTTGTCTGAAGACAAACATTGTCTATTGTTACATCTCAAGTAATTGACTTACCTCATATAGTATCTATTAACATTGGTTAGCACGGTTCGTATTTGTAGGGTGACCGTAATTTGGTTTTCAAAATAAGAGTACACCAGGTCATTGTAGTAGCTAATAGCATTAGCAGCCCTAGCTAGTGACATTATCCATCGTAGCTGCTGACATTAACCTTGATAGCTAGTTTCATTCGCCATGGTAGTAAGTAACATTAGCAATGGTAGCTAGTGACATTAACCATGGCAGCTTGTGACCTTATCCTTGTTAGCTAGCAACATTAGCTGCGGTAGCTAGTGGCATTAGCCATGGCAGCTTGTGACCTTATCCTTGTTAGCTTGTGACATTAGTCGCAGTAGCTAGTGGCATTAGCCATGGCAGCTTGTGACCTTGTCCTTGTTAGCTAGTGACATTAGCTGCGGTAGCTAGTGACATTAGCCATGGCAGCTTGTGACTCTATCCTTGGTTTGCTAGTGACATCGGCCGTGTGGCCGTGTGGCCGTAGCCATAGCACTGCTGACATTAGCCTCAGCGAATGAGAAGGTTAGCACCTAACCTCCTTTTACGTAACCTTTTGCAGCTGCACCAGCTGCATGGTAGTTATAAAGTATAACCGGACGCAGATATGACAGTTTGGCAAAGAAAAACAAATGGGCCAGACTTTACATTTCTTTCTTAAAGAGGACCACGCTATGGAAAGTCGACGTGACTTTCTTCCCCTGGTAAAATATTGAAAACAAAATGGCTTCAGCTTGACAGTTAATTAGTCCGCACAGAAGGGCGTGGAAGAGAGGAGAGAGAGAGAGAGAGAGAGAGAGAGAGAGAGAGAGAGAGAGAGAGAGAGAGAGAGAGAGAGAGAGAGGGGAGAGAGAGGAGGGGAGGGGGGGGGGGGGGTGGGGGGGGAGGGGGAGAGGGAGGGAGGGGGAGGGAGGGGAGGGAGAGGGAGAGGAGGAGGGAGAGAGAGAGAGAGAGAGAGAGAGAGAGAGAGAGAGAGAGAGAGAGAGAGAGAGAGAGAGAGAGAGAGAGAGACAGAGAGAGAGAGAGACAGACAGACAGACAGACAGAGAGACAGAGAAAAAATGTGATTGTTGTGAAACTTCATCACTGAAAAGGACAGTACAGAAACAGAACACAATAAAAATCCAAAATCGGCCTGGCCTAATTAATCTTAGAGCCATTCTTCTTCTTCTTCTTCTTCTGCTTCTTCTCCTCTGCTGATATTTTGTCCACACACACAGCGGCTCACTGCTTAATGAACTCGCCATGAACTGTTGTTGGATGTTTGATGGGGTCTGTTTGTGGACCCTGATCTGGCACGCCTGTCCCCTTTGGGTGGCAACCTGCCCTTGTGTGTGTGTGTGTGTGTGTGTGTGTGTGTGTGTGTTTGTGTTTTTTTTGGTGTGTATAATTTGCAACTGAAAACAAGACGGCACAATATGGAACCAAACTTGCCGTGATTATTCAAAAGCGAGAGAAAGCGGCGGATGTTGTTTGAGTTTAAATAAATGCTGTGCATTTATGTTGTTCCTCCCCAACGGACACGTCAACACCTGGACCTTCAACATACATGTCTATTAGCTTTTGCTTATTTGCTCTGTGTGTGTGTCTATTGGCTTCACTATGTGTCATTGCAGAGCCCCCCCCCCCTTGTTTGGTGTACTTATTGTGTCAAATCTAAGGGAGCAAACCTAGAGTGGACTTTTAACCTGAGAGCTGGTTCTGCTCTTGTTGGAGGCTTGTTAGGAAGGAAATGTAATTTATTATATATTATTATGGCTTGTTAGGAAGGAAATACACTTGTGACTTCTGGTGACTAGCGGTTCTCTTGCCCACCTAAAGTATGTTGAAGGACCTTATTGTAAGTGACTTTGGGACTAAATGTAGCATCTGCAGATTGAATGTTATGTAATGTAATGTAATAATGTGACATACTAAGGGCTTCAGAACCATTTCTCAAACACTAACCAAATAACAACTGGGTGCCCGGAAAGGGTGCTGCGTTTCCACTTTGGCTCATGTGTCTTGTAGCCTGAGAGAAAGATACCCTGCAGAACACCTGCTCCTTAATGGCATATGACAGTATATCTGAATTTACTGCCAATTTTCTCGGCTTTGGATAAAATAAACTCGACCGCACTGTGGCTCGCCTGATGAACGACAGCGGCAAACAAACAAACAAACAAACAAACAAACATAATGAAGGTGTGTTGTTAGATTTGTTGATTGATTAACGCTTTGCGGCAGTGTGTCTCAGCTTATGATCTGGGTGGTGGTGGGGGCATGGTTGGATGTTTTCCTTCTTACATTCATCCTGGTGGGAAAGCCGTAATTAATAACGACCGACCGCCATCGACCCCGGGGAAGACCGGGGGCTGAGGACAGAGTGTTTATAATATAGATCATGTTCAAGTTAAATAGCCAAAGTGTCGTGGTGTCCCTGAACAAGAAACCCAACAATAGAAAATCAAACTGCTGCTGACCAGCTTGGCTCTCTCCCTGCATTGGCTCACACCGCCTTCGGTGTATGAAGTGGTGAACGTGAGGCAATAATTGTAAAGCGCTTTGGGTAAAAGCGGTATAGAAAAATGCAGTGCATACACCGTTTATGCGCCCACCTAACCAACCGCTACTTGGATGGGTGTATTGTTCTGTAGAACCTCGAGAGACGGAGACAGAAGCAGTAACGCCGTTCACTCGTGTTTTGTGTCTTGTTCGTATCCGCGATTGTAGTGTCGTAATGTACGGTGTCCAACGTCTGGGTTTTAGGAGGTACCCGGGTTCAATTCCCCCGACCTGTGTAGCCTGTCCGCTGGGCGTCCTTGAAGCGAGGACATCCTGGTCCCTCAAGCTAATGTGACGGAGAAATGGTGGGAATAGAAAGTCTGTTTGAAAACAAAAAACTAAAGCAGAAACGTTCAGGACATTGGCTCTTTCTCTGCCCCGGTTGTCTATCTCAGTCACCCAACCTTCGTATGTAGTCACAGGCTCGCACATGCACACAGACACGCACACACACACAAAAAGACACACACACATACACACGCACACACACACACATAGTCCCCAGCATCCATCCATCCCCAGCATGTCATCGATTCGGCAAAGCACCGCATCGATGCCAAAGGTTCAGAGGTCAAGATCAATCTTGCATCATTTCTCTAAATTAGGCAATATTCACCCCCCCCCCGCTACCCCCAACACACACACACACACACACACACACACACACACTCACACAAATACACACACACACACACACACACACACACACACTCTCCACCACACACACACACACACACACACACACATATATGCACACAATATCTCCTCCACACACACACACACACCAAACACACTCACATAGAGAGAGAGAGAGAGAGAGAGAGAGAGAGAGAGAGAGAGAGAGAGAGAGAGAGAGAGAGCGAGAGAGAGAGAGAGAGAGAGAGAGAGAGAGAGAGAGAGAGAGAGAGAGAGAGAGAGAGAGAGGGAATGGAACTAAGCAGATTGGGGAGAACATTTTGAAAATGTAAGAGTGTATAAGTGATATATTAAGATTGAGAGTGTATAAGTGAGTGGGAGGGAGAGAGAGATAAAGACAGAGAAAGAGACAGAGAGACAGACAAAGAAACAGAGAGAGAGCGAGACAGAGAGAGAGAGAGAGAGAGAGAGAGAGAGAGAGAGAGAGAGAGAGAGAGAGAGAGAGAGAGAGAGAGAGAGAGAGAGAGAGAGAGAGAGAGAGAGAGAGAGAGAGAGAGAGAGAGAGAGTTGCATTAGTTGTACAGTGTGGGTGATGTATGACAATCTCTCTCCACATATTATTACAGCAGAGCGGAGAGGGGAGGGTTAATATGGCCGCCGGCACCGAGACATTAATCATGACTTATTAGGGACCTCCTGCTGCTAGTGCTGGTGGTGGTAGGAGTGGAGTCGGTGGTGCTGGTGGTGGTGGATGGGGTGCTGGTGGTGGTGGTGGTGGTGGTGGTAGTGGAGTCGGTGGAGGTGGTGATAGTGGTGGTGGAGGCACTGGAGGTGGTAGTCGTGGTGCTGGTGGGGGGGGGGGGGGGGTACTGGTGGTGGTGCTGGAGGCAGTGGTGGTGGTGGTGGAGGCTAATCTTGTGGATCCAGTTCTCTCATCAGTGTGTTTAGCATGAAAGTGGTTTAGATCTGATTCTATTCTTTCATTTCTGTGATTTGTGGTTTGTTTATTTTGTATTCGCTTGGCTTCGAGGGGAAGTGTCCTCCCCTGAGCCAAGTATGGCTCAAGTTGACATGAGATGTTTAGTTGTGACATGAGATGTTTAGTTGTGATATGAACTGTTTAGTTGTGACATGAGATGTCGTGTTGTGATGTGAACTAGTTGAGATGTCAAGTATAGAAGTGAGAGATTGATTTGAGATGTCCAGTTGATGCCATGAGATGTCAAGTTGTGACATGTGGTGTCCAGTTGTGACATGAGGTGTCCAGTTGTGACATGAGGTGTCCAGTTGTGACATGGCAACACATACCTCATGAAGTCATATTGGTCCACAGCACACTTGAGCCTAATGAGCCAGTTTGTGTAACTGTGTGTCTCCTCTCTAAAGCAAACGGAATCATGTTTCCTTCACTTGAAAGGTTCCCTCTCCTGGGTCTTCATGGTGTTTAATCTGGCTTATATCACCCAGCTCAAGACTGTGTGCCTGTGTGTGTGTGTGTGTGTGTGTGTGTGTGTGGTACAGTATACTGCAGCAGTGATCACAAGGCTAATTCTCTGAAATACAACCATCTCTCTCTCTCTCTCTCTCTCTCTCTCTCTCTCTCTCTCTCCGTCTCTCTCTCCGTCTCTCTTGAACTTTGTCTTTAACCCTCCCCCTTTCCTCCCCCCTACCTACTGATCTCTCTTGCTTCATCCCATCCGTCAGATCTTCCACTCACTCTTCCTCTCCCCCTTCTCCCCCAAACCTCCTAATCTCTCTTGCGCTCTTGCTCTCCTTCTCTCTCTCTCTCTCTCTCTCTCTCTCTCTCTCTCTCTCTCTCTCTCTCTCTCTCTCTCTCTCTCTCTCTCTCTCTCTCTCTCTCTCTCTCTCTCTCTCTCTCGCTCTCTCTCTCTCTCACTCTTTCTCCCACCTCTCTCTCTCCCCCCCCCTCTCTCTCTCTCCCTCCTCCCTCTCTCTCTTCATCTCTCTCTGTCTGTTATGCCCCACCTGCCTCCCCCCTCCCCCCCAGGTCTCTCTGAAGATCAACTCCTATACTTCTTACTACACTTGTCTATACTCTTAGACGCTCACTTAGATGCTCATCCCAATTTGTCTGCTCAGGGGAGCAATTTTAAATCTCCCGCAGTCCTCCGGTCATATATTTGAGTGTATGTGTGTGTTTGTGTGTGTGTGTTTGTGTGTGTGTGTTTTATGACTACTGTTGTCTCTAAGTCCGTGGATGGCGTCCGCGCTCCCTGGCCTCCAGATGTGTCTCCGGAAGAAAAAAAAAAATTGAATTCACCATCACACATATTCAATGTTTTTTAGAAAAATAAATAAAATAGAAACGTTCGGGGAACAACGTTGTTACTTCCGAAGGGATATAAAAATCCCTGGAAAATAGACCTTGATGGCGGAACTAAATAAAGCGGGAAGAGGTTGGCGGGAAGACGAAGCAATCCAGTAGATTATCTCTCTCTGCCGTACCTTACTCGGCTGACAATACCGAGCGCATACTAACAACTTCTTCTTATCTGTCCGACAAAGATGTAGGTTGAAGGGAAGGGATTTCTCCGCCTCGCAGAACGCTACAGGCGTAACTTTTGTCATATTTTTATAATGCCTTTCTTCGGGATTCTGCCAAATATAGGTGTGTGTGTGTGTGGGACATAGGAGCCTTTATTTTAGCACCAGGTGGGAGGCTGGTTCCTCCCACTTGTGACATCACAAGTGGGAGGATCCATCCAGATGTATGTTGTATGATGGATAGGATAGGTCCACGGTTGGTACAGTCCAACAGGGAGGTGACCATTTCAGTTGAGCAATCCGCCCCGCCCTACATCCGGGTGGATAAATCATTTGTGATGTCATGTGTGATGGATTTATTGAAATGCCTTGTAGTGACTGATGACGCTCGGCGATCAAACAGCAGGGTCCTTTTACAAAACCGTTTAATCCTCTTGAAGTGGTATTGCACGATGACCAGAGGATGATATTGACCCGCATTATATCCGATACCTGCAGAGAATCATCAAAATATGAAATGTCAAACGGAAAGGTTAGCCCGATAGACCGTTGAGTCAATGATCAGACACTTAATTGAATTACCCGTTTAATAGCGGTGTATGTTTTTTAATTATATTTTGATGGGCCTTCATGGAATTGACGGTGATGACAAGACCCAATAAAACGGGTAGAAAGAGAGATAGGGACCGCTGGTGGGAATCGAAC
The DNA here is from genome assembly GCA_027704905.1 of Muraenolepis orangiensis. Classification (NCBI taxonomy): domain Eukaryota; kingdom Metazoa; phylum Chordata; class Actinopteri; order Gadiformes; family Muraenolepididae; genus Muraenolepis; species Muraenolepis orangiensis. The sequence goes on from CM051009.1 coordinate 9,358,910, forward strand.
CCAGATTGTTAACGCACAAGCACACTCAATTTTTCCATATTTTACCGTACTGCCCAGCAATGTGCACCATCATCCATCCATTGTCTACCGCTTATCTGGATCAGGTCACAGAGATAGCAGCTCCAGCAGGGGACCTGCAAACTTCCCTCTCCCTGGCCGCATCAACCAGCTCTGACTGGGGAAACCCTGAGGCGTTCTCAGGCCAGCGTGGAGATGTAGTCACTTCCCCCTCCCCCCTGTACCTCAGTCTGAACCGTGGCCTCCTCCTCCCAGCCGGACCTGCCTGGAATACCTCCCTGGGGAGGCGAACAGCAAGCATCCTTACTAGATGCCCCAACCATTCACCTCAATTGGTTCTCTTCTACGCATCTGTATAATTGTCACTCTAAATATGTCTTATCCAGCGACTATAAATCATGTTTTGGTCTATTTGTAGGCCACCTAGTTGTCGGCTTTTGCTCTGCTGTGGTGCGGAGTTGAGGTACAGCGTCTGGAAAGAGTTGGGAACTCGGTAGTCGACGGGGACCGAAGATTTGAGACAAATTTTGATTCAACTCAACATTTTATATGCAATATCGCAAAACAATCCCGTCATCCAAAAAACGGTGTGTTCTCGGCCCTCCTGCCGCTTGTCATTGGTCAATTATGACGATGCTGTACTGCACTTCTTTAGCGCATTTTTAAATCAAACTTTCAGCAGACTTCTGTGGGCCTGTCCCTAATGGGCCACCGTAGTCCAAGAAACCCAAGTTTCAACATCTGTTCTTGCAGAGCTCTGTGTTGGGGCGGCCATCTTACATGCCTTCCTGCCTAAACTTTGAAGCTTTCCCTCTTCTCCTTTGGGTTATTTTTTATTCTTTTTGTATGTTTTTTTTTCTGGCCTAGTTAACAAATTCCCCAAAGTCAACTTCAGGGCCTTTTTTAGGATGATCCAGATTTCTCTCTCAATTTGTCTCAATCTTTCTCTCTCTCTCTCTCTCTCTCTCTCTCTCTCTCTCTCTCTCTCTCTCTCTCTCTCTCTCTCTCTCTCTCGCTCTCTCTCTCTCTCTCTCGCTCTCGCTCTCTCGCTCTGTCCCACTCTCTCTCTCTGTCTTTCTCTATCTCTTCGGTTTCTTCTTCCTCTTGTGTATCCATCTTCTTCGCTATCTGAATCTTGCTAGCCTTCTGTTCATTGTTGTGAACTTGCTCTCTCTCTCTCTCTCTCTCTCTCTCTCTCTCTCTCTCTCTCTCTCTCTCTCTCTCTCTCTCTCTCTCTCTCTCTCTCTCTCTCTCTCTCTCTCTCTCTCTCTCTTTAGCCCATGAAGTAATTTGTGGACAAGTGTATCATCAAGAACCAAGTCCAAATTTGAAAAATCTACACTCAAACAAATCAGCAGCGTACATTGACCAATATACCACCTTAACGGTTACATGTGAACTACCTTTAAATTTATTTGTCATTAGATTACATTAGATTAAATTCGATTCAAATGTATTGTCATTGCACAGCACAGTACAGCAAAAAATAATTTGTGCATCTAAATTTGTGTGGTAAAGTGTATGGTAAAATATAATGTACAGTTGTTAAATTGGATGTAAAAAAAAGTTTGCTAGGTATAAAACAGGTACTTTAACCGCTGCAATTTAAAAAAGTCATTACCAAATGACTATCAACACATCACATGTCCGACCAGACAGAACAAGACTCTTGATCACTGTTACACCACCATCAAGCACACTTATCGCGCTGTTGCACGGCCGGCTATCGGCAAATCAGACCACGCCTCCGTGCTTCTACTTCCAGCTTACAAGCAGAAGTTGAAGTCCACGCCCACAGTTCAGCAAATCAGACCACGCCTCCGTGCTTCTACTTCCAGCTTACAAGCAGAAGTTGAAGTCCACGCCCACAGTCCAGCGTCGCTGGACAGACGATGCCGTACTACACCTGCAGGGGGGGCTAGAAATCACTGACTGGAGTGTATTCAAGACCACTGACCTTGATGTATATGCAGACCATGTCACAGCAT
>CM051009.1:9365915-9370915 GCA_027704905.1 Muraenolepis orangiensis
TCTCTCTCCCTCCCCACCTCTCTCTCCCTCTCTATTTTTCTCTCACCTTCTACCCATCCCCCTCTGTCTCTCAACCTCTGCCCCCGTCCTCCCCCCCTCTCTCTCTCTCGCTCTCTGTCGCTCCACATATCTATCTCCATCCTCATCACCCTCCCCCACATCTCTCTCTCTCTCTCTCTCTCTCTCTCTCTCTCTCTCTCTCTCTCTCTCTCTCTCTCTCTCTCTCTCTCTCTCTCTCTCTCTCTCTCTCCTCTCTCTCTCTCTCTCTCTCTCTCTCTCTCTCTTTACCTCCTGCCTCTTGCCTTGGGTGTGTGCCAGCTCAGCGTGTACAGTAATAGTGTCCCTCCCTTTCTCTCTTAAATGCCGCCCTGCGTTCAGGTGTCAGCAGGTCAGCTGCACCTCCACCGCTGAGTAGGGGCCGAGGCAACTCAAAAGGTGTGAAATGGACTGCGTCACCCATGGCACCCACCTCATAGCGCATTACAATCAGTACCTCACATTCACCCTGTGTGTCAGCCACGCAAGGGCTACAGCCAGCTGGTTCGGGAGCGCTGAGGGTTAGGGGGTCCCGCCCAGGGACACCTGAAGTAAGACCCCTGATGTCCACGATCTACCTGTAGGCTTGTCTGACCCCCTAATAACAACCATGTGTCCGACAAATGAATAGACAAGGTAAAGCTGTTTTGAAGTGTCCCACACTTCCACAATCCAAACCAACTACCAGTGAGTATTGTTAAAAAATGTTTTTAGGAAATTTATTAAAAAAAAGCCGTTTTAAAGTGTCTCAGTCCAGCATCTTTTTTTTCTGTCAAGGCAGAGGGGTTGTCATGGGGATACGGTGTCAGAATTATTTAAAAACGCGAATGAGGCTTTGACCAGATGTCAGTTGGACCCTGGAGGAAGATTCAGGGTTAATATTTTAGAATAATATTTTCGGCACACAAAGAACGACTCTGTGTTTGAAAATGAATAGGAATCCAACCGATTCTGGGAGTGGAGTGTTTTGATACCGGCCAGATGGTATCATAAAAAAATTAGACTCCCATCATAACTATATGCCAGAAACCGGTCCTCTTGTTGTTCCCAAAAGAAGAGTGGTGTGGCCGCGAAATGGAGGATAAAGATAAATTAAAAAGTCCAGCAACAACAAACAAACACAAAAGGCTTGAGGGATAATCCCAAAAAGAATATGTTTTACATCTGACGTACAGCCCTTCTCCCCCCCCCCTATTCTGCCAGATCAAGGACCCCAGTTGTGCACCTACAGTGAGGGTGAGGTGAGGTGAGGTGATGCCTTAATTGACGGAGGTCACGACCCATTGGTCTTCCAGGGGTGGGAACGATCAATGGCCATGGAGTGGAATGGGGGGGGTGGGGGATGGTGGGGATGGGGGAGGGGCAAACAGCTAAGCCGTCGACGTAAGACCCAGCTACTTGTCTCTCTTGTATTTTTTCTCCGCCACACCTCTTACCACCGTCTTCCCCCGTGTGTGTGTGTGTGTGTGTGTGGTGTGTGTGTGTGTGTGTGTGTGTGTGTGTGTGTGTGTGTGTGTGTGTGTGTGTGTGTGTGTGTGTGTGCGCGAGTTGTGTGTTGTCCTTTGACGACGTCTCGGAGGTTAATCAAATATATAGCCTATAGCTCCACCGACAAACACACACACACACACACACACACACACACACACACACACACACAGAGCTCACACACAAACAACAAGGTGAATTTATTTCATTCAACCCTTAAGCACACAACAGATGTGCAAGCTGTCGGCCTTTGACAAAGTTTGTTTGTGTTTTTATCCATTTCTACAAACCGACTGATTATACGTGACCATCGCACGTTCGCTGACCTTATTTGGCATGGCGGGGGGAGGGGCTAAATCAAAACATCGTGAGTCAGAGCGTGAACTTTTGTCTACTTTCCCGCGTGGGTACTTCCCGCGTGGGTACTTCTTCCTGTAGGGGCTATCTACGGGTTTCCACAATGTCATCTTCTTTGCTCCCCTCTGGAAGATTGGAAGACGTTTTATGGATGCGCCGATTCTGGGTCTCTCTCTTCTGGCAACAGGAAAGACCGACAAAAAAAACGGTCTCCTTGAGGAAGCGTGTTTTTTCAGAATTAAAGTCTGAGTGGAGTTTTTTTTCAAAGTGACCTAGTTTTTTTTGGAGCCAGTTTGAGGAAATCTTTATGACTACAAACGGATGGCTTCAAATGTGGATAATAACTGGCTCTGTGTCTTGAGCTGATTGAACAGCTGTTTCTTAGACTAAAATGGCGACGTCTCGGCGACGGCGTTCCAACAACCAAAAAAAAACAATCGGAAATGTCATCCAAATTTAGACGAGGAGTGGGGTATGAAATATGGAAATATAGGTTCATCCGTCCATCCAAGTGATCTTAAAACAAAAACAAGTCTGGCAGCATCTGGCAACTGTTACTGCTACTTTTGTTTTAGTTGTTGCTTATATTGAAACAAACTAAATATGTGTGTCTTTGTTCTGCTGTTGCATGCGTTTACAGCCTGAAAAATGGTCTAACCTGGAAACAAAATATGCAGCCAAACTATATATTTTGAGTCAAGCTGCTACCGTGTATGAACTGCATCGCTGAAATCGTAAGCGGTGGGCTGAGAGATGGAATGAGTGTGTGTGTGTGGTGTGTGTGTGTGGTGGTGTGTGTAGTTTGTGCTGTCTAGATCAAGGTAAACAACGTTGATGATCGGTAGTCGTGGCCTTCGGCGCAAAGACACACTGAGTGTGGAAGGTGATCAAGGTGTTGTGTCGTGAGGTGTGCTGAGACCAAGCCTAACCTACCCATTAAAGACATGGATCTGTGCTCACTGGGCTAAAAAGCTGTAGTGCAGAGTCAAAGCAGACCACTGGGCCAAAGGCAGAGTAGAGTTGTTGCTGGGAGTCTAGCAAAACCCAAGGCGATTGCTGATTGGCTCAGGAGATCCACTGATCATTCTGGAAATGACCCACACGTGCTGCTGTGTATTAATTAGTCATTAGCCATGCGACTTGAGTAATGGGCCATTAATACACAGGTAAACGTGGGGCATTCATAGATTAATGATTATGTTTTTTTATTGTTTTAAGTGTGTCACTTAACTTCCGCATGGGCAATCAATTGCCACTACGCTATCGGTGGCTCAGGCTAGTTAACGACGACTAGGAGCAGTCGTTTCCTTTTACCTGGGTACGTCCTGCAGTCATTCCAAGGGATGTTTTAATGGTGTAGTTTTAGTGTCACAGGATATAGACTTGTGTCTAAACAGTTTTATAGCATCACGTGTCACAGTACCAGGGTTCCTCCAGTAGATCCTCCAGGCATTTCATTCATTAATCTAAAAACAAACTAATAAGGCAGTGATTCGTATTAAAATGCCTTGAATCAATCTTTCAAAAGTCTTAAAAATCCTAAGGCACGGGAAGTTGGTTTTTTTATTAATCTTTTTTTTCTGACATTGCAGAAAATTGCTCCCTAATTATTTGTAATATACTGTATATATTTTGGAAATTATTATTTCTTTCTCTTATTAACATCAGACATATCAGGACCCAAAAGCACTCTTGTTTTCACATTTGAAGTAGATAGTCTAACCTTTTCAACCAACCCAAAAGGTCACGTTTTATGTAACAATTTTGGTAAAATTGTCACACACTTAGCCATTGATGTGTTGTTGTTTTTGTGGTCAGATTTGATCTTTCTTATTTGTAAGAGGGTGAAATCATGTTTTTTACAGGTTGTGACCCTGCTGAGTGACGCCCTAAATAGTTTTGCTCTGCTTATGGTAGTAGAGGTCAAGATCTTTCCAAAACTTTTGATCCTATGTCTGTAGCACATTTTGGCTTCCCTGTAAGCCTTCAAATGTGGCACAGGTTCCAGGTTCAAAGGGCACCCCTGAGGAGCAGGAACCCCCCACCCTTTCATACTGACATATGTTAATCTCTAGATCAAGACCTTTCCAATGGGCGACTAAGTTTAATTTTCATCTTGCTCCAAGCCAAAGCTACTTGCAGGTGTACTTTCTCTGAGCCTTTTAGGGCCAAGCTGGATACAATCAGTCAAACATGTTTTAAGGGGTATGAAGTAGCCAAATGTGTTCAACATATTCAATTTGGACCGGTTTAGACTCGATTTTATATTTTCCAATTAAACGGCCCAACCAGCCTGCAGAGGGCACAACAATTTCAACCTAGATTAAATCTAAACCTAAACATGTAAATAATAACAATTCAATAATTGATCAAAAAAACTATTTCACAGAATAAAAGGAGAGCTGATGACTTAAACCAGTGGTCACCAATTTTTTTTAGGAGGGCCAGATGTCAGTAAATAGTACTGTGGAGAACAGGTCTACAGTACCTGTAGGGGGGGATGCGCAACACAAACACATTTGTGTGTATCAATCTTCGCCATAACTAACAAACTAAAGATTGTATACATTCCATTGAACAAATATTTTTTAACTTAAGTGCATATTGTTATCATGAGAAAAAAAGTCATGAAAACATACATGTATAAGTGTAATTTTAGACATGATTTCAACTGCTCTGTTCGCCGACTGAAAGGGGCGTAAACGAAATGACGCCATCATAAGGAATCCTACGAACCGGTTCATGAGAATGCGTTACATGCGCACATACACACACACACACACACACACACACAAACACACACAGGCACACACACGCAAACACTTGCACACAATGTGCACGGCAGCAAGTCCTTCCTGTAATCTAATCGCAATGTATTGAGTCAAAAGTTGCTCGGCAACGAGACTGTTGTGGCGCTGTAGTTTTCCCCGTCGTCATCCCAGACACCATCAAATTCCCCCCCCGCCCTTAAAACCCCTCGCTGGGCGGGCTGTCTGAGCGGCTCCGGAACCCGACCGCTCCACTGGCTCTCGTCTGGCGGTTCTGAGGCCCCCTTTTTATTTATTTTATTTTTTACGAGGGTGATATTTCACGTTTTTATCAGGAACGCCCGGTCCAGC
>CM051009.1:9373415-9378415 GCA_027704905.1 Muraenolepis orangiensis
GGACAGTGCGAAAAAGGTTGCAGGTTTCAATTCCAACGTCTGCGATTTTCGCCCTTAGGTTATCCTCAAGCAAGACCCCCTACCTACCTTATCCCAACCCCCTTTTACCTCGCTTACGAAAGCCATGCGTCTAAAAAACGCCATTCTTAATACAAACCACAAAAACATTCATAATACAAAAAATAACAAATCACTGTGAATTGCTGTGGATATAAAGCGCCACCACAACAGCAAACACAGAAGACAGATGGGGAGAGAGACTCCCCCCGACATCCAGAGGTTGGATTCCGGTGAATTCTAGAATGAATAGCGGGCGTTCTCGCCGTGATGGAGCATCCTACAGCCTCGTGGAACGCCATAAATCGCTTAAAGAGCCGCTTTTCTCTCGGAGGGGCAATGCGATTATTTCTCTCCCATGCAATCTTTGATTGCATCTTGGATTCCCCAGGGCCCCTCTTGGGGGGGGGGGGGGGGGGGGCAATGTAATAGATTGTGTACAATGCGGTGTGACTTTGTACACACTGCGTTACTGTACGCTTAACCGCGGTAGCCGTACGCTGCCGTATGTGTCGTGCCGGGTTGACCTTTAGGATTTAGCTGTGTGGGTTGTTATCGTAAGGATTATGGTAATTGTACATTTTCTAAATGTAGCGACTTACCTTCCAGACGATGATTGAGGCAGTGGGTACCCAGCAGGGTACCAGCCAGCGTTGCCCTTTTGTAAGCTCAACACAACGATAAGGGGGGGGGGGGGGTAGAAAGGGTGTTACAGACACACAACCAGAGAGGTTCTGCGTTTGATTCTCTTAAATGTCATTTGCACCAAGATGCACCAAGATGCCTGAGCCCTACTTGGCTGCTGCCCGTCTGCGGTTCTTCCTGTCGGTTTTGGGATGGAAAGTCTCTTAGCCTTGGGTAAAGGAGAACTGGTACTTGGGGTAAAAGGTCCCAGTTCTCCTCCTGGGGCACTGCCGAGGAGCCCTTGAGCAAGGCACCAGACCCTGGCGCTGTGTATACAATAGCTGCCCACTGCTCCTACTACTAGGATGGGTTAAATGCAGAGAAGCACAATTCACCTATGTGACCAATAAAGATTTAGATTCGATTAAAGCATAGTAGCCCTTGGGATAAAATGCACGGCAGTAAATATTATTCCTTCCATCTCATATGTGGAGATTGTACCTAAGATTGTTTTTCAGTTGTTATCATAAGAAGTACTCAAGTACACAAGCGTTCAATTAAACACTAACTTTGAATACAATATTGACCAACCGCCAGCGCTGGTGGGCAAAAGAAAAAAAGCAATGGAGATAAATAACAAAAAAATAATTGTTGTGTGTTGATATGAAGTCCCCGTAAAAACAGGGCAGAGCCTTCCCCTGACACCGCTATCGCTGGTATGAGAGCTAGACTGGGGTGTCCACAGAGAGATCTCCATGTGTCGGTCACAATTACAAGAGAGACGTCGCGGACCCTTTCTGCCCCCCCACCCCCCCTGCGATATCCCCAAAAAAGCATCGCTGACATCGGCAAATTCTTTTTGATTTTGATTTGTCTCGGATACAAATATACAAAAACTCTAACTCTAAAGCGCCCTCTCTCTCTCTCTCTCTCGATATAAAATATATTAATAACGTGTTTTTATTCCCCAACCTCGCGAAAGTGCACATATAGGGGAATTTAGCGGATATTTCCTATGCCGCCGTATGGATTTGGAGGTGTGCGATTGCCGACAGGCAGCAATTTCCGAGGCGTTTTGTCTCACCCCCCTCTATCTGATCCGAGGGGGCGCGAGAAAAAAGGGAAAGATTGCAAATTCTGTCAGCGGGGCTTTATTCTAATGTCACAGGTATTAGATTAGCCGGCGGAGCGCACGTGTGTCGGAAAATAGGCTGGAACTTTCTCCTGACACATCTGCTTGTGGATGCATATATGTGGCAATGACCGCCCTCTCCTCCTCCTCCTCCTCCACCTTCTCCTCCACCCTTTTCTCCTCCACCCTCTCCTCTTCCTCCATCCTCTTCTCCTCCTCTTTCTCCATCCTCTCTTCCTTCTCCTCCCTCTCGTCCACCCTTTCCTCATCCTACTCCTACTCCTTCACCCTCTCGTACTCTTCCTCCACCCTCTCCTCCACCCTGTCCCCCACCCTGTCCTCCTCTTGCTCCTCCACCCTTTCCTCCTCATCCTCCACCCTCTCCTCCTCCTCCTCCTCCTCCACCCTCTCCTGCTCCTCCTCTTCTGACCTCTCCTCATCCTCTACCCTCTCCTCCTCCTCCTCCAACCTCTTCTTCTCCACCCTCTCCTTCTCCACCTTGTCCTCCACCCTCTTTTGAGGTGGCTATAACATTTCAATGTACATTTATACATGTGCCAAGTAAACCAAATCTGAATCATGTAAAAGCTGTAAAAGAGAAAGACAGCCAAGCGGCCAAGGCTGCTTGACTCCCATTGCCGACATGACTCTGGATTCGTACCCCTTGACGGAGAACTACCGGGGAGAACAATGGGCTCATCTCCAAACCTGCTCCTTAATGACCTGTAGTTTAACCCAATTCACCGTGGGTTCCAATGCTAAATGACTGCCAAGTACTAAATAGCTGCACTGGTTTCCTGAGCAAAAAAAAAAGCGACTTGTTCTGCTAATGCAAAGAGTTTCAGGGATCAACAGGGAGGGCAGAGGAGAGAGCAGATGTCTTATTTTAGTCCCAGCGTAGACCAAGGCAGGGGGGGGGGGGGGGGGCTGCCTGGGCTGCTTGGCTCATTTAAGGGTTCAAACTCCTACATTTTATGTCCAGTTCACTTAGTGGTTGCTAATTGGCAAACCTAGAAGCTGGCAGCGGTAGTGAAGTAAGACACTAAAGCCGCCATCGGCAGGAGGTATATATATGTTGATTTCTACCCGATTATACCGACTTTTTTTTGAACGACAATTGTTTATTTAGTTGAGTTTAGTTTTCATTTTTACATCATTTATATTTCGGAATGTTTTGAAAGAGTGTCTCTAGGATTGCTGAATCATTTTGTTGTACTTGTACGATGGCAATATACTGTAGGTGTTCTGATTCTCATTCTATATTTCATAAAATAAAGTTAATTGCGAGCACTGCTATTGTACCTGTAGCGCGCTATCTAAGGTACCGGTAGCGCACTGAAGAAGTGTTAGCTCATCCGGGCTCCCCGTTAGCTCACTAATATTAGCGCTCTGAAGTGCTGTACATACCCGCCCGCTAACCTGGCTACCGCTAGCTCACAAAGGCTAAGGCAGCGAGGTGCCGTTCTAAGCACACTCTCTCATCATGTAGCATTCGCTCACTTGGGTACCACCACTGCTCTAAGATAGAATCACGGTAGGTAAGTTAGTGTCAGGTACCGATGGCCAACGTCCCTCCCTCTTCCTCCCCCCTCCCCCCCCCCCCCCCCCCCCCCCTAGAGAGTGAACATGTGGCTCACTGGCGGTAGCGACACAACGGATGCCATCACGACGGGCCAATCTTTGCCCGGCAGCTGGTCCCCAATACTTGTGGGGACTGAGCCGTGAGGGGACTGAAAAAAACACCATGGCCCTAGCAGCACACACATACACAAACAGGCACACACACACGCACACACACACACACACACGCACACACACACACACACACACACACACACACAGACTCACACACACTTTGGCGCACATGTTCACACTCGCAAACAAACTCGCACAAACTGGCGCACTTTGAGGCACACACACACACTTACGCAAACATACGTGCACACACACACACCACACCACACACACCACACACACACACACACACCACTGCTGATATACACACACAAACACTCAAACAGACACACACACTTTGGGCGCACTCACTTGTTCACACTCGCAAACACATTCACACAAACAAGCACACACACTTTAAGGCACACATACACCTATGCAAACCGCTGATATACACACACACACAAACTAACACACACTTTGGTGCACACTTTAGGGCTCACACACGCACACAGACACCTACTCAAACATACACACACACAGACTGCTGATACACACACACACACACACACACACACATTGCTGATACATACACACACAATCACTACTGATACACACACCACACAACACACACACACACATTGCTGATACATACACACAATCACTACTGATACACACACACACACAAACACACACACAGCTGCATCACTTTCTAAGGCCTTTGCCTCTTTCATCCTTCAAAATAATCGTCTTCTACATGATGAGCCCTAAGTGAGTCCGGGGCGGGTCTCTCCACCTCACCTCACCTCACCTCACCTCCACCCCCTCCACCCCCTCCGCCCCCTCCACCACCTCCACCACCTCCACCCCCTCCACCACCCTCCACCACCTCCACCACCTCCACCACCTCCACCACCTCCACCCCCTCCACCCCCTCCACCACCTCCACCACCTCCACCCCCTCCACACCCCCTCCACCCCCTCCACTCACCTCCACCACCTCCACCACCTCCACCCCCTCCACCCCCTCCACCATGTCCAAGGAGAAAGGGTGCTTGTTCTCCTCCCCCTCCCCCTCCTCTTGAAAGGAGAGGAGAGAGGAGCAAGGAGGAGGTGCAACAGAGATAGGCTACACAGGGAGACACTGCATGCAAAGCAGAGAGAGCAGGGAGGGAGGAGGATCTATGTGTGTGTGTGTGTGTGTGTATGTGTGTGTGTGTGTGTGTGTGTGTGTGTGTGTGTGTGTGTGTGTGTGTGTGTGGGTGGGTGTGCTTGTTCCATTCAGCTGCGGGGGCGCCCCCCAGGTGTGCATGTTCAGAGAGCCTGACTCATTGGTGGCACAGGTGTTCATTCTGCCTGCCCCCTGTGACATGGTGGAGGTGGGGATGGTGTAGGTGGAGGTGGGGATGGTGGAGAGAGAGACAGAGGAGGGAGATGGAGAAGAAAGAGTAAGGGAGGGAGAAACAGAGAGGGAAAAGACAATGGTAGAGAGAGGCCGGGGGTGAGATAGAAC
>CM051009.1:9383415-9385915 GCA_027704905.1 Muraenolepis orangiensis
GTGTCTGAGTTACAACGTAGGGTGAGGACAAAATGACAGACTAAATAAAAACAAAGGAGGAGGAGGACTCGTGAGTTGGTGTTCCGGAATTGCAGAAGCACACCCAGACATCCCAAAGTCACCCTTACCGCTCGCCAAACTGTGCAGCATCACCGTGGTTACAGCATCCGTGGCTTATCGTGGCTTGGCAGCCCATTCTGGGGGCTGGCGTGGTTCAAGAGGGAGGTTGTGTATGTGTGTGTGTGTAAGACAGTGTGTATGTGTGTGTTTTTTTCTTCTTGGAGAGGGTTTGAAAGGAGGGATGGGGTGAGGGCGGGGCTGGGGCTGGGGGGTCCAGGATGAATAAGAGGGTCTTGCCAATCTGGACCATCGTCTGTTTCCAAATCAGCAGAGTCTCTCCAACCCTCGTCTTGTTCCGGCCGGTCTGAGATGATTGCTCGGGTGCCAGGGAATCTCTGAGTCCCACACTTGAAGAGATGCCCGAGGGGGGGAGAGACATACAGTACATATTTTACATACTTACATACAGTGCATTGATGTCGTCAAATGTATGGATTAATGTCCTTTCTTTTCTATTCCTTTGTTTTGCAGTGTTTAAATGTAATAAAAAATAGCCCCACGGGACTAAGACTTCGGGAGAGGTCAAAGTCCAACACGTAGTCCCTAAAAAACACTTTGATTTGATAATTTTCCTCAACCTTGGCTGCTGATCCTGAATCTCTGTTGCTTCGACACTGATATCAAATTCTGTGTTGCTTTGAAAAGACAATGAGGCAAAAAAAGACGTTCTTTAGGTGAGAACAATTTGGTGACCAAGCTAATGCTGTCATGCTAAGCATGCACCTTAGTAGCGACACAGGTTTGACTCAAACCCTGGGGTGCTTTGGCTACACAGCTAGATAACCTCTTTCCCAGCCCACAGGGTGTTTTGGAAAGAAGTACCATTTGTCCTACGTGGATTTTCCTAAGTCTTTTGTTAGAAAGATCCGGGAGAGTCCGAGAGTTCAGATAATACAATGGGACGATGTTGGCTACAGCAATTCTGTTTCCGAACAAAGGCTGCATTATTTAGACTCTGGGTACTTCTTTTTTTCACAGTTTCCAGAAAATAGCTCTCAAATAGCTTTTTTTAAACTCTTTTTTTTTGTTGCTGCCCCATTTCCTGTTCGGCATCCCTGTTATTAGATTTCCTGTTCCCCGAAGCACAGCTGGGGGATGAGTATGCGTCACCATGTGGATGTTTATGTTGAAAAACCTGGCATCTCTTCTGCAGTGCAGCCCTGGTGAAAGTTTATTTCCATCCACAATACAATAAATTAATAAATTAATGAATGAATGAGCAGTGTGGATTTTTTTTGCATTTCCCCTCATCCTTGACTATGTCAAGTATGTTGCTGTTTGTTTTCAGTTTTTTGTTAGGTCGACCAAAATGACTTTTATTTTGAAACTATTATGAAAAAGGAATTTTTTTCAAAACAAAAGTTAGCTATTTCTGCAGTGTGCTTCCCCCGGCCCCTTATGTGGCTGGGTTTTTTTGTTGGGTCGTCAAATTTTATTTTTAAATACTTTTTTTTTTAAATACAAATATTTTCTAAATAAAAGTTAGCAATTTCTGTTCTTCTTGGCATTTACCTTGGCTGTTTCCATCCGAAAAGTATAGGCTCTTTTTTAGTTTCTTACTTTGAAAACATAACAAAAAATATTATCTTCTAAATAAGTTCCCAAACCCCAAACTTTTGGGGGATGCAGGTGGGGGCAACAGATTTGATCATCTCTCTCTCTCTCTCTCTCTCTCTCTCTCTCTCTCTCTCTCTCTCTCTCTCTCTCTCTCTCTCTCTCTCTCTCTCTCTCTCTCTCTCTCTCTCTCTCTCTCTCTCTCTGTCTCAGGCGTCTTAAACGATATTGGTCGAAGAGAAGACAAAAAAAAAGAAAGAAAAAACCTAAAGCTGATGGATGACTTTTTTTCATCGGGTCACAGCTGACCTCAGCGCAAAGCAGGAGCGAGGAGCGGTTAAGATATATATCCCCTGATTTACTGACCGCTGCCCAGAGAGCATCAGGGGAAGAGTGATGCCACTCACGTCCAATATGGGGCTGTCATAGACCCCCGGGTCCTGCACCTTCATGACACTCAATCCCCTATCACACTCTCTCTCTTTGTCTCTCTCTTCCTCTCTCTCTCTCTCTCTCTCTCTCTCTCTCTCTCTCTCTCTCTCTCTCTCTCTCTCTCTCTCTCTCTCTCTCTCTCTCTCTCCTCTCTCTCTCTCTCTCTCTCTCTCTCTCTCTCTCTCTCTCTCTCTCTCTCTCTCTCTCTCTCTTCCCTTCGCTCTCTCGCTCTCTCGCTCTCTCTCTCTCTCTCTCTCTCTCTCTCTCTCTCTCTCTCTCTCTCTCTCTCTCTCTCTCTCTCTCTCTCTCTCTCTCTCTCTCTCACAACTCTCCCCCTTTTTGACTCTCTTTGAGTGTCTGTCTCTGATTTGCCTCTCCCTCTTTTTTGCAAAAA
>CM051009.1:9395915-9410915 GCA_027704905.1 Muraenolepis orangiensis
GAAAGAGAGAGAAAGAGAGAGAAAAAGGGGCAAGCGTGATAGAGAGAGAGAGAGAGGGACATATGGAGAGAGAGAGAGATAGAGAGAGGGAAAGATTGAGGGAGAAAGGGAGATAGAGGACAGAGGACAGAGGAGAGAGAGAGAGAGAGAGAGAGAGAGAGAGAGAGAGAGAGAGAGAGAGAGAGAGAGAGAGAGAGAGAGAGAGAGAGAGAGAGAGAGAGAGAGAGAGAGAGAGAGAGAGAGAGAGAGAGAGAGATAATGAAAGATTGGCTAATTGATATAGCGCAGGAGACGAGATGAATGGGATGTAGGCTATTAAGAGACACAACCAACCGTGATGGGAAGATAGAGAGAGAGAGAGAGAGAGAGAGAGAGAGAGAGTGAGAGAGAGAGAGATAAAGAGAGAGAAAGAGGGAGATAAAGAGAGAGAGAGAAATAGAGAGAGAGAGGAACTTACACCGTTCATGAGTTAATGCCGGCTACTGGGGGATTTTGGGGAGTTAGTGTGTGAGAGAGAGAGAGCGAAAGAGAGAGAGAGAGAGAGAGAGAGAGGAGAGAGAGAGAGAGAGAGAGAGAGAGAGGAGAGAGAGAGAGAGAGAGAGAGAGAGAGAGAGAGAAGGGGGGGGGGGGGGGTCCCAGCATCCTGTGGTCTCTGAAATCATTCCGCTTATTGGCCTGCAATGGGCTGGTTTCCTACACCTGTTCTTTCCTGACTGATCACGCCTGTTTCCACACAGTAGGGGCTCAAGCCCAGACACTTGCTTCCTTTCTCTCTCCTTTTTGTTAAGTCTGTGACTTTTGGGGTTTTTCATCCGGTTGTTTTTCTTTCTTCTATTCTCCCGTCATCCATCGTCCTTCACGGGCACCTTGTTATCTGCCTCGCCACGTCTCTCTCACTTTCTGTTTCACAACCTGTTCCTTTTGCTCTCTCTTCTTTCCCACCGTCTGTTCCCCCGTTTATTATGCCTGTTCACATCCATCTGTCGATCTCTCTCTGTCTCTCTCTCTCTCTCTTTCTCCCATATCTTTACCTCTCTCTGCTTATTTATGATACCTCTCCTGTTCCTAGTTCTCCCTCTCTCCCCTACCTCTCTTTCTACTATCCTTTCCTCCTCGCTCTGTCTCTCTCTCTATCTCTTTCTCTCTGTCTCGCTCTCTTTCCACCTCTCTCTCTCTCTCTCTCTCTCTCTCTCTCTCTCTCTCTCTCTCTCTCTCTCTCTCTCTCTCTCTCTCTCTCTCTCACCTCTCTCTGCCTCTCTCTCTTTCATCACTCCGTCTCTGTCTCTCCTCTTCACTATCACTTTTTTTCCCCTGCCATTCACATCTGTCTATTTTCTTTTTCACTCTAGTCGTCTCCTCTCCCTGATATTTTCTGCTTCTATAACTTCACTGTCTCTCCCTCAGTTTTTTTCTCTCTCTCTCTCTCTCTCTCTCTCTCTCTCTCTCTCTCTCTCTCTCTCTCTCTCTCTCTCTCTCTCTCTCTCTCTCTCTCTCTCCCTCTCTCTCTCTCTCTCTCTCTCTCTCTCTCTCTCTCTCTCTCTCTCTCTCTCTCGCACTATCATCTCTCCCACCGCCCTCTCTCCTCCCTCGCCTCTCTCTCTGAGCACAGTAAGCCCCCTTGATCTCAAACTGGGCCCTGCTCTCTCAACCGTCCCCTCATTTATGGGGGGAGAGAGACTAGCTAGTTTCCATGCGCAACTTACACGGAGACCCGGCTGTTTCTCTCTGTGTCTGTCTGCAGCGGGGGGGAGGGCAGGGAGGAGGGAGGCGGGGGGGGAGGGGAGGAGGGGGAGGAGGGGGAGGAGGGGGAGGAGGGGGAGGAGGGGGAGGAGGCGGAGGAGGGAATGGCTCAACGCCTGGCTGAACACGAGCCTCCTTACAGCCCATGAGGTGCCAGCTTACCGGGGTACACCTGTGTTGGACCCGGGCCCCCTGGGGTATCATCATATGGGGGGGGGGGGGGGGGAGGAGAGAGACCTGGGGGAGAGATGAGTAGTAGAATGGTGGAGGGCTGTGGAGGGGGGATTTGAAAAAGAGAGAAGGGAGGGAGAGAGAGAGAGAGAACAGAGAGGGAGGGAAACAGATAGATAGGAGTGGGGGATAAAGCCGAAGACAGAGAGGGAGGGAGAGACAGACATAGAAAGAGAGAGAGAGAAAAAGAGAGAGAGAGAGAGAGAGAGAGAGAGAGAGAGAGAGAGAGAGAGAGAGAGAGAGAGAGAGAGAGAGAGAGAGAGACAGGGAAAATTGGGTCTCTAGTCGTGGGGTGAAGTGAAGCAGGGCCAGTAATGTGAGGTGGCACATTACCCCGGGGTGGAGAGTCACTCAGGCCTGTCTGGGCCCCAGGTACCTCTCTCTTCCTCCCTCCACCCCGTTTCTCTCATTCACCTCTCTCTCTCTCTCTCTCCCACCACTCTCTCTCCCACCTCTCTCTCTCTCTGTATCCCACCTCTCTCTCTCTCTCCCACCACTCTCTCTCTCCCACCTATATCTCTCTATCCTGCCTCTCTCTCTCTCTGTATCCCACCTCTCTCTCTCTCTCCCACCACTCTCTCTCTCCCACCTATATCTCTCTATCCTGCCTCTCTCTCTCTCTGTATCCCACCTCTCTCTCTCACACCACTCTTTCTCTCCCTCACCTCTCTCTCTCCAACCTCTCTCTCTTTTTCTCTCTCTCTTGTTTCCGACAGCTCTCCGCTTATTTCTGCTACCTCTCCCTTTCCAAGTTCTCCCTCTCTCTCTCTCTCTCTCTCTCTCTCTCTCCTCTCTCTCTCTCTCTCTCTCTCTCTCTCTCTCTCTCTCTCTCTCTCTCTCTCTCTCTCTCTCTCTCTCTCTCTCTCTCTCTCTCTCTCTCTCTCTCTCTGAGCTGTGATCTGGACCAATCACAACCTTCAGACGACATTCATGGGCGTTCAGCACAGTTCAGTATCCTCGGCCCCAAGTCTCTTCGGCGGTTGCTTTAGCCTCCTACATATGGGGGGGGGGGGGGGGGGGTGATACACACTGTGTACAATGACAACCACACACACACACAAGCAACACCATCTGGGGATTTAGGATGGAATCGCTATTAGAACGACTGTTGGAGCGCACCCAATGGTGAAGTTTTATTTCCCTTCAAAAGGGGGAGTCAAATAAAACAGCAACAGCTGCGCCCTCAAGGCCGCTCACAGGTAGCTAGCTAACTTTGTTGATGACGATTTTTGTTGATGACATTTAGTCGGAAACAAAAACATAAAAATGCGAAATAGTAAATAAATAAACAGTGAAATACTCTCTGAGTATCTTTAGACACATAGCCCTAGACTGTCGGGTTCAAAACAAAACAAAAATGCTTACGAGTTAACAAGTTAAAGGCGTCAGCCGGAAAGTGTCAAGCCACCTGGTTATGTAAGTTAGCTAGCTAGCGAGGTGTTGCGAGGCACAGCAAACAGATATAAAATAGTTTCATATATTTTATCACTTGGCTGGTGTTGTTGTATTACAATATTGCCACTGTCTTTAACCGAGGGTCACTTACAAAAGAGCATTTGGTGAGCATTGATGTCAAGCTGTGACATTTAGCTGTGTCATTTCTCCGGTAACTTTCCTGTTTATTAATTACCTCCGCCATCCAAAGTGGAACGAAGGTTATGTTTTCCCTCTGTTTGTTTTTTGCTTTGTTTGTCTGTCTGTTGGTCTGTTCGCAAAATAACTCAAAAAGTTATTTACAGAATTGGACAAAACTTGGTTTTTAGATTAATTATTGGTCAAGGAACAGTTGATTCGATTTTGGCGCAGATCCAGATCCGAATCCAGATCCAGGGAGTCTTTTTTGTGGGTTGAAATGCTGTAGTACCTAGTTCTTTAGAATTGTAATAATATATTACTTTATTGTATACTGTGGTATGTTATTATTTATAATACTGTAGTACCTAGTTGCCTATTGTTGTAATGAACCCTTGCTGGGGTGAGTTTATATATATATATGCTAGTAGAGTATAAATATATATATATTAGGGCTGTCAAAGTTAACGTGTTAACGCATGTGATTAATCTCGAGACTTTAACGTTGTTAATAACTTTACGGAGGAACGTCCCCGTAAGCTCACATTGAAGTCCATTTTAAAACTCCCAGACCCTAGCATTAACAAATAAAGAGTGTTTATACATGAGTGTGTACGTCGCTAAGGGAGGACGATCCTCCCTTAGGGCGGGTCTAGCCAGAGGCTCTGTGAAACCAATCAGCAGAGCTCACTGGGCTGGTGAATACCCAATCAGAGTTTTGGGGGGCGGGTTATCATCATCTCTTGCGTCATTGATATAATTTTGCGTACTTTAAATTTATTTTAGATTTGAAACTTGAGATCCAAATTCAAAGCGTTCCAGGTGCATCTCGCCAAACGTAAAAAGAAAGCTTGGCTGACCGTGTATAGAACTTCTATTCAGATTTTCAGATTTTAATTTATTAATCGCTAAATAGCTATTTTTAATCAAGAAAATGAGAAGAACAAGAAAATATTGGTTTTAATTATTTGTGGCTGTGAAAATTGTGAGGCATCTTCCTTCCTCCCTGACTTTTACAACCACCAGCCGCCACTGATATATATATATATATATATATGTGTGTAGTGTGAGATGTGTGATGCAACAGTATCGGCAGCTAACATATGCATTCCCGCCCTGATTACGTGTGTGTGTGTGTGTGTGTGTGTGTGTGTGTGTGTGTGTGTGTGTGTGTGTGTGTCTGTGTGTGAAACACTGCATCGCTTTACACCTCAAAAGAGATTGAAGGCAGCCACAAAAGACATGCACGAAATGGTGATAATCTTAACAACACAACCAGAAAACATTACATCATAGAAGAGAGAACCAAGGCTGCTTATCGACGACTTAGCATACAGATTTGCTGACCGCCAGCTTCCCAAACTTTTTGCTTGGTCAAAGTGAGCGTTAGCGTCCTTCACAAAACATCACCGGGGAGAGAGAGAGAGAGAGAGAGAGAGAGAGAGAGAGAGAGAGGAGAGAGAGAGAGAGAGAGAGAGAGAGAGAGAGAGAGAGAGAGAGAGAGAGAGAGAGAGAGAGGGGAATTTCTACACAGACACACACACACACACAGATTCCTCTGGTATATTCGAACAGAAGCAGCACAGCTGCACATGTACAAAAAATCGGCCTCCGGGAACAACAAAAGAAAGAGTGAGAACAGAGAGAGAGAGAGAGAGAGAGAGAGAGATAGGGAGAGAGAGACAGAGAGAGAGAGAGAGAGAGAGAGAGAGAGAGAGAGAGAGAGAGAGAGAGAGAGAGAGAGAGAGAGAGAGAGAGAGAGAGAGAGAGAGAGAGAGAGAGAGAGAGAGAGAGAGAGAGAAAAGCAAAAAAAAGCAAAAAAGCCTGAGAAACAAGGGGGGAGAGAGAGAGAGAGAGGGGGAGAGAGAGGTTTTTTTCCAGGATGACAGAGCAGAAAGATGTCTGACAAGTGTCGAGAGGGATAAAGAGAAATAAAGAAGGAGAAGAAGAAACGTCCATCTTCCTTTTGTCTGTGTGTCTCATGTTGTGGTCTGCAACTGTCAGGCCGCTGTGGGCCGTGCACGGCCTCATCCCCCAGCAGCAGAGTACCACTGGCGCCCTGTGGCCCCACAGAGACCCCTAGTGGCGGAGGAGAGTTCCACCTGTATTTCGTTTTTTTTTGTCCTGCTGTACTTTGTACTGTTGTTTACGGTGGTACGTTGGTACGGTGACCATATTCGGCTTTTAAAAACGGAAACAGGGTGAGGGTAATGATTGAGAAGCACTTTGACCAATGTTTGCCAGAGAAGGGGTAAAGTTGTAGCCGACATGGCTGACCAATGGTGGCATGGGAGCGAGAAGGCGGGACATAAGAAGAAAGGTCAACATAGTGTAAAGTAATGCGACTGTAGGACGCAAAAGCCAAAATACGTTTTTTGGGTGATTTTGAAATCCCGGCTGGATGCATTTTTTACATCTGTTCCCCCTAGTTTGAGGGACTTGAGGCATATTCTTTTATACGACATGACTTCAGGTGAGTTTTGTTTCTGTTCTTAGTGGTTTGTAAGGTTGTTCTGACTAAGCCTTCAGTAAAGACAGTCGCACTTTCTAACTCTGAGTGTTGTCTGAGTACGGTTATTATCAGCATTGGCGACGACGAGTTTTCGTTCCCACCACCGTCCTCTTTCCTTGCACCTCCCGATGAGCCTCACGTTCCGTGCACTTGCTGGCATGAAGCACTCGAGACTTACATTACGGTCCTCAATGTGGACGCGCTGGGCGATGCACGTAAACAAGCCATGCTGATACACTGTCTCAGCATCGAGGGACAGCAGATTTTTTAAGAGCCTCGGAGACGTCACTGCCTACACAAGATTGTGTGAGGCTACATTTTTTTTTACAAAGGATTTTGTTTCGCCGGCGCAAACAATGAGCGAGTGAGTCCGTTCGCCCTTCTTGATGATCTTACCCTTACCAAGGCTGTGAACATTGCGTTCAAAGCCAAGTCGGCTGCGGGATACGCATTTCAGCTAGCTGGCCACGCACCCTATCTGCCCGGGCTCCTGGGGGGCTGTGCGTGTGCATCGATCTCAGGGCTGTGAACAAGGCAGTCATCCCAGATAAATACCCACTGCCCACAGTGGAGGAACTGACCACCCAGGTTTACGGCTCTACAACCTTCTCCAAGCTGGACCTCCGCCAGGGTTTTCTGCAGATCCCGCTGCACCCCGACAGCCGTTACCTCACCGGCATTTATCACCCACGCCGGAGTGTTCCAGTACACAAAGATGCCGTTTGGACAGCTCTTGGGCAGCTCTTTGGACTTGGGCAGCTCTTCCCCCAGCTGTTTCCAGACGATTATGTCCACCATCTTTACAGGCATCCCCGGAGTGGTCATTTATTGCGACGACATTGTGGTGCACGGTTCAACACCTACCCTCCACGACGAACGGCTGTGCCAGCTGCTCAGTGTGCTGGCCGAACACAACCTCACCCTGAACGAGGAGAATTGTGTCTTCTCCATGACCACCGTCAACTTTGTGGGGTTTTGCCTGACTGCAGAGGGCATCAGCCCACTTGCAGCGTCTCCCAGAACCCACCTGTCCAGCCCAAGTTGCTTTATTTCTTGGAATGCAAACTGCGCTTCCTTCCCCAGTACTCTCCGACCACAGCCCCACTACGCAAGCTGCTCAAGAAGGATGCGCCATTGGTCTGGCCTGTTCAGCAGCCGTCCAGCAGCTGAAGACTCATCTCGCCACCTGCTCGCACACTTTGACCTCTCAAGCCCCACATTCCTCACTTGTGACGCCTCCAACATGGCTGTGGGAGGGGTGCTTTCTCTGCTACAACTGCCACAGAGCCCGACTTCATCCAAATGCTCCATACTCCACTCCAGACTTCAGTCTCTCTTCAGGACCCCCAGCTGGCCTCAGAGCAGGAACCCGTGTTTTTGCATATGTTCTTGCACATTCTTCTGCACTGGTTGGCCCCCAAAGGTTCCAGAGGACCTGGCACCTTTCTATAGGGTGAGAGAGGAACTATCGTGCTGGGGCGAGGTCTGCGTAGCTCGTGGACACCGAACCGTCATGCCCAGTTGCCTACAGGCACGCATCCTAGCCATGGCCCATGAGGGTAATCTGGGCATTGTGAGAGTGAAGCAGCGATGTCGGGACCTAGTGTGGTGGCCAGGCATAGACAGAGCCCTTGAGGCCACGGTCAGGGACTGCACAGCCTGCCTCGTGAGTGTCGAAACTGGTCCTCCGACACCGCCACAGAACTGGCCTGACAAGCCTTGGACACACCTCCAGCTGGACATCTGCGGGGAACTCCATGGAGTCCTACACCACCAAGGTTTTTTTAGTGGTGGTCTATAATGGCCCCATTCAAAGTGGCCAGAGATCACCTCCGTCGGCTTTGACACTACCCGTGTGATAACGGATTTCTTGGACTCACTTTTCTCTCGGTGGGGGACTCCTGCTGCGATCACCACTAACGGCCTACAGTTCATCTCTGCAGAGTTTTCTGTCTTCCTGGAAGAAGGGGCATCAAAGACATCCAGTGGTAGCTCTGTACCACCCCCAGGCCAATGGGGGTGTGGAGAGAATGAACCAGACTCACCTGACCACCTGGCCAACGGGTTCCAGTCCAATGCAGCACTGCTCCACACCCTACTGCACTATAGAGCAACCCAACAGTCCACAACGGGCAGTACCCCAGCATTCCTCATGATGGGGCGTGAGATCCAGCTGCCCTTGGATCGGCTGCGAGCTCCGGCAGAGCCGGCACCACAAGCACAAGGGCGGGACAGTGTCATCAACCGCCAACGTAAGATGAAGATACGTTACGACAGAATACAACGGGCAAAGACACCACTCATCAAGGCCTTAGACTGGGTCAGAGTCGTCAGGCTCACAGGGACCACGAGCTGCTGTTGTTCTGGTCTATACCTATGCAGGTTACCGAGCAACCGGGGCCAGCAACATTCCGTCTGTCCGACGTGTCACGGTGTCATGCAAGCAGCCTTCGGGAGTGACACCGCCCAGCATCACAGCAGGCCTGAGGGCTGGCACTGATCCACAGGCTATTGGGTGGACCATCTGGACTTTCCAGCTGAGCAGCCATAGCTCCCGCCGACCAATAAGGGATAACTTTTTGTATTATTTTAGTATTGAGTTTTCATAGTAGTACATAGCCTGTCGGCTTCTCTACTCTTATAACTTTATACTCTTATCCCTGTGTTCCAAGAGACTTTTAATTTTCAGTGCCTTTGTTGTTTGTTTGTTGTTTTCTATTGGGGGGGGGGAATGTTGTGTATGCTGTCACGACTAACGTGACACACGTTATGCTTTACGATGTACTTGTGTTACGACATCTTGCCATAAAGCTAAGCTGACTAAGCCTTCAGTAAAGACAGTCGCAAGTTCTAACTTGGTGTCTGAGTATGGTTATTATTAGCATATAACAGGGATCGAACCTGGTACCAGGCTTTTCAGCCAGGAGTCCACCAATACCTATCCGGCTCTACACAGTCACTTTATTCACATATGCTGCACTTTCATCTGTGGTTTGTGTGTGTGTGTGTGTGTTGTTTGAGAGAGGGAGGTCACTTCTCCCACTCTCTCTCTCTCTCTCTCTCTCCGTCTCTCTCTCTATTTGTGTCTCCCTCTCTTTCTCTTTATGTCTCTCTCAATCTCTCTATATTTCATTCTCTCTCTCTCTCTCTCTCTCTCTCTCTCTCTCTCTCTCTCTCTCTCTCTCTCTCTCTCTCTCTCTCTCTCTCTCTCTCTCTCTCTCTCTCTCTCTCTCTCTCTCTCTCTCTCTCTCTCTCTGTTATTGTCTGTTATGGTGATCTCCAGGACAGGGCGAGATGCACGCAAATTAGCGAAGGCCCTTGTCGAAAATATTATCGGCCATTATCTTTGATCTAGCGGAGTAGCTAATTATAGGCCACCACTCTCCCCCATCTGGACGAGTAGCACGGCCGCCATCTCCGCCGCAATCAAGTCGTGAAAAGTGTTCTGAAAATGATCGGAAATTATTATGATTAGGTTAGTGTACCCCTCCAAGGCCAGGAGAGGTTGAAATGTAAGGACATTAAGAAGAAAAAATGGTTCAGGCTATCAGAGTTAGTTTCAAATCCGAAGCTATTTTGGTTATGTTTTGCTAGCCGCCTTTTCTAGCCGTTGTTATGTTTACAGGAAAAACCCATCTTATCGCTCCTGTCGTACGTTTGTGTGAGATTGTGTGAGATTGAGAGTTCATCGTGTTCTTAACTATAGAGTGAAAGGCTCAGTTCTGTCTGAAGATGAGAATAGGAGCGTGTGGGAGTGAGAATAGTATACATTCCAAACCCAGCACTGCTGTAGGCCTACACATGTCTCTGTTTCCCCAAGTCTGGCAGCAGGCGAGCAAATATATCTATCTTCGCAGCAGGGGTTTGTGCTCACAAATGAACAGAGAAAGAGAGAGAGAGGTAGAGAGGTATAGAGGTAAAGAGGAAAAGAGAGAGAGAGAGAGAGAGAGAGAGAGGCAGGGGTAGATCTGTCTGTGAAAGCAGCATTTCCCTCCCTCTCTCTCCCTCCTTTTCTCTCTTTTATCTTTCTCTCTCTCTCTCTCTCTCTCTCTCTCTCTCTCTCTCTCCTCTCTCTCTCTCTCTCTCTCTCTCTCTCTCTCTCTCTCTCTCTCTCTCTCTCTCTCTCTCTTAACTCTCCCAACTTTCTGAGATGATTTGCGTCCCCCCCTCCTCTCCTCTCTTCCCCCCCACCCGCTCCGATCGCCCCTGGTGCCTCTATCTGTACATCACACGGTCTGACGCACACCACCGCCCATGGAAGAAGAACAAAACCAGAGGCAACGCCAGCCGGTCCTGGGGCGGGGGGGGGGGGGGGGGGGGGGTGGGGGGGTGGGGTGGGGGTCCATGCCACAAAAAATATGCCAGGCAAGCAACTGTTTGTAGTATCTTGAACTGTTCAAGTATCTTGAACTGTTACCTGTAAGGCACCA
Source organism: Muraenolepis orangiensis (assembly GCA_027704905.1). Lineage (NCBI taxonomy): Eukaryota > Metazoa > Chordata > Actinopteri > Gadiformes > Muraenolepididae > Muraenolepis > Muraenolepis orangiensis. The sequence goes on from CM051009.1 coordinate 9,406,401, forward strand.
CCACCACCTTACTGACGGCAATAACATCAATCGGGACGATTTAGGGGCGGTTAATGTTTAAACCCGAGATCTACATCTCTACATCATGCTACTAGCACTTAAAGAAAGACAAGTTTTGGGCAAAACCCACCCACGGATGAATGGATATTAATTAGTAGAGTATCGACTTGAGGCAGGAGAAGCTAGAGCAAGTGGGGCCCATGTGTTGAACCTCCACTATGTACCTGTGATATATTAGCAACAACCACGGCAAGAGGCCTCTCTCTCTCTCTCTCTCTCTCTCTCTCTCTCTCTCTCTCTCTCTCTGTAAATGGATCCAAATGTGTGTCCAGAAGCAGCTTGCAGGCTTGCTAGCTAGCGGGCTATAGCTGTCCCCACAGCACAACAACGTAAGATTATTCTTCATCACAGTGTAAACAAGCGGCGGACGTTGGAGGGAAGATTGTTTTGAAAGCGTTTTTTATTATGATCGTTGAGAAGTAGCTGAATCTGGCGATGGGTCAATGGCCACAATAGGCCCCAAGGGCGCGATTCAAACCGAGTCGGGTAGACACACATCACTTCACACAGGATCACAGGGAAAACAAACATCTTTCTTTCTTCTAGAGATATATTTGAAAATATGTCTATGGTTGACGTTGAAGTAACCTTTTTGGACGGATTTTGTCCAAAAATGTATATCAGAGAAGGTCATGTCATGCGAGTGCGTTATTTGGCTTCACCAGAGGTTGCTCTGTTTTAAAAGATTCAAGAATCAGTGTTTTTTTGCTTCATGTGTAACAAGTACAATGGAATGATTCACTCACCATTCACTCCCGCAGTATGAATGCTTCCAAACAATAATATGAACAACAATAAAGAAAATACAGAAAGTCAGTTGATGGATAAAACCTAAAAATAAAAACATTGCTTTGGACAAAAGCGTCTGCTAAATGACTGTAATGAAATGTAATCTAAAGTAATCAACAGTATGAAACAGTGAGAAGGGTATGATTGGATTGGTAGTTTGTTAGTTAATAGTTGATTTTGGACTTGAGGGTTGGACAAAAAGTATTGCTACCTTTTCTTTTTGTCGATCCAGACGCCTGGAAGAAAAAAGTACAGGGAAGAGGTTCAGAACTATTGATGTTTTAGTCAAGATGGCTACCTGGTCTTCCTGAGTGAACTCCTTCTAATGAAGGCGATAGTGTCGCTCTGCAGAACTCAAATCTGTCCATTGTTGTTGCGGGTTATTTAACATGGTATTTTTCTCGGTGTTTTTTATACGTGTGTGTGTGCAACGCATTCTCATGAACCGGTTCGCAGGATTCCCTACGAAAAAACTGTGGGTTTTGTATCGTAGGAATCGTACATACAGCAATCAGTGCGCATGCAAGTCAATTTTGTTTACGCCCCTTTCAGCTGGCGAACAGAGCAGCTGAAATCATGTCTAAGTTAAAAATATTTGTTCAATGAATGTATACAATCTTTTTTTAGTTATGGCGAAGATTCTGCAACATGTATATCCGTTGCTATGGTGACACACAAAAGTTCCCCCCCCCCCCACTCAAAGGGTGCCCTTTGAATCTGGAACTTGTGCCACGTTTGAAGGCTTACAGGGAAGGCACAAAATGTGTAACAGACATGGGATCAACAGTTTTGGAAATTGGGGCAGTTGGGGGAGTCACTCAGCAGGGTCACAACCTGTAAGAAAACATGATTTCACCCTCTTACAAATAAGAAAGATCAAATCTGACCAAGCCAGTGTGTTTCTCGGCCAGTAAACCCTATAATAAGATGGCAAGGCCCGCTGCCTTTGAGGTTGATGTAGTGAAAGTGCCCGCAGGTGCTGGTGTGGAAAGCCCTGCTGAATAAATAGAGCTCCGGCGGCTAATGGATGCTACACACACACATACACACACATACACGCGCACATATATATATAGACACATATATACAGAAACTGTGTATACACACATACACACACGCACACATATATATACAGACACATATATACAGAAACTGTGTATCAATTATAACCACGATTTTGATTTGGATGCTTTACTCTGATGGCCAAATTTAAAGCAAAAAAAGTTGTCCACAAAAAAAACAAAAGTTGTCCACAGGGTTAGATCAACGGGACTGCTTTTGGGGAAGTTCTGGGGACAAAACCAAATTATCTTCACTTTCATTTTGATTTAGTGATGCTTATTGTTCTTGTATTGTTCTTGTTCACATGCTCACTACGATTGCTGTAGATTGTGTGCATGTGATAGTTTGCTGGAACATTTTCTGAGACTTTCTGACCCTTCCCCTCACAGGAAGTCCCGTAAACTTGACGTGCCGGGCGTTCTTCGGCTACAGCGGCGATGTCAGTCCGCTCATCTACTGGATGAAGGGTGAGAAGTTCATCGAGGACCTGGACGAGGAGCGCATCCAGGAGAGTGACATCCGGTGAGTGAAAGGGACCATACCGGTCTGGATTAATGGTCAATGTGTAAAGTGGACTGCATTTTATACAGGAGGAGCCGGGGGATCGAACCGGCAACTTTCCGGTTGCCAGACAACCCCACTCAACCTTCCTGAGACACTGCGACGATAGCACCATAGTAACCGCCTTGGCTTCACGAAAAACAATTTCTCAAAATAAATTTGGGATAAGACATTGTGTACAGAACTTAAGAGAAAAGATAATTGTTTTCACAAACTCTTCACCATCGCATTGCTGTGTGCTGACACCACGCGCAATTGATTCCAAAAGGCAAAAGTGCTATATTGCTATTTTTTACGTGTAAACAATACAAAAGTATTTAAACATGAAACTTGAAAATTAACAAAAAGGGGAACCACTGGACTGGAAAAACAGTCTTTGACAGAATTGGTACAACAAGACTGTCAGACATTTTGCTCAGGGACATTGATACTTACAGAAACACCACGGAGTACATCAGGGTTTTGAACCCAGTCAAACAGCCCCCAAAGCACTATAGACGCTTATATGCCCAAAGACCCAGCAAAGGCAGGGGAGAAGATGCAAATGATCTGCATCGAATTGAAATCTCCCTTTTTTTTTCATTTGTAATTTGTATTTGCATATATGTATACTAAGGTATTCAATATTTCCAGGGCAATCAGGGCACCACATGTCTTTCATGGAGAAGCATGCCCAGGCTAAATGTTTTATAAAATCCGGCTTGTTCCCTCCGCCACAAGCTTTGTCCCTCCATCTGTCAAACCAAAAAAAGGTTTGACGTTTTCGCCGGGAAACAACCATTAGCGTTATTCTTTCTGGGTTTCGGGTGGATGGGGGTTGTCGCTCGCGTAGAACCCGCTTGTACTCTTCAAACGATTTCCCGCCCCCCCCCCCCCCCCCCTACATTGGCCTCCTCCTCCGCTCTTAAGCCTTGTTTAAAACCAGAATGGTTTTGGTAGAATGGTTAACATCATTCATTCAATTGTCCGACATGGTGTGTATTATGCATGTATTATGTGTGTGAGTGCAGCTGGAATATATAGTGGAGATTGCTCCACTCTGTGTGTGTGTGGGGTGGGGGGGAGGGGGGGGGGGGGGGTGTGTGATGAGAAGATTGATTGTGAAGATACTGCTTTCACGCTCCGATGTTCTTTTGCATTGCAAAACCCAGGCGGACAAATTTTTTTTAAAGCGTAGCGCAAAAAGGACAGCGATGTGAACTACATTTGAAGCAGAAAGTCGAGCAACTAAAAAAAAAACCTTGTTTAGTTGGAACTGTGTTTTTTCGACACAAACAGGAGACCGAGATGGTGAGATCTGTAAATTGTTCCATGTTTTTAGAAATAGTTTGAAAAATGGAATGCTTTCGTAGAAAGAAATATAAATCGTGGAGAGTAAAAACCAAAGCTTTTATTTATTTTTGACTTTTGTGAGCCTTACAAAACATCCCATTTAAATAAACACAAAAACGCAATAAGGAACGAGGGAAGCATCCCCCCCCCCCCCCCCTCACAACGGCGACGTGAAAAAAAACATAAAAATCTGCGTGTTCGAGGCTTGTGCCCTTTCCTCTTCTGCCGGGGTCAAGTTCCGAGGTACGACAGACCGTGTTTAACAAGGATGAAGTCAAGCCTTGTTGTCCGCCGCTTTGCTAAAAAAGACGTATCGTAAAAGCCGCGGAATTAAAGGTCACCGTTCTCGGCTCGTGCCGGAGGGATTTAGACGGGAAGGGAAAAATCGGTGAAATCTGCGCGGGGGGTTTTGCGGGTGGAACCTTCGAGGATAACGCCGTTCCACTGGGACCCGAGTCCTTAAAGCAGGCCTTGTTTCTCCCAAAGGGGAAACCCGGTAATTAATTATGTTGTCGCTACACAGCGAGGGGGGAGGGGGGGGAGGTTACTTCGGATTCTGAGTGTCCCCAGACCCCCACCGGCTCTGGTCCTAAGAACGAGGGCCTCCGATGTCTTTAGATTGTTAACGCTTGTTAGGATTTAGCAATCTGTCAATTCTGTGTATCCGATGATTTGTTCCATTTCAGAATTTTAAACAACATTACAATACTA
>CM051009.1:9423415-9495915 GCA_027704905.1 Muraenolepis orangiensis
CTGTCTCTCCTACCCTCTCCTCGTCTCACCTACCCCTCTCTTTCTCTCCTCCCTCTCTCATCTCTCCTCCTCTCTCTCCTACCCTCTCCTCTCTCCTCCCTCTCCGTCTCTCCTACCCCTCTCCTCTCTCTCTCCTCTCCTCTCTCACCTCCCTCTCTCTTGCTCTCTCCCCTCTCTCATCTCTCCTCCCCTCTCCTTGTCTCTCCTACCCCTCTCCTTCTCTCTCCCTCTCCTCTCCTACCCCTCTCCTCTCTCCTACCCTCTCCTCTCTCTCCTACCCCTCTCTCCCTCCCCTCTCTCTCTCCTACCCCTCTCCTTGTCTCTCCTACCCCTTCCTCGTCTCTCCTACCCCTCTCCTCACCTACCCTCTCTTTGTCTCTCCTACCCCTCTCCTTGTCCTTCCTACCCCTCTCCTTGTCTCTCCTACTCCTCTCCTTGTCTCTCCTACCCCTCTCCTCATCTTTTCTACCCCTCTCCCTGTCTCTCCTACCCCTCTCTGCCTCTCCTACCCCTCTCCTTGTCTCTCCTACCCCTCTCTGCCTCTCCTACTCCTCTCCTGTCTCTCATACCCCTCTCCTTGTCTCTCATACCCCTCTCCTCGTCTCTCCTACCCCTCTCCTTGTCTCTCCTACCCCTCTCCTTGTCTCACCTACCCCTCTCCTCATCTCTCCTACCCCTCTCCTCGTCTCTCCTACCCCTCTCCTTGTCTCACCTACCCCTCTCGTCATCTCTCCTACCCCTCTCTGCCTCTCCTACCCCTCTCCTCGTCTCTCCTCCCCCTCTCCTCGTCTCACCTACCCCTTTCATCCTCTCCTACCGTTCTCTACCTCTCCTACCCCTCTCTGTCTCGCACTCAATCCACACATTTAGAGCAGACTAGTTGTAACATGGGTATAAATGGCAAACATAGCAAAGTATTAAGTGGATGATACTAGATAGATAGATAGCTAGATAGATAGACAGATAGATAGATAGATAGATACATACATACATACATACATACATACATACATACATACATACATACATACATACATACATACATACATACATACATACATACATACATACATACATCCTCCTCACATACCCCTCTCTTCCTCATCCAACCTGCTCTGTCTCACCTCCCCCTCTCTGTCTCACATACCCCTCTCTGTCTCACATAACCCCGCTCTGTCTCACATACCCCTGCTCTGTCTCACATACCCCCGATCTGTCTCACATACCCCCGCTCTGTCTCACCTCCCTGCTCTGTCTGACCTCCCCCGCTCTGTCTCACCTACCCTGCCCTGTCTCACCTACCCCACTCTGTCTCACTTACCCCGCCCTGTCTCACCTCCCACTCTCTGTCTCACATACCCCTCTCTGTCTCACATACCCCCGCTCTGTCTCACATACCCCGCTCTGTCTCACCTCCCCGCTCTGTCTCAACTACCCTATTCTGTCTCACCTACCCCTCTCTGTCTCACCTCTCCCGCTCCGTCTCACCCCACCCGCTCCGTCTTACGTAACCCTCTCCGTCTCACCTCCCCTCCTCACCATCTCCCCCTTTCTCAGTCTCACCTCCCCCTTTCTCAGTCTCTCCTACCCCTCTCCTCGTCTCACCTACCCCTCTCTCAGTCTCTCCTACCCCTCTCCTGTCTCTCCTACCCCTCTCCTTGTCTCTCCTACCCTTCTCCTCATCTCTCCTACCCTCTCCTTGTCTCTCCTACCCCTCTCCTCGTCTCACCTACCCCTCTCTCATCTCTCCTACCCCTCTCCTTGTCTCTCCTACCCCTCTCCTCGTCTCACCTACCCCTCTCTCTCTCCTTCCCTCTCCTTGTCTCTCCTACCCCTCTCCTCGTCTCACCTACCCCTCTCTTGTCTCTCCTCCCCTCTCTCAGTCTCTCCTACCCCTCTCCTTGTCTCACTTACCCCTCTCCTTGTCTCTCCTACCCCTCTCCTTGTCTCTCCTACCCCTCTCCTCGTCTCTCCTACCCCTCTCCTCGTCTCCTACCCCTCTCTTGTCTCTCCTCCCCTCTCTCTCTCTCCTCCCTCTCCTCTCCTCCTCCTCTCCTCCTCTCTCTCTCTCTCCCTCTCCTCTCCTCTCCTCCCTCTCCTTCTCTCTCCTCTCCTCTCCTCTCTCTCTCCTCCCCTCTCCTCTCTTCTCTCCTCCTCTCCCTCTCTCCTCCCCTCTCTCCTCTCCTACCCCTCTCCTTGTCTCTCCTACCCCTCTCTGCCTCTCCTACTCCTCTCCTGTCTCTCATACCCCTCTCCTTGTCTCTCATACCCCTCTCCTCGTCTCTCCTACCCCTCTCCTTGTCTCTCCTACCCCTCTCCTTGTCTCACCTACCCCTCTCCTCATCTCTCCTACCCCTCTCCTCGTCTCTCCTACCCCTCTCCTTGTCTCACCTACCCCTCTCGTCATCTCTCCTACCCCTCTCTGCCTCTCCTACCCCTCTCCTCGTCTCTCCTCCCCCTCTCCTCGTCTCACCTACCCCTTTCATCCTCTCCTACCGTTCTCTACCTCTCCTACCCCTCTCTGTCTCGCACTCAATCCACACATTTAGAGCAGACTAGTTGTAACATGGGTATAAATGGCAAACATAGCAAAGTATTAAGTGGATGATACTAGATAGATAGATAGCTAGATAGATAGACAGATAGATAGATAGATACATACATACATACATACATACATACATACATACATACATACATACATACATACATACATACATACATACATACATACATAGAAGGATACTAGATAGATATATATGGATACTAGATAGCAGTGGCAAACCGAGTCTATCACAACTGGACCTTCTGTAGAACACACCCCCCCCTGATAAGATTGTCGCAGCCAATTTACATGTTGACCATAGTTGTCAAAGAACTGTCCATGTAGTGAAGTAACAGCCCAACACAGCACAACCACACAAAGGCGAATGACTGTACTGGTACTGTACTGTAGCTTGCTACATCGTCACACACAATTAGGTTTCATAGAAAAATGGCTGCCACACAACCACCTTCGTAAAAATGACCAATGCAAAGAAAGATCAAGTCAAAACTCTCAATGCACAACTATGCTTAACAAACACAATCCAAACATATGCTCTCATTCAGTTTAAGGGGCATTCGCTCTAGGATAAAGAGTACCTTGGTTGAAGGATATTCTTCCCAGCAACCCAGAAAAATATCTGATTGGTTCGAGTGGTTTTATCTGACACAAAACCACTCGAATACGTAGTGCATCGACCGAGAAAGACAAACAAATCAACGTAACACTGTAATATAACAGATAACAACACAGATACGATTCTCATTTATTCATTTTATTTAAATTGTATTAAATTGTATTAATTCAATTAATTCAATGTTTTGTTTTGATTCATCTGAGAGTTCCAGGGTCTTCTTTGAATACCTTGAAGGCCCTGATGGTTCACCACTGCTAGATAGCTAGATAGATACTTGACAGATAGATAGATACAATATATACTTGATAGATATATAGATATATAGATAGATAGATAGATCGATAGATCGATAGATCGATAGATCGATAGATCGATAGATAGATAGATAATATATCATTCTCACATATGCATAGATAAGCATTCACCATACAAACAAAAGCAATGGAAGCAATGGAATGGACATCTTTTCCCCGGCAACAAAGAGAAGAAGAACTAGAGAGAAGAAGCAGCAGTGGGCATCTGGGCCCGGCATACTTAACCAACTGTGATTGGACCCCGTGATTGGGAATGCAACCTGAGACACAAAAGAAAAGTTTTAATTCAATTTCCCACTAATGACTCTCTCTCTCTTTCTCTCTCTCGCTCTATGGCGGGAATTAAATAGAATAAGTGTTTTCAGAGAGAGAGAGAGAGAGAGAGAGAGAGAGAGAGAGAGAGAGAGAGAGAGAGAGAGAGAGAGAGAGAGAGAGAGAGAGAGAGAGAGAGAGAGAGAGAGAGAGAGAGAGACACACAAACACACACAGGGGAGAGAGAGATCATTAGAAAGCAATAATGGGATAAATGCAAGAGGTTGAAGGCATTTTATAGAGAGAGAGGGAATGAGAGAAAGAGGGGGAGAGAGAGAGTGTGAGAGGCTATTCTCATCAAGGAAAGCTGTTCTCTACATGCTCCTCTCGCCTTAGACCGTAAGTAAACTGGCAAAAGTTGACATGGAAGCCATTTTTGGCCAGGCGTCTCTCTCTGTCTGTCTGTCTATCTTTATGGCTAGTACTCTGTCTGTCGATGTACCTATCTCATATCAACTCTATCTAGAAGTATGTATATATATATATATATCTTCTCGAGTATCTATCGACCAATCTACCAATCTATTTATCTATCTAGTATATATCTAGTATGTATCTATCTATCTATCTACCTTTCTCTCTCTCCCTCCCTATCTACAGTATATATATATACATATACATGTATATATATATATATATATGTATATATATATATCCATCTAGTATCCATCCACCTATAACATGTGCTGAGGTGAAGGACAGGGCAGTTACACAGCATCACTTTAGTGTACATATTCATAGATGTGATGCATTATTTGTGTAAAGTAAATTCACCTGTATTTAATTCAAATCAGACGTACTATTATATAGTAAAACCAGCTATGCACGTAAATCACGTCAATTGTCTTATCGCAACTCAAAGAAACACCACCCTGTCATGGTCAGCCATGCGTTCTCTTTACGTTTGGTGTTGAGTTACGACTTTTGGAATTCGTAAGTTTCAAGTCTGAAATATATTAAAATATAGTTGTCTGAACGCGGATATAATGAATGACACAAGACAGATCCTTGTATGATGATAACGCCGCCCCCCAGAACTCTGATTGGGTATTCACCAGTGCTGTGAGCTCTGCTGATTGGTTTCCACAGAGCCTCTGGCTATAGACCCGCCCTAAGGGAGGATGGTCCTCCCTTACCGCCGTACACACTCATGTTAAACACCAGGACTCACCGGCCGCCCGGGTCCGGGGGTTTTATAATAGACTTCAATGGAGAGCTTGGGGAGGATGGTCCTCCTGTTGTGCCTTTGAAGTGTTAAAATAGTAATATTGTTCGTATTTTCACAGATTAATCTGTTATATTTATTATTTATATATTTATATATTTATTATTATTTATTTTTCTCTTGCAAGTTGATTTTACTCTGAAACTTTAGGGAGGATGGTCCTCCATTTCCTCAATGGACGAGCCTCCACTGATGTATGTGTATACAGTATACATATAACAATTGTGGAGGATAAATAGTCACTTCTACCATTAATCCAAATTATTACTGATGGATCTCTCTCTCTCTTTATCTATGTCCCTTTTCCATTTGACCTCTCTCTCTCTCTCTCTCTCTCTCTCTCTCTCTCTCCTCTCTCTCTCTCTCTCTCTCTCTCTCTCTCTCTCTTTCCACCATATAGAGAACAAAGATTACGATGCCTACCTGTCCTACACCAAGGTGGAGCCGGACCAGTGGAGTCAGGAGACGCGTGAGGAGGAGCGCTTTGCCCTGGAGATCCTCCCTGACGTGCTGGAGAAGCACTTTGGGTACAAACTCTTCATCCCAGACAGGGACTTGATCCCCACCGGAAGTAAGCTTTCTCTCGTGGACGATCTACCAGTTGTGTGGAATGTATTTTCGTATTCGGTTTTCCGATTTTAATTTTTTGTTTGTTTTTGTTTTGTGTTGCCCATGACATTTGTTTGTCTTTTATTTATTGTTGTTGCCGTTTTTTTTTGCGTTATGCATGTGGTGACGCAACCCATGTTCCCAGACGTAACCGAAGATTGTTATTGGATGCATATTTGTTTTTAGGGAAAGGGGTTATTATTCGATTATATAAGTGATTGAGTACACAATATAGTGTGGCTCAAGCTGTGACACCTTAACTTAAAAGTAAAGTTAAACTTGGAAATGTGTAGCAAGATACAGTTAAATACGCATCTCATCCATTAATAATATTAATATAATACCAACACAATTTACATCATCACCCCTTGGTTATCAAATAATGGCTTTTATATGAATATATATAAATAGGTAGAGTACATACCAACATATGGAAAATTTGATTGGATTCATGATTTGAGTAATTATTCAAGTTTCTTCAGTGACTTTAAGATAAAGTAAAAAAAAACACAAATGGTTGAAAAAATAGACTTCGGTTGAGTCTGGGATTCATCTCAAGCATGGCTTTGTGTCAGTGGGTGGTCGTCGTTGGGGTTTATTCCTGTTATATTTTTGTTTGTTTGTCTGTCTTTGTTTGTGCACCAGACACACGACGACACTCAATTCAGAAATTGCGGAGCGATCTATTTCAAATAAACAGGAATAAAACATCATCTGGTGTCAAAAACAATATGAACCCAACCTTCAATAAAGCATTCGTGTCGACACTGCTGCGACATAAACAAATATATAATCGCAAATATATATAAGGCAACGGGGTCTACATTTGTAATAATAAACCGTCAATTTGTCGTACTAGAGAGAGCCGACACGCTGAAAGAAGTCGTATTTCCGCTCCCCGGAAAGATTTTTTTCAGTTTTCTGAGACGTATTAGTTTCATTTAAACTGGCGTGCTGTGCTCAGCACGAACACGCACGCACACACGCACACACACACACACACACACACACACACACACACACGCACGCACACACACACACACACACACACACACACACACACACACACACACAAGCACACAAACACTTATCTTTTATGTATGTTCCTGATCTCGGGGCCTCTTCTCCTCATGAAGGAGGCTCTTGATGTATTTTTATAAGCATTCTTCTTTGCCAGGCGCTTAGTTTATTCGGGGTCCATCAGTCATGCTTGAAACACTGCTCACACGTCCACGTGAAGGGACTCATTATGGAGGATAACGGCGTCCGCCAAAGGGTACCAAGACATTACGCTCAAGACAAGGAGCGGTACTTCATGCATGTGGGTACAACAGGCCGCTACGATAAGCATATACATCTCTACGATAGAGACCCATGCAGGTAAATAAATAAACATCGGCATCGACGGCTACGCAGGCAGTCAGAGTGCGCGCGACACACACTTCTGTGTCAAAAGGAAAAAGGAAGGAAAACGGTGAATAACTCGACCCACTTTGAGACGTGCCAGGGAAACTAAACACACACACACACACACCTCCTTGCATGATGCCTTGCACCTTTCCACCCCCCCCACCTGTGTGTGTGTGTGTGTGTGTGTGTGTGTGTGTGTGTGTGTGTGTGTGTGTGTGTGTGTTTGTGTGCCTTGGCGGTGCCTTGGTGGTGCCTTGGCTGATGCATGTTTACGCTGTGTTAAATGAACGCACATCCCCCCCTCACATCCCACTCGTCGCATCCGTTTGATTACCTCATCAGCCACGGCGTGGGATGAGTTTCACGCCACCGTCGCCACGGAGACGACATGATTAGGCGGAGGCCTCAATTCTGAACGCATCTCACTGATTCTCACTCATCTGCGGGGCCTCCGTTCTATATACATACCTCCCCGCCCTCCAGCCCTCCAACATCATCACCACCTTCTGTAATCCCGAATTATATGGCTTGTCGGTGACGGTGCCGAGCCACGAGGTTGTGCGGGGAGAATCCCTCGATAGCCAATAGACGAAGGCAATCTTCCCTACTAAAATTCTAAAAATGTAATTCTAAATGTTAAGTATAGGTTTCATTTTTATACAGTATATATTAATATATATTTTTATAGTTTATTAACGTATTTATAAATAATTATGTATTACTATATTTAATATATTTTATATAATGATCTATTTACATCGCTATTTCACGTTCCGAACAAAGTGGTTGTTTTGTTCGGAATGTGGTAGCTGGCGGTGAGATCGGCGTTCTTGACGGTATCTGCTGGTAGACGGACGGAGGAACCTTTTCTTGGCCAGCGCCGCTTGCTATTTCTGTATTCACGGCAGACTTTTTGGACAGCTACATTGGGGACAATGCTGTATATTTTTCAGTATCATTTATTTTTATAAAATAATACAACTGGCTGGGAGTCGTTTTATAGATCTATATATATTTATTTTTTTACTTCCTTTATATATTTTTCTCCCATCTGAGGGTTTTTTAATACCAAGCGTCTCACATTAAAAACCAGAACTGGGGCTTTTGCGTTTCACAGCCGCCATAACAAGAATGGAACTTTCTGGCTCAAAAAGTAAAAGTCACCCCTGAGTATTGTAAACGTTTTGAAGTGTTAGTGGCACGGATTTGTTCACAATGTGAAACACCCCCAAAAAAGTCTAAAAACGATATATATAATTATGTATATATATGTATATATAAAATAGATATTTTGGCTCGTTACAAAGCAGTATATGTGCGATAAACACAGAACGAGGGATTTTTACACTTTACTTTGGACATTTCCGCCACTCTTTCACCACCACCACCACCACCCACCACCCACCCACCACCACCACCACCACCACCACCACCTGTGCTATGACACTATGACGATGCTTCTCTGCCAAGTCACTGCCAGTCACACTCTGAATGTCTATTATCCAGGTTTCACCAACGATCATTTCCAGGATGACACAAGACTACTTAGAGGTATTTTTACAATTCCCTTCCCTTCCCCAACGCCATGACCCCCCCCCCCCCCAACACACACACACACACACACACACACACACACACACACACACACACACACACACACACACACACACACACACACACACACACACACACACACACACACACACACACACACACACACACACACTGATGACATCGTTACAGACTCATTAGCATGCTTCCAATGAGATTCTCCATGTTGGTTCTGCGTCTTGCTAGTCAGCGAGTTAGCAGCTGAACACTGAGGGGAATAGCATGTAGCAACACGGTTGTTGTGTGAACACCAATCAAATTGGTCTGTGCCTTTGTGTCTTTGACATTTTTGTGTGATTTCAAGCCATGGGTTTACATTGAAAATCACAGTTACATTTTTTTAATCAATTTTGTTGTACCACTTTTATACGACCAAGATCACAGGTTTGTGTTTCGATATGGGCGTAATTTCCCATCATAGGATAGAAGATTATGTACATTACGAGCTTAAATGAGCACTGTAGCGGCTAATTTGAGTCTGACGCTCCCCGTTCAACCATGAGGTGACTCAAAGTCACACGGCTCTCGGGAGCTTTCTCCTCCACGGTGGATAAATGGTTATGTGATCCGCTGTGAGTCTGAGCCTGTAATGTATCGTCACCCACAGCGCTATAGATTCGAGAACCCTGTTCTTGAATCTCTCTCTATCTCTTTTTGTGGTTTTTTTTCTTCCGTTGAACCTCGACGTGAAACACACACACACACACCCACACACCCACACACACACACACACACACACACACACACACACACACACACACACAACATCAACACACTAACACACCCACACACCTAACATCCAACACACCAACACACCCTAACACAACCAACACCAACACACAACACACCAACACACCAGCGAGGGGGGCTCGATGCTAACGTCTCGGCCCTCATCAGCATCTCAGTAGCCGCCGCCAGCTTATTACAGGGATTGAAAGAAGGAGACGTTTGGGTACACTCCAGTGAAGAGAGAGATAGAAAAAGGAGAGAGAGAGAGAGAGAGAGAGAGAGAGAGAGAGAGAGAGAGAGAGAGAGAGAGAGAGAGAGAGAGAGAGAGAGAGAGAGAGAGAGAGAGAGAGAGAGAGAGAGAGAGAGAGAGAGAGAGAGAGATGTTAGCATTTCAGAGGAGACATTCCACTTGGGAGACATTGTGTAGTTATGGGCTCTGCTACACACACACACACACACACACACACACACACACACACACACATAAACAGCATGCATGCAACACATTAGGCCCGGTCACAGGCTTTGATTGGGATCACAAGGCAAGGTTTTTAGCGTCTACCTGCTTCTCTCTTGTCTGTGGCACAGCTCAGAGACACGATATTATCCTACACTCACGCCGCCGCACCCGCAGGTATCTTAGCTGGCTAGGCCCACAAACTACGACTTGTTTTCGTTAGGTAGTTAGCTTACTAGTTAGCTAACGGCCACACCCAATTTCGCAGCGTTGCACGTCGAAACTAATGCCGCATTCCAGACAACTAGTTGTGAGTCGTATTTATTTCCGACTTCAAACTTTCGGGTTCCAACCTCGAAGCATTCCAGGTCGCCATCGTTCCATTAATTCTCGACTTACAAAAGTTGTCTGGAACGCGGCATTACATCCACCAATTATACAAGTCTAGCATCTGAGCTAGCATCCAAGCTTCCGCTATTGTGTCCCATGTGCTTTTTTTTACGCCACCTCCATCTCTCTCCCTCTTAGCCTACATCGAGGACGTGGCACGCTGCGTGGACCAGAGCAAGCGCCTCATCATCGTCATGACGCCCAACTACGTGGTGCGGCGGGGCTGGAGCATCTTCGAGCTCGAGACGCGGCTGCGACACATGCTAGCTAGTGGCGAGATCAAGGTCATCCTGATCGAGTGCGCCGAGCTGCGGGGCATCATGAACTACCCGGAGGTGGAGGCGCTGAAGCACAGCATCAAGACGCTCACCGTCATCAAATGGCGTGGTGCCGCCGCCAGCAACCACCCAACCTCCCGCTTCTGGAAGCAACTGCGCTTTGAGATGCCCTTCCGCCGCACCGAGGCTGACGCCGGTGGCGTCGGCAGGGTGGCGCCGCACGAGCAGGCGCTGGACGTGGGCGAGAGGGGCCCCTTCGGCGAGCTTCAGACCGTCTCGGCCATCGCCACCGCTGCCGCCATGGCCACGACGACCACTGCCGCCGGCCACCACCCCACTCTGCGCTGCTCCTCCAACTCCTCCTCCTTCCAGCGCCTCCACGTGGCGGCACAGCCACGGCCACCACCGCAGCAGCAGCAGCAGCAACCACAGCAGCAGCCGCAGAAACACTACTACCGCGGCGGCTACGACTACGAGCTGACGCGCCATGGCACCACCCTGCCACCGCTGTCCCTGTCGCTGGTGCCGGGAGGCCCGCACACCTACTGCAACATCCCCATGACGCTGCTCAACGGCCAGCAGCACAGGCCACCGCTGCAGCACGGCAAGGCGGCGCGGCAACGCAGCCTGGAGGAGGCGCACCCCGGCAACCCCGCCATGCTGCCACTGTTGCCCCGGGAGACAAGCATCTCCAGCGTCATCTGGTGATGATGTGCAGGGAAGAGGAAGAAGAAATAAAAACACAAAAGCGCCGATTTGGTGGGAAAAACGTGATGGATGGACTGACTGACTGGCTGGCTGGCTGGCTGGCTGGCTGGCTGGCTGGCTGGCTGGCGGAGGTGGGCAGAAGTGGGGAATTGGTTTCACAGATGTCCGGGATTGTTTCTTTCTGGCGAGGGTCTCGTGGGGAGTTTCAGGGGAGTCAACGTTTTTTGGGCGCTCGGCACAATGCAGCTAGCCCGGCGCAGGACTGCTCACAGCGCTAAACTACATGCTGCTGCAGCTGAATTTGCACCGATAAAAGAAGAGGGAAGGGGGTTGAGGGGGGAGAGAAGGGGGGAGGTGATGAGGGTGGGGGAGTCCGACACAGGATTCACTAGAGGTGAGGAGTTTTGGGACGTTTGGGTCTTTTGTTTCTGGCTTTTTTTGGGGGTCGGTTGCCTTCTTTTCAAACTTTCAAGGGAATTGAACACCGAGAAAAATCGGGAAGAACTGGTTTTTTTTTATATGCTTGAAAGAAAAAGAAAACGTACTTAACACAAACAGACACCAACTCTTAATTACCCAGAGACTCAAGGAATACAGGGTTCTGTACATAACGTTTTATAATTCTTTGTAGCATCTGGGTTTTTTTTCTCTCCGTCTTTCTCTCTCTCTTGTATTTTATCATGATTTATCGGATCTTTTTTTCTTATTTTAATTTAATTTTATATATATCATTTTGTTCTCTATTTGTGCAAAAGTTAAGCAATGGGCTGTGGTACGTGTTTAAATATTGTTTGTTTAATCTTAACTCACCATTAACGCTCACAAAGTCAATAAAGAGCAGGTTTTGAGTGGGGCGGGGGGGGTTTGGTCTGGAAGGAAACGCGATCGCTTGATTTTTTTATTTTTCCTCGTCTACTTTCGGTTGGTTGTGCCGATGGCCGTCAAGTAAAAAAATATTGTACTAGCTGTGCCAGGTAACTAGATTATGCAAAACTACCGAAAGAAAACCCAGACAACCCGAAAGATTGTTTTTTTTTTATTCCGTCTTAATGATCATGTCAGCTGAACACTAATTAGGAGGCGGCACTTTTTTTTGTCGACGAGAGATTTGAGGAAATTCACTGGTGCTAAGCTTCACGTTGTCCACACTTTGTCCATTTTTGACACTTGTTTTATGCTCTCTCTATCCCCTCTCTCTCTCTCACTCTCTCTCTGTGACACACTGTCTCTCTATCCCCTCTCTCTCTCTATCCCCTCTATCTCTCTCTCTCTCTATCCCCTCTCTCTCTCTCTCTCTCTCTCTCTCTCTCTCTCTCTCTCTCTCTCTCTCTCTCTCTCTCTCTCTCTCTCTCTCTCACTCTCTCTCTCTCTCTCTCTCTCTCTCACTCTCTCTCTGTGACACACTGTCTCTCTATCCCCTCTCTCTCTCTCACTCTCTCTCTGTGACACACTGTCTCTCTGCCTCTGGATGATATTTACTTTTTTAAGACAAAAATACAGCCTTGCTATTTACTTTAAAAGAAGAACATATATATATATATATAAATATATGTATATCATCTAAAACTAAAATATGTGGGTTATTTTATGAAAAAAGGGGTCTATTTTTGTAACCAAGGGATTTGCTTAGACAAGAGATATAACCGATATATTACAGTGGTTTGGAGAAAGGAGCGTAAATTGAAATGGAGCGTAATTCAGACCGTCACCTATTTAGTTTTTTCCATCATGGTTAACTGCGTAACTCAAAATAAAAAAATGTATCAACGGTCATTCCCGATATGTCTTATCCATACAGGTCGATGACAGCCGTATTTAACCACGGGGAAGGTGTTTTGGTTATTTTTGGACCCACATATGCAACTCAATAAGCTTTTTTGTTTTGTTTTGGCGCGTTGGACTAATAACCGTGTACTTTGTTGATGTACATAACATGCGTCGAAATATATTGCGGAACAGCTGGCGTACGTGTGTTTGGTTATCCGAAGCCTGTGAGCGTGATGAGTACTATAGTGTAAGCAAGATTCTAAACGAGAGGACCAAATAACCGCCATCACACAGGGTTACCATCGCTAATACCCGCGTATTCTGTCGGCAAAACACATTTGCGACAACTAATAATAAAAATATATATTATGAACGATAAACAGGGCTTTCAGATCAACGTTTTCCTTTCTGTAAGGTCCCGAGTTGCTCCCGGTTGCGAGTTGCTTTGCCAACCAAAAAAAAATTGCACAAATGTGAGTTGTGCTTTATTCCCCCGATAGTTTGGACTATTTGTTGGTTCACAAGACAATTGTTGCAAATTGTTAATCAATCAAAAAAAAACATAATATTCTCACAAGTCACTGGTATCGTCCTTTATGTTGACCAAAACATCAGGGATTTCCTTTTTTTCTTCTAGCTGTATTCAAGAAAATAATAACCGTTTGGCACCAAGATGGGTGCTATCCTCGCCCCCCCCCTCCCCCCCTCAAAAAAGCCAGAATGTATTTCACAAGTTGCGAGGACAAGCGTACAATAAGGAGAATATACTAGCGAGGAACACCAAAGCAAGGGGACTGGACGGATGGATAACTCTACTCTAAAGAGCCTCTTCAGCCTCACTTGAAAGGCTTATACGTCTGGGCTTAGCCTAGCCACAATGATGTCATTAATATATTCATGTTTCAAGTTTTCCCGCTCTTTTTATCCTCCACCCTTTACATATCGTTTTAAACCTGTGCCATTTTTTATTTCCCTCCCTCCCCCAAAAAATGTGTTCCGTTTAAAAATATATATATCTTTGAAGTGAACAATTATTATTAAACATCTATTGAGAGGTGTCTGTTTTGAGGTGTGAGATATGCAACCATCACTGACAAACAGAAACAATAAATAAACACTACGTTTTCACGTCATTTCTACGTCATTTTCTCGCTTATGCGAGAACGAGAAGAAATAAAAAATTTGTTCAAGTAAAGAACAGAAGAACAAATTCTTATTTTTTTCACACAATTAAGACCAGTTCAGTCTGCGGTATAGCAAAAAAGCAAAAAAGTTGTTTGAACCCACAGATAAGAGATACAACGGATAATGATAAAAACGAAAAATTCAATAATATTTTCAAGTTTTTAAGAAGAGTACCTTTTTGCACTTTTGGAAGCTGATCGGGTGCTCCCCTTTAACAACATGTAAATATGTTAACCTAGAGACCAACCAATGAAAAATAATTGGAAGACAATCGAGCAATATGCATAATAAACACAACAAAAATTAAATAAGACAACAGTCCGTAATATTACACACAACCCCCACCAACCCCCCCATTCCCCTACCCCTCCCCAAAGGTACAATCTTTGTCGTGTAAATTTGAGCACAAAGCTCTCGTCCTGGGGGTTAAAATCTTAAAAGATAAATAAAACAAAGGTGTATGTATTCCAGTGTGGATTCAAATTGTTCTATTTTTGGGGGAATTATTTCAGTCCGACTTTATTTTGGTAGGACGGGTTTTTTGGCGGCGGCGGTGGCGGTGATGATGATGACTACAACGAGGATGACGATGATGATGATGAAGATAACCGAAAAACAGACAAAGATTTCAGAGCACAGATATAACGCCAGGCACTTTCACCTCCCCCTCACGACCACCACGTCTACCCTGTTGGTTTTTCTATTCTGTATCTGCTATGTTGATTAAATAAAGATACTGTTATTATTAATAAAATAAAATACAATAAAAAAAAAACACACACATTTATGGTCGTGACTCATGCATTGGAGGGCTGTTGTGTGACTGATTGTGTGTGTGTGTGTGTGTGTGTGTGTGTGTGAGTGTGTGCGTGTTTGTTTGTTTGTGTTGTGTGACTGGATGTGTGTGTGTTTGTGTTGTGTGACTGTCATGCACGTATTTCTGTTTGTGTGTGTGTGTGTGTGTGTGTGTGTGTGTGTGTGTGTGTGTGTGTGTGAGATCCTGTACCAATACATGTACACATATTACAAGAAACGCCACACAGAGCAATTTGTTTACAGAGTGGCCGGATCAGAACGCTGACTAGTCTCTCTCTCTCTCTCTCTCTCTCTCTCTCTCTCTCTCTCTCTCTCTCTCTCTCTCTCTGTCTCTCTCTCTCTCTCTCTCTCTCTCTCTCTCTCTCTCTCTCTCTCTCTCTCTCTCTCTCTCTCTCTCTCTCTCGTCTCGTCTCTCTCTCTCTCTCTCTCTCTCTCTCTCTCTCTCTCTCTCTCTCTCTCTTTCTCGCAGTCTCTCTCTCTCTCTCTCTCTCTCTCTCTCTCTCTCTCTCTCTCTCTCTCTCTCTCTCTCTCTCTCTCTCTCTCTCTCTCTCTCTCGCTCTCTCTCTCTCTCTCTATCCGCCCATAAAACCCTGGAACAACAACCAATACATTTCCAGGTTCTGAGGTTTGTAGAACAAGAGAGAGAGAGAGAGAGAGAGAGAGAGAGAGAGAGAGAGAGAGAGAGAGAGAGAGAGAGAGAGATGAGAGAGAGAGAGAGAGAGAGAGAGAGAGAGAGAGAGAGAGAGAGAGAGAGAGAGAGAGAGAGAGAGAGAGAAGGAGAGATGGGGGGGAGGAAGAGAGAAAGACAGACAGGGGGAGACAGACAGAGAGAGACCAGAGACAGTGAAATAATACAGCATAACGCCCCACCACCTGGTCCTTAAATGCGTGTTAATGCAGTTTATGAAGTCATTGTGAGTCACTTAGGATAAAAGTGTCAGCTAAATGTATAACGTATCAATACATCACCACCAGTACAGGCCGTACATGGCCTTCTGGGGGCCCTGAGCCACATCTCTCTCTCTCTCTCTCTCTCTCTCTCTCTCTCTCTCTCTTAACTTCCCAGTGAGATTCTTTTTTTTGTTGTACAAAAGCTCCACGTTTAGATATTCAATTGCTGAACAATTTTACAAAACAGACGTCTCTACGAGCTCCCGCAGTTTAATTAGTTGACTTAGTTTACTTACCTTTTACTTGTCTTTTTTTTTGTCGCACTTGTCTTATTTTCGTATAATTAAGTAACTTTATAGGATTATAGCAAGTCACCATGTGTGTTATCACATATGATCGCCAAACACTCTTGGAATTACGGAACAATACAACCACATACAACGCAACAAAGTACTGGGACTTACCTGCGGAGATCCGGAGGGACAACGGAGAGCGGGTGGGGGGGGGGAGCCTCCTCGACCTGAGCCACCAAGCCCCCGGGGGGGCCACAACAAACGTGCCCACAGGAGAGGGTCCCGTGGCGGCCTACTGGTTAGGACATGTCGGAGGCGATGGAAACCAGCCCTACCGAGCATTCTCCTCGCCAACGTCCAGTCTCTCGCAAACAAGTCCGAGAAACTGACCTGTCGTATCGCCTCGCAGAGGGACATCGGAGGGAGTGTTTGCGTAGTGTGTGCGATGATTTTTACGGAAATGTGGCTGTCCTCCGTGATTCCTGAAGAATCAGTGCAACCACCAGGATTCTCTTTGTTTCGGACCAACATAACAGCTGAGTCCACAGGGAAGAACAAAAGTGGGGGCGTATGCTGCTTGGTGAACAACAGCTGTACAGACGTTCAGTTGCTCATCTAATCTGGAATTACTGACAATCAAGTGTTGCCCTTTTTATTAGCCGAGGGGAATCTCTGCTATTCTCATGGAGGCTTTATATCAAAGTGAGCAAACTTCAGAGGCAGAGGCCGAGGCAGTCCCAATTGTAGCGGGGGACTTTAACCACTGCAAATTAAAAAAGGTATTTCCAATATACGATCAACACATCTCATGTCCGACAAGACAGAACAAGACTCTTGATCACTGTTACATCAACATTAAGCACACCTATCGCTCTTTTGCGCAGCCGGCAAATGAGACCACACATTCGTACTTCTACTTCCTGTTTACAAGCAGAAGCTGAAGTCCACCCCCACAGTTGTAAAGAACGTGCGTCGCTGGACAGATGACACCTTACTACATCTGCAGGGGGGCTGGAAATCACTGACTTGAGTGTATTCAAGACCACTGACCTTGATGTGTATGCAGATCATGACACAGCATACATTAACAGGCTAGTGGAGGAATGCATCCCGACCAGGTCTGTTAGCTCATTCCCGAAACCGCAAACCATCGATGAATGCTGACATACGGAACAATCTTAAGGAACCGAGTACTGCTTTAACAGACGACTCCGATCAATACATGAAGGCCAAGTATGATCTCAGAAAAGTAAATTGGATTACAAAAACAAATTGGAATAACATTTTGGGTGTTCTGACACCAGACATATCTCTCCAACTACAAGGGGAGCTCAGGGGCAGTCACCAACAACGACCCTAACCTACCAGATGAGATAAACAAGTTTTTTCACTCGCTTTGAATGGGCGAACCCTGAGCTGCAAGACAAGCTCAGGGTTCAAGACCTGCACCAACCAGCTGGCTCTTGTGTTCACCGACATCTACAATGCATCACTGCAACAGTCTGTCATCCCAGCGTGCTTCAAAGCGACAACCATTGTGCCTTTACCCAAAATGACCAGGGTAACATGCCTCAATGACTATCGTCCAGTGGCTTTAACACCCATAGCTATGAAGTGCCTGGAGATAACTTGTAATGTTGCATATTAACATTTCTATCCCTGAGTCCCTAGACCCACTCCAGTTTGCATACAGACCAAACAGGTCCTTTTCCCTGGCAATACAAACGGCCCTGGAGCACCTAGACAGAAGGGAAACCTACGTCAGACTGCTGTTTATTGACTACAGCTCGGCGTTCAACACTATTGTTCCCTCCAAGCTGGTCCTGAAACTGAGGGACCTAGGGCCGGAGCGCTCCCATCTGTAAATGGATTATGGACTTGTGATTATGGAGTGGTGAAGAGTGGAAACAACATCTCATCCACTCTGGTCCTCAACACCGGAGCACCCCAAGGCTGCGGCCTCAATTCCCGGCTGTACTCACTGTACACACATGACTATACTGCCATGCACAGCAATAATCTGATTATCAAGTTTGCAGACGACACCACAGTCATCGGCCTGATAAGCGAGGGCAACGAAACGGAGTACAGAGATGAGGCAGTCCAGCAGACACAATGGTGTGAGGAAAACAGCTTTGCACTTAATGTCAACAAGACCAAGGAGCTCATCGTGGACTTCAGGAGTCACCGGGGCACCCACTCCACCATGACCTCCTGGACATGACACCGGTGAAAGTCGTCAGCTGCTTCCGTTTCCTTGGGCTACATATTTCCGATGACCTGGTGTGGACCCGCAACAAGGAGGTCATGCTGAAGAAGTCACACCAGCGCCTCTATGCTCTGCGGTGCCTCAGAAAAAGCAGAATAGGCCAGAGGTGGACTTCTACCGTGGCACCGTAGAGAGCGTCCTGACGCGTGACGTCACTGTGTGGTTCTGCAACACGACTGCACAGGACAAGAAAACCATCCAGAGGGTGGTAAGGATGGCAGAGAAGATCAGTGGGTGTGCACTTCCATGCATTGAGGAGATCTGTAGAATCAGATGTCGGAAGAAGGCCATGTCCATCATAAAGGACTGCTACCACCCTGGGCACCATCTCTTCTCCCCCCTACTAGGCAGTGCACCTACTGAACTGCTAGAACTGCTGCAACTTTCATAAAATTGTCATTAACATTACACTTACATACTTTTCTGGACTTTATGGACTTATCATAGTTACTACACTGTATTCATGATGCTGCTGCACTACTGGCACTTTAAATGCTTTTAAAGATTTTTGGAAAAAAACAAAAAACACATTTAACATATGTACAAATCTTGTACTTTTTTGTTTATTTTTATTGTATGTATTATTTGTATGGTTCTGTTTTGGAGATGTATACTGCGGGAGGGAATGGGGAATAAGCATTCCAATGTACCTATTGCAATTGGCCAATACAAATCTCTTGTATCTTATATCTTGTAGAGAACATTAAACAATTATATTCAGGACAAAACATGGAAAGGAAATGTTTGTTGTATTGTGTTGCTGCACGCGCTTTAAGTGTAAGTCTCCTGTATTCTGTTCTGGTTTTACTTTGTACTCTGAATAAAATATGTTTTGGCTGTACGGAAAGAAAGAAGAAGGAATAAGAGAAAGAAACACAGACAGATGAAAGATGACAGATGTTAATTTGATATTACCTAAATGAGGGTGAGGTCAAAAAGTGACAGTGAGGGTCAGAGAAAAGGGGGTGAGTTGCAGAGAGATTTAGAGAGAATAGAAGAAGGGAGAGAATCAACAAGCCTTAATTTGAGAGAGAGAGAGAGAGAGAGAGAGAGAGAGAGAGAGAGAGAGAGAGAGAGAGAGAGAGAGAGAGAGAGAGAGAGAGAGAGAGAGAGAGAGAGAGGGGAGGGAGATGAAAAGAAAAAGACGAAGAGAGTGAGAGGGAGAGATGGAGAGAAGGAGGGATAGAGATGGAGAAAGAGGGAGAGGGAAAGACGGAGAGAGACAAACAAAGAGAGACACAGATGTAAAGAGGAAGGGATACAGAGAGGGAGAGAGAGATAAAGAGGGGGAGACAATGGGATAGAAGAGGGAGAGATGGACAGAGGGAGGGAGAGAGAGAGATGGAGCGAGTGAGAGAGAGAGAGGGGGGAGAGAGATGGAGAGAGCGAGAGAGCAAGAGGGAGAGACAAATAAAGAGGGAGAGAGACACAGATGTAAAGAGGAAGGGAGGGAGTGAAAGAGGGGGAGACAATGGGAAAGAAGAGACAGAAAGAGATGGGTCCATATATGTGCTTCCTGGTTCCCGTTAAAATGCTCGATCATCTTTAATCATTCATGATTTTAGCGTGGTATTGATGCCCAGGCTAAGGCTGGCTGACATATTGATTTGGTAATGATACAGTTGATTTATCCAAAGGCCATATGCTAATGGAGCCCGGTGTACTGTGGTTCGTGTGCCCCTTGGTATTTAATATATCACTTAAACAAAGAAAAACCTCACTGGAATCGAATGGGGGGGAATTATTTTAGTGTCGGTGGTTCAAGACATTTTCAATTTAGGTATTGACCTGAAAGACTCGACTTACGTATAAAATATGGAGATACCTTCGGTACCTTGTGAACCCATTTTAAGTAAAATGCTGCCCTCTGCTGGTGAGATTTACACTTCAATTTTCAAGAATCATAACTGTAGGCCTCTATTCATCCCGTCTCTCTTCCTCTCCCTACCCCCGTCTCATAATTATAAGAATCATCATCATCATAATCATCATCATCATCATGTGTGTATTTTATATGCATGACGATATTCAATTTCATGAACTTGACTTCGATGAGTGTTTGCAAGTATTCTTACACAGTTTTGAGTTTTGAGTACAAAACTTTGAATACAACAAACCCCATCATAGACTTAAACTGTATCGCCAAATTTTCTCTGATGGCGAAAGGCGAGTCCATCCACAGAGTCCACCCATGCACCGTTAACAAGCACACTGCGGGGGAATACAAAACAGTCCACTCATCCATCACCGAGCGTGGGGAGCAATTGGTTGGCGGTGAAAACATCCATCAGCTGTCAAGTCGGTTGCCAGTTAACCCCCCCCCCCAGGCCGCCTGGAGAGCCGGGCTGATGGGCCAACATGATAAACTGGAGCTTATCTAATGTCTATGACCTGTATAAGTGCCCATGACGGATGGGACCATGAACGGGCTGCAACAAGAGGTTGGCGTGTCAACGTCCAGAACCAAAGTAATACCATGCTATAATATAGTCCACTACTTCAACTATGGTGAATCTCACCACAGCACAGCCAGCTGACCGGACTCATGGCCAGCAGAGAAAATGTAAACACTGGAGGGGAAGTCACGGAGGGCTACGAGGTAGGATAAGAGCTAACCCAGATTGGATTATTACGGATTGCAACGTGAGGATTTTCACAGAATCATGTCTTAACAGCGGAATCGCCGACAATGCTATTGAGCTAACGGGGCTCACTCTACAAAGAGCAGAACGATCAGCTGAGGGCTCCGTTAAAACCAGGGGTGGAGGTTTGTGCATTTAGATTAACAAGGCAGCCTTTATTATTGCAGGCGATCATGCCAACTGTGCACCCCAACTTTGTCACCTGCTCTACAAGAGGAGAGAGAACTTTAGACCATGTTTAAACCAACAAGGCTGATGCTTACAAAGCCTTCCCCCTCCCCTACCTTGGACAGAGTAACCATGTCTCTTTGTTCATGCTGCCTAAGTACATGCCACTCATCAAGCATGTGTAGCCCACCGTTAGGACAGTCACAGTGTGGCCTGAGGGAGCAGACTCTAAGTTGCAGAACCGGTTTAAACACGGCTTGGAGTCTGTTTGCCTCCCAGTCCACCCTGGACTCCCACAACGACATTTACTCCTACGCCTCCCACACTGTCACCACTCTCAAACAGATCACTACATTCCCCAACCAGAAGCCGTGGATGAACAAAGGTCTTCCTACTCCTAAAGGCACGTGACGCTGCTTTTAGGTCGGGCGATGAACAAGCCTACTGTTCAGACAGGGCTAACCTGAACAAGGGCATCAAGCTGGCCAAGCTCAACTACAAGCATAGGGTTGAAGACCACTTCATCTCTGATCCCCGACACATGTGGAAGGGCATCCAGGCCATTAACACTCCAACATCTCCCCCCAAACCACTGACTCATCCCTCCTTGACAAGATCAATAATTGTTTTTCCCACTTCGACCGGGACAACCACAAACAGCCCAACAGGGATTCTCTCCCTGCTGACCACCAATCCCTCACCATCTACCCCACAGACGTGCGTGTGGCACTGTGCAGAACAAATGCGCAAAAGGCAGCTGGTCCTGATGGCCTCCCCGGTCGCGTGCTCAGGAACTGCGCTGAGCAGGTGACCGAGGTCCTTACTGAAATTTTCAACATGTCACTAGCTCAGGCAGTAGTCCCAGCATGCTTTAAAACCGCCTCCATTGTGCCAGATCCAAAATACTCCCATAATCATGAAGTAATTTGAGAGATTGGTCCTGGCTCACCTCAAATCTGGCCTCTCACCCTCACTGGATAAACACCAATTGACCTACCATGAGAAAAGGAGCACAGAGGACGCCATCTCCTCAGCCCTTCACTCTGCTGTATCCCATCTGTATGAGAGCAACACCCATGTGAGAATGCTGTTTATCGACATTAGCTCAGCATTCAACACCATTATCTCCTCCAAACTCATCTGCAAACTTAGTGACCTCATGGAAACCAATAATCTTGACAATTACACCTCTGTTTGAAACTGGTTATTGGACTTCCTAGCCAACAGACCCAAGTCAGTCAGGTTAGACAGCCTCACCTCCTCCACCCTCACCCTGAAAACCTGCGTCCCCCAGGGCTGTGTGCTGAGCACACTCCTCTACTCCCTCTTCACCCACGACTGCACATGGTACAAACACCATCATAAAGTTTTCAGATGACACAACGGTGGTGGGTCTCATCAAGAACAACGATGAGGCAGCCTACAGAAAGGAGGCTGGTGCCGTGGTGCACTGACAGAAAACCTGGCCCTCAACACCAAGAAGACCATGGAGCTGATCGTGAAAAAGAGACCAAAGAAAGACCAAAGCTGGCGCACACACCCCCATCCTCATCAACAGGGCGGAGGTCGAGCGTGTTTCCAGCCTCAAACTCCGGGGGGTCCACATCTCCGAGGACCTGTCTTGGTTTCTCAACACTGCCTCACTGGTAAAGAAGGATCACCAGTGTCTCTTTTTCCTAAGGAGACTGAGGAAAGCCCACCGTCCCCTCAGATTCTGGTGAACTTTTACCAGTGTGCCATAGATACAATATACAAGATTTTGATTTGCCATGTGTAACAAATACATAGGAACGCTTACTGCCCATTCCCTCCCGCAGTAAAATTCTTAAAAACAACACCATAAAAATATAAATAATATATACAATAAAATAAATAAAACAAATAGCAGCAAAGTGACTTAAGCGATATGTACATGTTTTTTTGGTTTTACTTTTTTACTAAAATGTTTCAAAGACAATTAAAGTGCCAGTAATGCAGCAACTTCATGAATACAGTGCAGTACAGTGCAGCAACTTTGATGAGTCCAGAAAGTCCAGCAAAGTGAAAGTGGCAGCACTCCTAGCAGTTCAGTAGGCACACTGCCTGTGGATAAAAACTATCCATAAACCTGGTAGTACTTGTACAGATGCTGGGCAACCGGCGACCAGACGGTAGAGGGGAGAAGAGATGGTGCCCAGGGTGGTTGCAGTACTTTATGATGGACATGGCCTTCTTCCGACATCTGGTCCTAAAGATATCCTAAATGCATGGAAGTGCACAACCGATGATCTTCTCTGCTGTCCTCACCACCCTCTGGATGGCTTTCTTGTCCTGTGCAGTGGTGTTGCCGTACAACACAGTCACGCCACCCATCAGGACGCTCTCTATGGTGCCACGGTAGAAGTTCACTAGCCACCTCTGGCCTATTCCGCTTTTTCTGAGGCACCGCAGAGCATAGAGGCGCTGGTGTGCCTTCTTCAGCATGACCTCCGTGTTGCATGTCCATGCCAGGTCATCGGAAATCTGTAGTCCCAGGAAATGAAAGCAGCTGATGACTTCCACCGGTGTCCCATCCAGGCTGATGGGGGAGTGGGTGCCCCGGTGGCTCCTGAAGTCCACGATGAGCTCCTTGGTCTTGCTGACATTCAGTGCGAGGCTGTTGTCCTCACGCCATTGCGACACCCGGACCACCTCATCTCTGTACACCGTTTCATCGCCCTCGCTTATCAAGCCGATGACTGTGGTGTCGATTATTGTTGTGCGTTGCAGTACAGTCATGTGTATACAGCGAGTACAGCCGGGGACTGAGGCAGCAGCCTTGGGGTGCTCCGGTGTTGAGGACCAGAGTGGATGAGATGTTGTTCCCAATCTTCACCACTTGAGACCTGCCCGTCAAGAAGTCCATAATCCAGTTACAGATGGGGGCACCCAGACTTAGGTTCCTCAGTTTCAGGAACAAATTGGAGGGAACGTTGGTGTTGATGAACAGCAGTGAATGAACAGCAGTCTGACGTAGGTGTCCCTCCTGTCTAGGTGCTGCAGGGCCGTGTGTAGTGCCAGGGAAATGGCATTGTCTACAGACCTGTTTGGTCTGTATGCAAACTGGAGGGACAAGGGTCTAGGGACGCAGGGATGGAAGTTTATATGCGATCTGACAAGTTTCTCCAGGCACTTCATGGCTATTGGTGTTAAAGCCACTGGACGATAATCATTTAGGCATATTACCTTGCTTTTTTTGGGTAACAGCACAATTGTTGTCGCTTTGAAGCACGCTGGGATGACAGACTGTTGCAGTGATGCATTGTAGTGTCGGTGAACACAGGAGCCAGCTGGTCTGCGCAGGTCTTGAAGACGCGGGACAGAACTCTGTCTGGGCCGGCTGCCTTCCCTGCATTCACCCTCCTGAAGATTCTGCGGACCTCGGACAGCTGTAGAACGTAGTCCTCTGGGCTGATGTTCAAGTTGTTGGTCAGCTCATGGTCCCTTTAAAAGCAAGCAAAAAACGTGTTTAGCTCATCTGGTAGGGTAGGGTCGTTGTTGGTGACTGCCCCTGAGCTCCCCTTGTTGCTGGAGAGGACCCTCAGACCTTGCCACATACGTCTGGTGTCAGAGCCCCCGAACTGTGATTCCAATTTGTTTTTGTAATCCAATTTACCCTTCTTGATGGCTTTTCTCATTGAAAGTATCCTCACCATCACAGTGTGGTACGGCAACTGCACTCTTTCCGAACGGAAAGTGCTATAGAGGGTGGTGAAAACCGCCTAATGCATTGTTGGATTACCCCTCCCTGCAATAAAAACTTTCCACCACAAATGGTTTCAGAGGAAGGCACAACAAATTGTCAAACACAGCTCTCACCCCAGCCATGGACTGGTTGCCCTCCTCCCCTCCGGTAGGCACTATAGAATCCTTTGTTCCAAGTCAAGCAATCTTAGGAACAGCTTCTTCCCCTCGGCTGACATCTCTCTGAACTCTGTTCCACGATGACAGCCCCCCCCCTCTGCTGCCTAGCATAAGAACTCTGAACTCTGCTGACAATACTCTTTCACCATCAATGACTTCAACAGCCTTGCACTGTATCATAACTCCCTACTTTTACCTATAGTTTGCATATTTATAGTTTACATATTTATTGTTTACATACCTGTATGATAGTCATGTACATGTTTACTGTACTACCCGTATATATATATATGTATATATATATATATACATATAAATATATATATATAAATATATAAATTAATCATCAACTGCTGATATAACTTCACATTCCTGCTCATTTCCTGCTGTATATACATTTATATATATTTAGCTTTTGATACTATTAATTCTTTTGATACCCTGCTCACTACCTGTTTGACTTCACGATCGCGACACCCCCCCCCCCCACCCCCCCCCCAGTTGGACTTCACGATCGCGACACCCATATATATATATATACCTGCTTGTTTAAATCACTCACGAAAACTATTTCAATCACTCAACAAAAATATATATATATCGGCACACACTGACAAAAAACACTGACATATATTTGTGTGTGTGTATGTGTGTGTGTGTGTGTGTGTGTGTTTTTGCGTATGTGTTTGTGTGTGCGTGCGTGTGTGTGTCTGTGTGTGAGTGTGCGTCTGCGTCTGTGTGTGTGTGTGTGTGTGTGTGTGTGCGTCTGTGTGTTTCCTAGTAGTACACTGTGACGCACACAAATGACGTCTTCCGTGGGAAGACGTTTTGAGGACGCTGATTGGCTACATTTTATGTCACTCGTTTATATCTTGAATCAGCAATTGGCTAAACTGCTACAGAGACCCGCCTTCGTGGGGCGCATTGAAAAGCGCCCCAGCAGCATCGTCATACAAATGCGCCCTTAAGGCTGCAGTGTACTAGGCATATGTGTCCTAGGAAAACCATATTATGTTGCACAAATTATTTTAAAATCATATTTTACACATATTTCTGGGTGCATTCCACACACATATTGACAATTTATATATATATATATATATATATATATTTTTTTTTTGTGCGTGTGGTTTGGGGGCGCCGCCACTGTTACCTTGTATATAATTTGTTACCTTGTATATTAATATGAGTGGGACTAATTTGTCTTTGCTGGTTTTGGCGCAGTAATGCATCTCGTTGAGCTGGTTGCATTTTGTTTCCACACACTTGTTGAATGATTACTTAATGAATGTCTTGAGTTTGTTAAGCATTGTTGTGCATTTAAATTAAGAGTTTTGACTTGATCTTTCTTTGCATCCCTCAATGTGAAAAGACTTAACGTAACTAAGAGTTACAAAACTGCGATCAATAATCACCAAATTTCTTTGGCATGTCTTGTCATTAGCACTCACCTGTCAAAATATCTCAACATAAATCCTACCATTATGGACGTTATGTGACATTGAGTGTTTTCCCCTCTATTGAGCCAGTAAGGAAAAGTCTTAACGCAGCTTTATGCGAGGAAAACACTTACTGTAACATAACTTTCGGAATAGTAGGATTTAGGTTTTGATATTTTGACAGGTGAAAGTGCTAATACCAAGACATATGCCAGAGACATTTGGTGATTATTGAACTTTGTGGTGGTGGTGCTGTGTTGTGATGTTACTTCACTACATGGACAGTGCTTTGCAAACTATGGTCAACTTGTAAATTGGCTGCGACAATCTTATCTGCCTAAATGAGATAACGAATAAAGTGAGTGCCTCCGTGACGTCTGACTAGAACAACCCAATTTTTGAAGGGGGGGTGGGGTGGTGGTGGTCTACAGAAGGTCCAGTTGTGATAGACACGGTTTGCCACTATATATATATATATATATATGTAAGGGAGTGAAGTGTGTTGCCAGTAGGGGACGTTCATGTGCTATTTTGGTGCTTGTGATTTTCCTTATTGCAAGCCATTTTGACGCTCAACAGCCACCACAGTTTACGTTCCATTTTGTGTTTCAAAGACAATAAATGAGGAACGTTGCCTCAACTACCATTGGAGTCTATCCTCCTGGTCCTGGTACACATCAACCAATAACACAATGCAGAGTCATCGCTGGGGCTCGCCGCATGAGAAACAGGGTTACATCTTTGGTGCCGTGACCCGGATGGTAACAAGAGGACGAGCAGACTGTCAGGGCTTGGTGTAGGTAGAACCCAAAAGCAGAGCGGTAGAAAACAGGGTAACAAAATGAACCTGTAATCACCCACAAACACTGAGGGGTGCAAAGCTGACGTCCCCAAAATAAAAACAAATTCAATGTCCTCCTCGCAATGTTCATCTCCTCCGCCGCTTCCTGGAGAGTCCCGCCCTCCTCCGAGGATGACCCCTCCCTGTCCCCATAGGAGGATTCCGAAGAAAGGGGGGAAAGAGTCTCCTACAGCAACGGGAACAAAGCAGGTGGCCAACCATGCACACCGGGCCGCCATCGATTAACCGGGGCAGCGTGGCGTTGTCAGACCGGGGCAGTGCGACTTTGTCAGACTGGGCATTGCGGCGTTGTCAGACAGGGGCAGTGCAACGCTGTCAGACGGGGGCAGTGCGACGCTGTCAGACGGGGGCAGCGCGACGCTGTCAGACGGGGCCAGCGCGATAATGACAGACGGGGGCAGCACGACGCTGTCAGGCGGGGGGGAAGAGCGATGCTGTCAGACGGGGGCAGCACGACGCTGTCAGACGGGTCAGCGCGATGCTGTCAGGTGGGGGGGCAGAGTTACGCTGTCAGACGGGACAGCGCGATGCTGTCAGGCGGGGGCAGCACGACGCTGTCAGGCGGGGGGGGCAGAGTTACGCTGTCAGACGGGGCAGCGCGATGCTGTCAGGCGGGGGCAGCGCGACGCTGTCAGGCGGGGGGGCAGAGTGACGCTGTCAGGCGGGGGCAGTGCGACGCTGTTAGACGGGGGCAGAGCGACGCTGTCAGACGGGGGCAGAGCGACGTTGTCAAATGGGGGCAGCGCGACGCTGTCAGACAGGGGCAGAGCGATGCTGTCAGACGGGGGCAGAGCAACCCTGTCAGACGGAGGCAGCGCGGCCCTCAGATCCTGTATCTGGGCCATCAGAGAGAAGAGGGTCTCAAAAAAGGCGTAGAGACTTTGGTGCACCACCCCAATGTCCTGTTGGTGAGATCCGAGCATAAAGCCTTGTTGCGCTATTGCACCTTGCATCCTTTCCCGATCCGCTGGGTCCATCATGGCTTGATAATTCTGTATCGATCTGCTGGGTCCATTTTGGCTGGATTATTCTGTCAGGACTTGGTGTAAGTGGGACCCAAAAGCAGAGTGGAAGAAAACAGGGTAACAAAATTGACTTTTAATCGCCCACAAACCCCGAGGGGTGCAAAGCATGACAGAGTTTTAAGCAGAGGTCGGTAACAGGTGGTCGAGGGTTAAGGCAAAGGTACAAAAAGTCTTTGTACAGCATACAATGTACAGTACAGCGAAAATAATTTAGTATCTAACCAGAGTGCAAATGGTGCAGTAAAGTAAATGGTAATATCATTTTCTGTTTAAATTTACAGGTTAAAAGACAGTCTAGGTAGTAAATGTGCATAAAAAAAGGTATATGTATATACAGGTATGTGAGTATTTAGGTAGTGATCAGGGGTATACAATTATTGAAAGCAGGATAATATATAAATATATATAAATGTAAATATATATACAAGTGAGCATATATAGATGTTTGGCCTATATACATGTGTATGTATATACAGGAGTAGGAGCAGTTCTATGAACAGTTGAGATCTAAATATATATGGCAGGTACAGTAAACAGGTATCTTATTAATACATATGTAAACTATAGAGAGGTAGATAGTTGTGATACAGTTTATTTTTACAGTTAGTTTTTTCTTTTTTCTTTAGTCAGAGACATTGGTGGTGATTGTTATAGGTGTTGAGCAGAGGTGTGGGGTAGGGGCGGGCGCGGCAGCAGAGGGGGGGGCAGCAGGGGGGGGTGCAGCAGAGGGGGGGCAGCAGTGGCGGATGCGGCAGCAGGTGGGGGGGTCAGCAGAGGGGGGGGGGGGCAGCCGGCGGGGACGACAGCAGAGGTTCAGCAGCAGGGGGGACGACAGCAGAGGCGTGGCAGCAGGGGGGAGGGGCAGCAGGGGTTGGGCAGCAGGGGAGGGGTGGGGGCTGTCTTTGTGGTGCAGAGTTCAGGGAGATGACAGCTGAGGGGAAGAAGCTGTTCCTAAACCTGCTTAACTTGGAACAAAGGTTTCTATAGCGATGGGATTGGTCATCCACTCTTTTTTGTGCCTTCCCCAGACACCGTTTGTGGTGGGTAGTGTTTATTGCAGGGAGGGGTAGTCCAACGATGTATTGGGCGGTTTTCACCACCCTCTGCAGCGCTTTCCGGTCGGAAACAGTGCAGTTGCCGTACCACACTGTGATGCAGTTGGTGAGGATGCTTTCAATAGC
Source organism: Muraenolepis orangiensis (assembly GCA_027704905.1). Lineage (NCBI taxonomy): Eukaryota > Metazoa > Chordata > Actinopteri > Gadiformes > Muraenolepididae > Muraenolepis > Muraenolepis orangiensis. The sequence continues at coordinate 9,453,061 of CM051009.1, forward strand.
ACACCGGTAAAAGTTAACCAGAATCTGAGGTGACAGGTGGGCTTTCCTCAGTCTCCTCAGGAAAAAGAGACGCTGGTGAGCCTTCTTTACCAGTGAAGCAGTATTGAGGGACCAGGAGAGGTCCTCGGAGATGTGGACCCCCAGGAATTTGAAGCTGGAGACACGCTCGACCTCTGCTCCGTTGATGAGGATGGGGGCGTGTGCGCCAGCTCTGGTCTTCCTGAAGTCGACGATGAGCTCCTTGTTGTTCTTGGTGTTGAGGGCCAGGTTGTTGTCAGCGCACCACGCCCCCAGGTGCAGGACCTCCTCCCTGTAGGCTGTCTCATCGTTGTTTTTGTATAAGGCCCACCACCGTTGTGTCGTTGGCAAACTTGATGATGGTGTTTGTACCATGTACAGGAGTGCAGTCATGGGTGAAGAGGGAGTAGAGGAGAGGGCTCAGCACACAGCCTTGTGGAACGCTGGTGTTTAGGCTGAGGGTGGAGGAGGTGAGATGGTCTAACCTGACTGACTGGGGACTGTTGGTTAGGATGTCTAATAACCAGTTACAAACTGAGGGGTTGATGTCAAGGTTCTTGGTTTTCATGAGGTTACCAAGTTTGAAGATGAGTTTGGAGGGGATGATGGTGTTCAATTCTGAGCTGAAGTTTATGAACAGCATTCTCACGTGGGTGTTGATCTCATCCAGGTGGGAGAGAGTGGAGTGAAGAGCAAAATTGGTGTTTATCCAGTGAAGGTGACAGGCCAGATTTGACATGAGCCATGACCAGCCTCTAGAAGCACTTCTTGATGATGGGGGTGAGTGCAACAGGGCGGAAGTCGTTGAGGCACGCTGCAGAGGAGTGTTTTGGCACTGGCTCAATTGAGGAGGTTTTAAACCACACTGGGACAATTTACTGGGACACAGCTAGTGACAAGTTGAAAATGTCAGTATGGACCTCGGTCAGCTGCTCAGCGCAGTTCCTGAGCACGCGACCGGGGATGCCATCAGGACCAGCTGCCTTATGCGCATTTGTTTTGCTCAGTGCCGTACGCATGTCTGTGAGGGATAGGGTGAGAGGTTGGTGGTCAACGGGGAGAGTAGCCCTGGTCGGCCTTTTGGGGTTACTCCCACAAGGTAACAACCCTACACATCCCACTGCTAGTCATTTTTGACATCCTGGAGTAATCACACCTCCAGAAACCAGCATACATTGCCCCCCATGGAGCAACCAGAGCAATCCAAGACTCTCATCCCACCAGCTATCCCATACTCCCTCACCCATCATATGGGAAGCACGCCTCTTTGTCCTCAGCACGTCATCCTCAGCTAGTAGGCCAACCTTCACCAGTTTTTGTCCATCACCAGCCATCACAAGCCAACCACCATATCCCTCACATGCAGGTCAACATATTGATTCCCCTTCAGCCACCTCAGGCCAGGTCAAAGCTGACTTTCTTTCATTACAGGCTGTTTAACCCCACGCTTATCCCGTGCAGGCCACTATGCAATCCTGTACCGTTCCCCATATGGTGTCTGATGGGTCAACTAGGTGTTGTCCTATCCAACCTACCCATGGTGGTTTTACCCAGACACATCAGATAAAGGATCTTCCAGTGTTCAGCGGAGGCTTGGAGTGCAAAATCCTGATTGAAGAATGGATCAGGGACATGCAGTATCTTCTTGATGCGGGGGGCGGGGCTACTACCACACCTCAGTTTTGCAACCATTGTGTGCCACCTGTATGGTGAGGCAAGGAGGCTGGTCTTAAATCTCGCCCAAACTGAACAATATCCTGGGAGGGATTTTGATGAGCTCAGAGCAGAGTATGGCGACATGCAGCGATCCCTGGACCCCCTAGATGACTTTTACGAGAGAGGGCTCAACATGGTGGTAAGTTTTTTCCAGATCATGATGCTTAATTTGCTAGGCAGTTCATGAGAATGCTGACCGATGAGGGAGTGTATTTAAGAATTGCACACATGAAGCCAAGACTGATGAGCTTTCGAGAACTGCAGGTTGAGCTTAGAAATATTGTAAGGGAATCAAAGAGATGTAATCCTCAGCACAAACAGAATAAGGCATTCAGCCAGGTCCAAGTTGCTATGAGTTTCCATCAAAGTGGACAAAGTTACAAAGCTGATGGATTAAAATACGACTATGGACTCTCTGAGCTAAACGCACTAGTAAAATACATGGCTCTGTATCAGAAAGAACAGAGTGAAATACTTGCCCAATTGGAGTCAAGAATTAGCACCCCCCCCCAGCACCACCCCCCTTTAGGCCTTAGCCAGGGACAGGAAAAATGAGCGAGGGAAGTACATTTGTGTGCTATCATTGGCCTGGGCATGTTGGAAGAGTTTGCAAGACTGTGTTGCCTGACAATGAGCAGACTGGAGCCTCTGGATCTCATGTCACTGTGGTGCCAGATGGAAATTATGTAGCAGCTGTCTTTAAATTTCCAAAGCCTGTGGTGACTTGGGCAACCATGGGCACACATCAAAGTTCTCAACCGGGAAAGCAGGAAATAGGGAGCTCAGGAGAGACAGACACCCCCCTGGTCAGACCCTTGAATGATGGTCAGGTTGAAGTTAATGGCACAAGGTGTAGAGCGCTGATTGATTCTGGTTCCCAAGTGACCACTGTCACTGATGTGTTCTAGCGCGCACATCCTGAATTGGGTAGACGGGAGCTGCAGAAATAAACAATTTCAATAAACACCATTATGGTGTGCTTTACAAAATAATTGATTTCCAATGTGCCTGCTTTTGTTGTTCCTGTAACCGAGTACCGGTCAATATTTCCATTTATGGTGGGGACAAATGTTGTACATGCCTCCAAAAGCCACCTTGAAGCAACATATGGCCAAATGTTCATGGTTGTAGTGAAAGAGAAAAACCCTGGATGGTACACAGCTCTGTTGGAGGTGGGTGATGCTGAGTTTGGAGGTCAGGATGGTCGCGTAGGCCGTACACACTTTGCTTGCCGCAAACTCTTCATACTAGTCAAGTCAAGTCAAGTCAAGTTTATTGTCACATTAAAGTTATAAGCAAAGGGTGAAAATCTTATGTGCAATACCCGACGACAGACAGCAGTTATAAAAATAATATAATAAAAAAAGAAGTAAAAAGTACTAACTGTATAAGGTTAAATATATAAAAATATAAAAGTGCATATATGAAATGCAATATTTTAGCACAAAAAAAGAGCTATATATATATATAAATCAATGTAATAAAATATACATTGTTATATTATATACCCCTTGTTCAGCAGCCTGATGGCCTGACTGTGGAAGCTGTCTCTAAGTCTATTTGTGCGGCACTTGATACTGCGGTATCGCCTGCCTGACGGTAAAAGTGAGTACAGTTCGTGGCTGTGGTGGGCATTTGTCTTTTACTAGCAGGCAGGAAGGTGGATGTGATGTGCAAATTGGAGGGGGGTCCCATGTAAGCCAAACAAAATTCAAACTGATTGTGATGGGGAAAGAAGCAAAATATCTATTACTTAGGGTAGGTTCCCACTGTCGTACGATCCGTTACGAACGCCACGATTGGCTATTCGTAGCCGATCGTGGGTATATATACAGCCCGACTGACAATGGACATTGTTTCTTGAACTTTTACAAAGTGAACACTACGACCCTCAACCATTGATGATGGCAGGGGTTGCGGTTGACAACGTGGCATTTGCAGTATTACTGTATACTTACATAATCGCCAGATAATGTAAGTAGAGGAAGAAGACGAGAGAGGAAGAAGACGAGCAGCAGACAGACCAGCTACAATCCCAACCACAAAGGGCCAGGAGAGCTGCAGTCAGGCAGTTCTGGGTGCGACCATGGCTCAGAGAGGAGAAGAGACAACCGTTTGGTCAGTTCTCCAGCCTCCTGGACACCCATTTGAGGCTGGAGGATCCAGTAGTGTTCCAAAACTACACAAGGTTAACACCACAGCTCTTCGATGAAGTCGTGCAGAGGGTGGCCCCAGCAATCTAAAGGGAAGTCACCAGTTTCAGGCAACCCCACTCACCTGGACTGAAACTGGCAGTGACACTGAGGCACCTCACAACTAGAGTGTCCAGCATCTCAGAGAAGGTTCCAGAAGTTTGTCAGGCAATTGTGCAAGCATAGAAAGATGAAGTGTTCAGCCTACCTGTGACCCCTGAAGCCTGGAGAGCCGTAGCTAACCAGTTTGAGCAAAGTTGGAACCTCCCCCACGCCATTGGGGCCCTGGATGGCAAACACATTGCTATCAAGAAGCCACCACACACTGGCAGCCTGTACTACAATTACAAGGGCTTCTTTTCGATACCACTCCTGGCCCTAGTGGATGCAGATTACAAGTTTGTGTGGATCGAGCTTGGTGGAAAAGGTCACATGTCAGATGCTCAGATATTTGGCGACTCAGAGCTGTTCAGCGGCCTGGATGAGGAGGGCTGGATGACGCGGAAGGTGGAGAGGATGATATTTGACATTTTGAATTTTGTTTCTGAAAAAACCCCGGAGGAAATGGACTTTCCCAAATCGAAGACCTATGCATACGACAATTCAAAACTTGCCTAATTGTAGTTAAATGGTGTGACAGAGTAGAAAACGTTGTCACAAAAGGAGAATTTGCTCGTTATGAGCAAATTCTCCTTTTTCATATTTATTTTTTATTGATGTGTTGAAATTAGTATCTATGGAGTAAAGGGTAATATATAGTTGAAATGTAAAATATCAAATTACATACACCATTCAGTGTAACATCAAATAAATATTCATAAATATACTTAAGTAAGTTAATGACTTTCGTTTTATTTTATTTTCTTTATCTTTACTTTTTTGTTATCATAACATATTGTTCTATTGAGAGGAAGTGAGTGGCCTTAAAGATGGCCATTAAGGAGTGTCTGTTTCTTGGGGGACTTCTACCACAAGGGGTCTCTACTGGTCGTCCAGGGGGTCTTCCTGTGCCTGGTACAGGTCTGTGTCATCATCCTCAGCAAGTGGATCAGGGGTGTTGAGCTGCGAGGAGAGGTTGAAACTGCCGGAACTACCGAATCTGGTGTAATGGGTCCCAGCAGGCTGACGAAGGAGGATCCTGGCTGAGGCTTATTGGTTTGTGGGATGGTCATCGGGAGCATGGGGAACTGTAGCTGGACGTAGCTGCGGTCCTGACTAGCCCAGATACTGGGTTGAGGTCCCATAGGGTGAGGTGGCCACTGGGAGGGTTGAGGCTGCCACATGGGCTGCTGGAACTGCTGCTGCAACTGGATGGGGGCCTGCTGGTGTTGGCTTGGTGGTGGCTGCGTCTGGCTATTCTCAGCTGCCCGTTGAGCCCTGTGTAGCTCCTGCATGATGTTCGCCTCAGCATCCCTCCTGATCTGCCCAGGCAACTTGGACAGGCTCTCCTCCACATACTTCCCAAAGTAATAGCTGCCACACGCAGCAGTACTTCTAGACATGAAGTCAACCAAGTTGTTCTGAAAGAGAAAAATGATTTGAGTCTCACAAAATATAATGTTTTTGACCCTCCCGCTACACCAAAGAGGGAGCCTTTTCTTTTTTAGAAACGTTATTATTTGTAGTAATTATTTCTCCAAAAATATCTTAATGTGAAATTAAATGAAACTGCAATTGTTATTAGGGGAGATAATACTCACTCAGTTCTCCAGAGGTCACCCCATCCTCACTGCCCCATCTGGAGCCGACCGACCCTGGCTGGGAGGCTGTCTGGGAGGCTGGTGGTGAGGCTGCTGCGAGTGTTGGTGTTGCAACCCTGCTGGTAGTGGCAACTACTGACTTTTGGTTGGTGGAAGGTGTGAGTTCAGTGCCACTGGCACTTGCTACTGCTGCTGCAAAGGAGGCCACATTTCTGGCATCCACCGTCTCAATGTGAGGGATCAAAAAAGAGAACTTATCCCATACCCACTTCTCTGTCCTGTTCATGTCAGTAAGGGCATCTCCTCCTGACCTACTCTTCTTGGCACGATTCTTCAGCCGGCCCATCATGGTCCTCATGCTTGTGTACCATATTTTTAGCTGCTCTACAGTACTAGTCATCTTGGCAGCCTGTGCAGCCCAGAGATCCTACTTCTGGGTAACATCCTTTCTCACCTAATTTCACATGAGGAACTCAAGGATTTCCTCCATTTGCTCTTCAGAGAAGGCAGTGGCTGTTTTTTTTTCGCTTTGCTTTCTCGGAGGGGTAGCTGTCACCTGTCTCCTCTGGTTCCGGCTCTGGCTGGACTGGTTCAGGCTCCGGGGGTGGGACAGCCTTGCCCTTTCCCTTCTTGCCTCTGGTACCCTTGGGTGGCATCTCTCAAAGGCTCTAACAATTACTAGCAAAGAAGCTCTGTTCAAGATTAGATCGCTGAATGAGACGCATTAAATCTTGTCCGGATATGGGCACGAGAACTCGTAACAGATTGTGAGCGTTCGTATAAAAACATAACTACTTGTATCAACTCGCATTTACTCGCATCTTCTCATATAAACTCGTATCTGCTCGTGAGTCATTCGTGTCAGGTGTTGAGCAATGGGACCCGACAGAGCGTAACAGATCGTGGGAGATTGCAACACATCTCAACAGAGCATGTTTGTCTTGTCTAAGATCGATCCCGATCACCACGATTTGGAGGCACGATTAGATATGATCTGTCGCGCTTTGTTACGATGCAATACGATCTGATACGATGATCCACAATTTATCGTGTTGATCGTAGAAAAATGTTGAACCGTTCAAAAAGTTTCTACGATTAACACAATTGCCACGACTGATCTGATAGGATCACCATGATTACTCCCACAGAAGGCCTGCCACACCCTGGACGTAAACTGGGGACCACGGTCTGACAACATTTCTTGAGGGATACCTTGGAGGCGGACAACGTGAGTCACAAGGAGATCAGCGGCCTCAGCAGAGGAGGGGAGTTTGGGAAGAGTGACATAGTGGGCATAGTGCAAAACCGGTCCACTATGGTATAACGGAATTACCGTGGGAAATTGGGAGACCGGTGACAAAGTTGAGGGAGATGTTGGACCGGGGACGACTAGGGATGGGGAGAGGTCGCAGGAGACCAGCAGGAGGACGATGGGAAGATTTACTGCGAGCGCAGATAGGGCAAGCGGCCACAAACTCACGAGTGTCTGTCTCCATGTACGGCCACCAGAACCAATGGCAGAGGTAGGAGAGGGTGGTTTGGGGAACGAACAGCCGACCAAGGGGACCCCCACCCGGATCAGGTTCGTCACGCTGGGCTGTTCTCACCACCTCTTCGATCTCCCAGATGACCATACCAATCACCCAGGCTGGTGGCAGGATGGTGTCCTCCGATACCAGCCTGGCCCTGTCAGGGAAGAGACCGGACAGGGCATCAGCCTTGGTATTGTGGAAGCCGGGTGAAAGGTGAGGGTGAAGTTGAAACGGCTGAAGAACAGGGACTAGCGTGCCTGATGGGATTTCAGCCGATTGGCTGTATGGAGGTAGGTGAGGTTCTTGTGGTCCTACCAAACCACAAAAGTTTGCAGAGTCCCTTCCAGCCAGTGTCGCCACTCACTTAGTGCAGCTTGAACCACCAGCAGTTCCCTGTCGCGATGTCGTAATTCTAATAAAGCTAAATAGGCACAGGGATGGAGCTTCTCGTCCTCTGCTGACCTCTGGGAGAGGATTTCCCCGATACTCTCATCAGAGGCGTCCACCTCCACGATGAATTGCCGGGAAGGATCGAGGTGGGCTAGTACCGGGGCTGCGGTGAACAGGCTCTTCAAGGCAGAGAAGGCAGATTCAGCCTCTGGGGACCAGGAGAAGGATTTGAGAGTGGAAGTGAGGGCCGTGAGAGGGGCGGCCACACGGCTGAATCCCCGATTGACAGTATATACTATAGTGTATGGTAAGTAGTATAAAGTGTTGATTAAAGTATATTGTAAAATATATTGTAGGTAGTATGAAGTGCTTTTTACAGTATATTGTATAGTATATAGTAGGTAGTATATAGTGCTGTTTAGAGTATAAAGTATAGTTTATAGTAAGTAGTATATAGTGTTGTTAAAGTGTTGTTGTTGTATAAAGTATAAAGTGTACAATACTTTGTATAAAGTATAGTACATTGTAGGTAGTATAAATTATTGATTATAGTATATGGTATAGTAAATAGTTAATAGTAGGTAGTATATAGTGTTGTTTAAAGAGTATAGTATAGTATATAGAAGGTATTATATAGTGTTGTTTACAGTAGATAGTATAGTTTTTAGTAGGTAGCATATAGTGCTGCTTATTGTATATAGCATAGTATATAATATGTATATAGTGTTGTTTATAGTGTATAGCATAGTTGTTATATTGTTGTTTGTAGTATATAGTATAGTTTATAGTTAGTATATAGTGTTGTTTATAATATATAGTATAGTATATCAAATGTAGTATATAGTGTTGATTATAGTATTTTGTACAGTATAAAGTAGGTCGTATATAGTGTTCTTTAGAGCAGTGGTTCCCAACCTTTTCCAACTCGGGGCCCACTTGAAAATCTCAAAAATGTTCGCGGCCCACATCCGATCCCGTAACAATACAGTAATATAATAATAACAATACAGTAATATAATATAACAATACAGTAATATAATAATATAACAATACAGTAATATAATAATATAACAATACAGTAATATAATAATATAACAATACAGAGGCCAAATAATATGTTCTCAGAGCACTTTTTATTTGAATGATAACGATCAAACGGGAGCGACCTGAATGCAGAGAAACATGTAGCAGTACGGCAGAGTTTTAAGGAGCTGTCCACACGGAAATCAGAAATTAAAGTGTGGGGCTGTCTGCAATAGGCTAATTAACGAATGGGTATCATTCAACAATGGAGCAATCCAACCAAAACCCACATATCAAAACATGCCAAAACAAGTGCATTAAATGAATTCAACCGAGCCAGATGAAACTTAAATACAAGAAAAAAGCAATAGTTGCAACAAAACTAAAACATTGCACTCTTTTTTATGGCTTTTTAGAAAACGATATAAACACATATACAACAATAGGCCACAATATGTTAGCTCACCTAATGAGACGGCTGATGTTGCATAGCGGCCACCAAATGCATAATGTCTGGCACAATGGATGATGTCTCAGTCGATCTGGCTCAACATTCAGTTTATTTCTGTATGTCGTTTTTAATGCCACGAGTGCAGAAAATCCAGTCTCACTGAGGTACGTCGTCGGGAAAGGCATCAGAAATCTCACAGCTCTGTTGGACAGATCAGGATACTCTGAAGCAACATGAAGCCAGAAGTTTGTCAGGTGCTTCTGTGAGAAGACCAGTTGTCAGCGCGGTGTCGGAAGAGAGATCCACAAAACTATCTTGCTCTTTTGCGCTCAGGGCTGCGAGGGCCTCGTCACTATGGCTGGCCAATGGGTTTTCGATCCAACTGCGCTGCACATCTGGGATGGGGAAGAAGTTGCGCAGCTGTGTCTTCAAACTTTGCAGGTGCTCTTTGACAGCGTTGGTCATGGTGATGGGAAGCTGAATCTCTTCCTTTGTCAGAAAATCTGACAGGTTTTCAAATTAGTCATAGTTTGACTGGTCAACTCGCTTTGCCCACAGCTCCAGGTTTTTTATGGTTGCTTCGACTTTATTCTGGACATTGAACATGTTCACCGCTGTTCCTTGGAGACTGAGGTTAAGTCCATTTAAGTGGCTGAAAATATCGGCCAGGTAACCCGGTAAAACACCCGCACCTCATCAAGTAACTCAAACAGGCGCGTCAGTAGCTTCCCGCGAGAGAGCCACCGCACTTCAGTGTGTAACAGCAGCTGGTGATGTTCACTGCCCATCTCTCCACATAACACTGCAAATATACGTGTTTGCAGGGGACGGCTCTTGATGAAGTTGACAGCTTTGACCGCCTCATCTAAAACAGTCTTTAGATCTGGGGGCATTTTCTTTGTAGCCAGTGCTTCACGGTGAATACTGCAGTGGACAGATGCTACGTGTGGAGCCACCGCTTTCACACGCCTGACAACTCCGCTGTGCTGCCCCAGCATCGCACGGGCTCCATCAGTGCTCACTCCGACACATTTGGACCAATCAATCCCGTTGAAAACAATGAAAGTGTTCAGAATGTCAAAAATGGCCTCAGCAGTTGAGCGTGTGAGCAGAGATCTACAAAATAAAAACTCCTCTTTGATCTCGCCGTTGTTCTCATAACGCACATAAGCAAGCAGGTTTGACAGATTTGCAATGTCTGTTGATTCATCCAATTGGAGGGCAAACACACGGCTCTCTCTAACGCTGTGGATCAGCTGTTCTGACACATTATCTGCCATGTCATTAATTCTGCGTTTGATGGTGTTAAATTGCCTTCTCTCCCAACATCACCCCCACTATCTTTTTTGCGGCGGGAAGAATTCAATTCTCTCCGATGGTGTGCGGTTTACCCGCCTTGGCTATGAGTTTGGAGATGTGATAGGATGCTTCCACTGCCTTCGTGTTCTCGCTGCCCATATACTCGATAAATGTTGTCTTGCTTTGATATTCCAGAAGCTTGTCCTCAAAAAATACAAGTGGTTTGGTCACGTACTGCCCATGTCTTGTCTCGAGGTGACGGTGCAGTTTTGATGGCTTTAAAGCTTCATTTGACAATGTCTCAGAACACACCACACACAACGGTTACGGTTCGGCTTCATTACCTGTCCAAAAAAATCCCAGTTTTAAGTATTCAGGACTGTACTTTCTCCAAATTTTTATTTTTCATTTGACAGGGCGGGGGGGGGGGGGGGGGAGATCACTTGTCGATTCACTCTGTCTTTTGACTCTCTTTCCTAATTGTTCCTGTTGCTAACCAGCTATCCATTTTGATGCTCCAGACAGTTTACGTTTCGTAAACAATGATGTAGCAAACAAGTATATGGTAGGTGGTCCGGCGGGAAAGTGGACCGGCCCGTGACAACATAGGAAAGTTCCGATCATTGACTAATTAAAGTGATGCTTAATACCAGCCTAATAGAGAAAAAATAACTATAAAGGAGTTTTTAAACATTTATGTTTTAAATCATTTCGTTTAAAAACATTTAAAGACTTTTAAAGATTTTTATAATTTTTTCTCACGAAAATCAGTGTTTTATGAATGATTTGATGGCCCACTTGCAATACCCCAGAGGGCCGTGGCCCACAGGTTGGGAATCACTGCTTTAGAGTATTGTATTGTATTGTATAGTATTGTATAGTTTTGCACCATTTAGTATAGTATAGTATTGTATTGTTCACATTCATTGTATTGTTCATATTGTTCATATTAATTAGCGGGAGGGAATGGGGAGCAAGTATACCATTGTACTTGTTGACCATGGCAAAAAAAAACGTCTTGAACCTTGAATCTTGGTTGAAATGTGCTTTGTTGCTCTGGGATTTTCTTTAGTGGAGATCGTAAAAGAGGGCCAGCGGGTCAGTCACGCAGTGTATGGACAACCTGGAGGGTTTTTAACTTATTTTTGCTGTAATGGCATTCAAGGGTTTTGCCGGCAACTCAACGACGATATCATCGCCGATGGAATGGCGACGTTGTCTCTTCGTGGCCAAAATTGCCATTCTAGTATGTGATCAGAATTCCAATGACATATATATACATATTTTTATTTGATTTCTTCTAGTTCTTCTTCTTCCTCCTTTAGCTGGACCCTGCAGTAGACCTAACAGTAGCTGAACATTTTGGTCTATGAGAGGGTTGGTTTGAATTTTTTCGTCATTGTGATGTAGACGGTGGCATTAGACCCAAAGTAACAGCCTCCGAAAAATAATTGAACTTTATCAAACAAATGTTTCCCGCCCAAAGCAGTAAACACAGCTGATCATTGTGGTGTCGGGTGTCGTGCACACAATATGAAATCTACTCAAACAAACGTCACACTGTGCTTCTCGGCTACATAAATAAAACATCAGCTCCCGCTGTTATCCTTTCTCCTCAAAGCGAACATATGATGGAGGGAACTGAGCACTGAGCTGAATTCCAATACTCAGTGTTGTCTGCCCTATATATGTATTCATATATATATATGTATTTGAATGTAGGTTTGATTGTTCTTTGTTCATGTGGGATTGTTACCGCGTACTCTCGGTTCCTCCTATAACCCTAAAATCCCAAACCAAATCCAAAAAAGGCAGTTGATGTCAAGGAACAGCGTGTCGGAATGACGTCGCTGTGTAACATAATAAATCTAATAAATACGATTTATTTTTCTGAGAAAACTACCCGTCAAGACGCAACGCATGATCATTTGGTTTAATTTGGTAATTTCGCCCTCCCTTGTGCTTTACCCTCTCTCTCTCTCTCTCTCTCTCTCTCTCTCTCTCTCTCTCTCTCTCTCTCTCTCTCTCTCTCTCTCTCTCTCTCTCTCTCTCTCTCTCTCTCTCTCTCTCTCTCTCTCTCTCTCTCTCTCTCTCCAGCCTGTCCCTTGCTCCTCCCAGAGAGGAGCTGGAGTCCACCCATGACGACTTCATTCATGGGTCAGTCACTTTAGCAGGGGGGAGGGGAGGAGGGGAAGGGAAAGAGAAAGGCCCCCCCCGGGAAACATCGGCCCCCTACTCCTCCACTGCTGATGTTGAGTCTTCTGTGAAGACGGTACTGTGTGGAAGAAAGTCATTCCCGTAACTGAATTGTGGCACCACCACCAATGCGGTTTCTGTGGGCGCTTTTTGACAAAAAACCGGCTGGGGATTTTCCCATCTTCCCAGAGTTCTGAAATCATACATACTTAGTCTTACGACTGAGTATCCTTAGTATTCTACCAAGATGTAATATCCTGATTTAAAGCCAAATAGATCCGGCAAAACATCAGAATGATTTTGTTGAAACAAATCGAAATGACTTGGCTCGCAGTACATTAGCGTCTCATATATCCTGCCTGTTTGATTTTAATTATAATTTTTGTTTGTCTGTGTACCTGTGTGAACTGAATGATAGGGCATTTCTCTCTCCCTCTCTACTACCCCCTCATCTCACTCTCCCCCACCCTCAAACTCTCTCCCCTCTCTCTTTCTCTCGCTCTCTCTCTCCCTCTCCACCCATTTCTCTCATCCTTGCCATCTCCCTCTATCTGCCCTTTAACACCTCTCTCCATTCTTCTTTGGTCCCCAGTCTCTCAATCTCTCTTAAGAAAGTCAAACGATCGTTCCATTTGCCGTATTTCACCGCCGGACCGGAATATCCAATGACGAGTACACCTGGGTTCACCCCAACATCAATCTTATGTTTGGGACACCGTGGCGAGAACAGGAGAGGAGGGGGAGTGGGCTTCAGCAGCTCAAGGACACCACGGCGAGTGTTTAGTTGGTGTGCAGCCCGGTCGTCTGTAGCACCTATAGGGGTTGACCTTGGGTCCGGGACAACCTCCAAAGTGGGTAGTTTGGCTTTATATACACAGGGACTTTGGATCTCCTGAAAACTAGTATCATATTCTAAATGAATATCGACCGGGCTTGATCCATTCTTTCCCCTTGTAACCTTTTGTTAGGTGGGATCGACTGACCATTTAGTTTGTTTTGTTTGACCTTTTTGTTTCCGTACCTGTTCCAGAACCAGCGACCAACGTAGAACAACGGTTTTCAGATGCATGGCGACATCCAGATTTTGATACAAGATACAATATATTGATTTGCCATTTGTAACGTAATGTAAAGTACATTGGAATGCTTGCTCCCCATTCCCTCCCGCAGTATACTATACAATACAAATACAAATGAACAAAAAAAGGACAGCAAGGTGACTGATGGGTTTGAACATCTGTTGAATGTGCAAAACGATTTAGAAACCATTGAAAGTGCAGAAGTGCAGCAGCATCATTAATACATTGCAGTCCAGTGCAGTAGCTGTAAAGGTTCCAGAAAGTCCAGAAAAGTATGTAAGTGTAATGTTAATGACAATGTTATGAAAGTGAAAGTGGCAGCACTGCTGTTGATAAAAACTATCCTTAAACCTGGTAGTACTTGTACGGATGCTGCACAGCCAGCAACCAGGCAGTAGGTGGGAGAAGAGATGGTGCCCAGGGTTGTTGCAGTACTTTATGATGGACATGGCCTTCTTACGACATCTAGTCCTAAAGATCTCCTCAATGCATGTAAGTGCACAGCCGATGATCTTCTCTGCCGTCCTCTGGATGGCTTTCTTGTCCCGTGCAGTGGTGTTGCCGTACCACACAGTGACGCCCCTCGTCAATTCCCTGTGAAAGTAAATAGAAGCAGAATCTCCAAAAAAATAGGAGTCTCTTTTTAAAGATTGATTTGACCAATTTATATTTTCTTGTTGATGACCGATTTCTCTAACTCGGTGTCCAGCCAATCACGTGACAACAGTTCCCCAGTTCTGAATCCAATAAAGTCGACCCTAAGTGAAGCCAATAGAGAGAGAGAGTCATGAAACACAATGAGAATTTCATACAAATCATCTCCATATGCATCCGGCTACCTGCAATGGCGCAGAAAAAAGCCTTTATTTGTGATTTTGTCAAATACCGTGGCCATATGTGTGTGACAGAAAGAGAGAGAGAGAGAAAGAGAGAGAGAGAGAGAGAGAGAGAGAGAGAGAGAGAGAGAGAGAGAGAGAGAGAGAGAGAGAGAGAGAGAGAGAGAGAGAGAGAGAGAGAGAGAGAGAGAGGCAGGTGGTGGGAGAATCTTTCTCTAACTCTTTCGCTGGGGGTGTTTTTTTGCCACTGGCCCATTTCTCTTCCTTAACCTTCCTGGAATGTAATTGAATTTCGCTCGGATGCAAGACGAAGAGGATGTGCTGTGCAATGGCATGCGTATGTGTGTGTGTGTGTGTGTGTGTGTGTGTGTGTATGTGCATGTGCATGCGTATGCGCGTGCATGTGTGTGTGCGAAAAAACATGAGATTAAAGGGCAGCTGAGAGCAGCTTTGGGGGCTTTTGGGGCTATTTATATAAATAAATATATATTTATATAAATATATTTACATAAATACATATTTACATATAATTATACTTTTACCCAACAACATAAGGAACATTCTTAAAGTTATATCTATATATATATAATTCTATCTATAATAATATTGATATAATTATATATAATATTAATTTTCAGTAGTTTTCCTGCTGGTAAAACTTTACTTAACTTGAGTATCCGCAGAATGTAATTTATAATGCCGACCAGATACTCAATGTAGCATTTTGTCTAAAGCTTAACAAATGGAAACGTGTGTAGGTAGCTAAAAATGTATATGTTTAGCTTATTAGTCACATCCAAGCAATATCCAAGTAAAATAACAATTATGCAATTATACATGCAGCGCATCCCCAAACCTTAAAAGGAAAAGAAAGTAACAATACTATTTTTCAAATATTGAATAGGGGGTTACTTTATATTGATATACTTCCCTTCTATAATATAATACACATATATACCTTTCATGCAATCCGGCATGAGATAGCAACAACAAACACGATGTTTGAAACATGTCTGAATGTATAGATCGAGAGAGAGATTGATATGTCTGAAAACTTCTGAGTCAGGCCGATGCTTTTGGGACCATATTGCTTTTTAACCACTAAAAAACCCACCCTGCTGTCATATTGCAGCATATTGTCTGTACAATTGTAATTCATATCAAACACATTATCGTATTTCAAGACCATGTATTCGTTACATAGTCTCAGTTTTGTTGGACGTGACTTCAAGTGAATTCCGAAAAAAATTGGGCTGCGGACAATGGGGATCGAACCCAGTACACAAACACTAGCTACTATCCTTACCCAACCCCCAATATCATTCTAACTTGATATACATATTTGGTTAGATATTCACAGAAACAAACACACAAACACACAAATAGGTTTTCCACATCAAAGTGTATTTAACCTCTAAGGATGGGACCTCACGATACAATATCACAATTCATTTTGTGTCGACACAATATGTAAATAGTGTTTCCGTAACTATATCGGTTCTATAAATATTAGATACGTTATTTACAATTTTTTAGCATGTGCGATTTTATCTTCCGTGTGCTTTGCGTTGAGATTGGGTTTCTACTTAATGACTGTGGACAAACTATTTGACGCAAATTGACTTCAGGCGAATACTCTTTAGCGCCACCCGCAGGACAACACCATGAACACTCTTGCACCAACGATACAAGTACAGACGCAAACAATCATGAATCAGAATGGTGCGGGGGGAGGCTTCTCCACCATATCAACGGAAATGAATTACCGCGCCTCGTCAAGAAAGACATCTCAGCGACGACTTGCATTGTGACACTCTGGAACATCTGGGGCGTGAAATTTCCCCTCCCCCCCCCCCCCCCCTCCGGGAAGCGTCGACGGGGACGGGCGCAGACATCGGTCAACGTATTTGTTTGGCGAGGACGGGGGGGTGGGGTGGATTGGAGGTTTGGAGGAAGGCAGCGTAGAGTAGCGGGAGAGTAGGGTTTTTTGTTGTGCTAATGTTGCAGACTCTCGGTCCGGGCACAGAAAGCTAATTATAAAGATAAGTCCCCCCGTGGACACCAGGGAGATGAAGGTAACATTGGGCCCCCCTTTAGACGACAGGAACAAGAGCTAACATCTTTGGCCAACTGCCACATTCTTGTTCTTGTTCTTGTTCTTGTTCTTGTTCTTGTTCTTGTTCTTGTTCTTGTTCTTGTTCTTGTTCTTGTTCTTCTTCTTCTTCTTCTTCTTCTTCTTCTTCTTCTTCTTCTTCTTCTTCTTCTTCTTCTTCTTCTTCTTCTTCTTCTTCTTCTTCTTCTTCTTCTTCTTCTTCTTCTTCTTCTTCTTCTTTCCTGGTGCATGCTGGGATTTTCGGAGGGTGAAAGAGAGAGAGGAGCGAGACGTTTGTCGTCATATTTACCGTTAATTTTTTGTGTAATGGGTTTAATTTAACATCGTTTATAGGTGGTAGTTTGTTTTGCGTTACTTTTCGTGCTTTTGGGTGGTGTGTGGGGTGTTTGTGTGGGCTTCTCCTGCCGGTGTCTCGCCGGCCGGCGTCTGACGGCGCCATGGTAAATGGAGACTTTGCCAAGCAAGGTGGTGATCTTTCTGGATCAGGTGGAGAAGGTGAACTGCATCATCGAGACGGGCATCACGGTGAGAGAGTTGTTTGTACAGGTGCAGCCGCTGATGCTGCCCGCAACCAAAATTATACTGTCAAATGTTCCCCCCTTCATAACTGATGAGTTCCTTAGTAGAGAACTGTCCAGGCATGGTAAACTTGTTTCTCCTATGAAAAAGATGCTGTCTGGATGTAAGTCTCAGTTACTGAAACACGTAGTGTCTCACCGTAGACAGGTGTATATGATACTGAACAATCGGAATGCAGAGCTTAACCTCCACTTTCACGTTAAAGTAGATGATTATGACTACGTGATTTTTGCAACTTCATCGGTTATGAAGTGTTTTGGTTGTGGGGAAGAGGGGCACACCGTGAGTGCCTGTCCGAAGCGCGGGGACCCGGCTCCGCCTGGGTCGTCCAACGCGCCGGCGGCCGGGCCGTCCAACGCGCCGGCTGGGCCGTCTAACGCGCCAGCGGCGGGGTCGTCCGCCGCTGCGCCAGGCCCACCCGCGGCTACCCGAGGGCGGGGTATACAGCGCGTTTCTGGTGATGTGTCCGGCTTGGTGAACTGTGGTGTTGCACAAGGTGAGGGTGTAGGTGGTTACGTTCAGGAAGATGAGGTGGTGGTTTTGTGTGAAGCAGAAGAAAAGGGGGATGGGGGAAATAAAGATAAAAAAAAATAAAATAAGATGATAAGCAATGAACCACAAGGTGATTTGGCAAAATAAAGTGTAGAGACAGGTGAAGTCAATAAAACACAGGAGGAAGATATGGAGAGTGAAACATATATGCGAAAATCAGGAGAGGAGCAGAAAACATGGGGGGAGCAGGTGGAGGTTGCTGAGATGGAGGAAGAGGAGGCGGCAACAGAAATGATAAATAAAAAAAAGACTGCTACTAAACGCAGGAGTAGTAAAAAAAATGCATCAACCGTTGCAAAGAGCAGTAAAGTAGAAAGTGAGGGAAAGGAAGTAAGAGAGCAAGGACAGGCGGAGGAGAGTTGGGATGATTGTGTGTCTGACAGCAGCGATGTGCCAGGTGTTTTGAGCAGTAGCCAACAAACTAAAAATGTACACGGCTGAGATGATAAAAAATTACCTGGTGCAGACAAAAAACCAACATAACGTGATAATAGAGGAATATTTCCCAGATTTGGCCATTTGTGCCTCAGCAAGGTTCCATATGAACCGAAGGGAGCAGTCTGTCTTGGATGAGCTGGAAATATATAGACTCAAAAGAATGGTGACTAGAATAAGGAAGCAAATGGGTAGCGGTGAGTTCAAAAAACTCAATGTGTGTGTTTAATTTATTTGTTTTATTTTTGTTTTTAATATCTCACTCGCAATGGACACTTTTAGAGTGGGAAGTTTGAATGTAAACGGAGCCAGAGAGGAAAGAAAGAGGGCTCTAATATTTCAAACCGCAAAAATAAAACATGTCGATGTCCTCTTTTTACAAGAGACTCACAGCGATGGTTTTAATGAGACGGACTGGAAGAAGGAGTGGGAGGGGGAAGTCATTTTTAGCCACAACACCTCTCTCAGTGGGGGGGTGGGCTTCCTCCTCTCCAACTCTTTTAAGCCTGTCTCACTGGAGGTCGAGCATTGTGTCAATGGGAGGTTGCTTTTAATAAAAGCACGGTTTGACCTTTTTACAGTTGTTTTTATAAATGTGTATGCTCCAACAAACGGTACAGAGAGGAAGCTGTTTTTACTCAAAGTGAATGATGTTTTAAACGGTTGTGCCACGGAGGATTTTTTATTCTTGGGCGGGGATTTTAATTGTACAGAAAATGCATTTTTAGATCGCAACCATGCAGAGCCGCATCCAGCATCCCAGCATGCTCTGAGGCAGCTGGTCCACTCCCACGGCCTGGTGGATGTATGGAGAAGGATGCATGCAGACAACAGGCAGTACACCTGGTCCCACATCAGGGAGAATAGAATATCATCAGCTAGGTTGGATCGTTTTTATTGTTTTAAGCATCATTTTAACACTTTTAAATTGTGCAGTATATCACCTGCTGGTTTTACGGATCATTCTTTGCTTTTATGTGATGTTTTTATTAGAAATGTTTTACCCAGAAGTCCATACTGGCATTTTAACTCGGTTTTAACATTTGATAAATATTTTAGAGAGGCCCTTATTTATTTTTGGAGTGTTTTTAGGCAGAGGAAGGGAGAGTTTAGCTGTCTTAAGCAGTGGTGGGACCATGGTAAGACCGAGTTAAGGTTACTCTGCCAACAGCACACCCTCAATGTCACACAAGACATCATTAGGTCTATGAAAGACCTGGAGAGTGATATAGTGGAACTCGAAACAATACATGAGACCACAGGAGATCGAGGATATATTGAAATCCTCAAAGAGAAAAAGACGGCTTTAGCCAACCTGCTGGATGTAAAAGTTCAGGGTGCACTAGTGAGGTCCCGGTTTCTAAACATAAATGAGATGGATGCTCCCACTAGCTTCTTCTTCGGCCTGGAAAAGAAGAATGGGCAGAGGCGAGTGATCCACTCGCTGCTGTCAGGCACAGGGCAGGAAATAACAGAGCCAAGCCAGATCAGGAGGCGAGCTGTGAGTTTTTATTCCACCCTATACGCAAGTGAGTATGAGGAGGGGGAAACTCTGTCTGAGGGGTTCTGGAATGGACTACCTCAGGTCTCCGAGGAGGCCAACTCACAGCTCGAAGGGCCGTTAACGATCCAGGAGTTGCAGACTGCCCTGCAAGGCATGCAGGGACGGCGGGCTCCTGGTATCGATGGCCTCTCCGTGGAGTTTTATAATGCCTACTGGGACGTCTTGTCAAATGACCTTCTTGACGTTTTTAATGAGAGTCTGGCCTCTGGCTCTATGCCAGTGTCCTGCAGGAGAGCGGTGATCACACTGCTCCCAAAAAAAGGAAACCTGCAGGACATCAAGAACTGGCGCCCTGTGTCTCTGCTGTGTGTGGATTACAAGCTTCTGTCCAAGGCTTTGGCCACCAGGCTGGGGAGGGCTGTGGAGCAGGTCATCCACCGGGACCAGACCTACTGTGTGCCCGGCAGGTCCATGGTGGACAATGTCCACCTAATTCGTGATGTTTTGGAGGTCTCCAGCTCATTGGACATTAATACTGGTCTGATTTCTCTAGACCAGGAAAAGGCTTTCGACCGCGTTGAGCACAGCTTCCTCTGGAAAGTAATGGAGAAGTTTGGGTTCAGCGCTGGTTTCATAGCCAAGATCATGGTGTTGTATAATAACATTGAGAGTGTGCTGAAGTTCAACGGTGGTTTGTGTGCTCCTTTTAGAGTGTGTAGAGGGGTCCGGCAGGGCTGTGCTCTGTCTGGCATGCTCTATGCACTCTCCCTAGAACCCCTCCTCAGCAAAATACGCTCGAAACTGCAAGGGCTGTTTTTACCTGGTTTTAATGGAAACTTGATTTTATCAGCGTATGCAGATGATGTTGTTGTTTTTGTTAGGGACCAGACTGACATAGACGTTTTAGTTGACATCGTGAGGGAGTTTAGTTCAGCATCGGCAGCGAGGGTGAATTGGAAGAAAAGTGAGGCCCTCGCTGTCGGTGAGTGGAGTGGCGGTCTCCCGGTTCTTCCCCAGAACATGGTCTGGAGAAAAGATGGCTTCAAGTACCTGGGTGTGTTCTTGGGGAAGGAAATTGTAGTCCTGAAGAACTGGGAGGACGTCACAGAAAGGATAGAAGGGAAGCTTTCCAAGTGGAAATGGCTGCTCCCTCAGATGTCTTTTAAAGGTAGAGTGTTGGTTTTAAATAACCTTGTGGCATCCCAACTGTGGCACCGTCTTACCTGTGTGGACCCTCCCTCGGGGCTACTTGCCCAAATCCAAAATAAATTGGTGGATTTTTTTTGGGAGGGTCTACACTGGGTGCCGCAGGGGGTGCTGTTTTTATCTAGAGAGGAGGGGGGACAGGGCCTTATCCACCTGGCCAGCCGAATGGCCACTTTTAGGATGCAGTTTTTACAGAAATATCTGACCGGCCCGGCTGATTTGGTGTGGAGAGAGGTGAGCAGCTGCATTCTCAGACGCGTGAGTAACCTGGGGCTGGATGCTGCTCTGTTTTTAACAGATTTAAACATCTTAAAGTTAAGTGGGCTACCTCCTTTTTATCAGAGCGTTTTTAAGTCTTGGGCCCTTTTTGACCATAAAAGGTGTCCAAAGACTGACTCTCTGTACTGGTTGTTGAGAGAGCCCCTGATCCACAATGCCAGGTTGGACGTCAGCAACAGCGAAACACCCGGCCTGACGGTGGCGCTGTGCCATTCCAAGACCCTGTGCCTTCAGCAGCTGGTGGATGCAGTGGGGCCGGAGCTGAGCGATGCCCAGGCCCTGGGCTCTCTGCTGGGTCTGCACTCTGTCCGGGTGGCCCAGAGGATCCTTCAGCTCTGGAGCCAGATCCTCTGCCCTGAGGAGAAGAGACTGCTGAGGAGCTACGGACAGGGAGGAGCCAGGCCGGACCCAGCAGACCCGTTCCCAGAGATCTACCTGAGCCCAGGGCTCGGAGAACTGACCGGCCCCCTGCTCCAGGTCGCAAACTCCGAAAAAATGACAGTACACAGAGCTGATAGGAGAACAATTTACATGAACATTGTGAAAGCGACCAACAGAAATGTGCTGAAGGACAGGGCCTCCACTGTGTGGAGCACCAGACTGGGCGCAGGAAGCGGACCAGGCCCACAGTGGAGGATTTTATACAAACCTCCCATAAAAAAACGTACTGCCGACCTCCAGTGGAGAATTTTACACGGTGCCATCGCCTGTAATTCTTTCATCTCCACCTTTAATCCTGCTGTTTTTAACAAGTGTCCATTTTGTGGTTTTAGAGAGACTGTTTTCCATGTTTTTACAGAGTGCAAGAGACTCACGGGTTTCTTCACTCTTTTAACATGGGTTTTTAATCTTTTTGGTATAGTTTTCACGGAGAGTGTTTTTATCATGGGAGCTCCAGAAAAAAAAGCAAAGAAAGAAAAGTGGCAGCTCCTAAACTACCTCTCGGGCGAAGCGAAGATGGCCATCTATTTAAGCAGGAGAAACAGAATAGAAAACAGGAAAGGGGAAGAGGCTAAAGCAATCTGGCTGTGTAACATAAGGGCCAGACTTTGTTTAGAGCATCGCTTTTATAAGCATGTTGGAGACTTAGATGCTTTCAAACAGCGGTGGTGTCACGAGGACATTGTGTGTTCCATTGTGGAGGAGAACTTGCACTTTGCACACATTTTTAGGCCCTAGTTGTTAATGTACCATTTTGAGTGTTTTGTTTTTTTGATTTTGTCTTTGTTGTTTCTGTTGTCTTTTTTGTTCAGTTATTTGATCAAAATTTAGCTAGTGTAAATAAAGTGTTTTTTCAAAAGTCAAAAAGTCTTCTTCTTCTTCTTCTTCTTCTTCTTCTTCTTCTTCTTCTTCTTCTTCTTCTTCTTCTTCTTCTTCTTCTTCTTCTTCTTCTTCTTTCTGGTGGAGGTGTGTTTGAAGAGGGAAGAGGGATTTTTCACTTTTTTTTTTCGGTTGTTTTTGTTTTAATGGTTTCTTTCTTTAACTGTATGATCTTCCGTTGGGATAGTTGTACTCTTTGCGAGTAGGATTAATTGTTTCATTTAGTGTTTTTTCCGTGCCTCGGGGCGGGGATGGCGTCCTTCGGGGCGCCGCCGGTGTCTCTGGGACACGGGGTGCGGGTGGTGGCTCAGGCCGCAAACACAGTGGAGCAGGTGCTGCTGGCTGTGGGGGATCAGGTCGGTCATGGAAACATCTCATATGCTTCCCGCATGAACAAAGCGGTCGTGGTCTTTTTGAAAGACCAGAAATATGTGACGGAACTTATCGAGAGCGGATTGGTGTTAAACGAGGAATATGTTCAAGTTTCACCGCTGGCGACACCATCTACGCGGATCACTGTGTCTGGCGTTCCTCCGTTCATCCCGAATGAGGCGCTGGAGCGGGAGTTGAAGCGTTTTGGTAAGTTTGCAAGTAATCTCCGCACTGTTGCTCTGGGGTGTAAGGATGAAAAGCTAAAACATGTCCAATCTCTGCGGAGACAGGTTTTCATGTTTCTGAATTGTCCCACTCAGACACTAGATGTGTCTTTCCGGGTGAGGCATGAGGAGGGTTTTTATATGGTCTATGCGAGCTCAGGGAACGTAAAGTGTTTTGAGTGCGGGGAGTCGGGTCACAAACGTGTTGCATGTCCACGGAGACGGCACGCCGCTCCGCCGGGTGCGGCCGAGCCCGGGGCGGCCGAGCCCGGGGCGGCCGAGCCCGGGGCGGCCGGGGCCGGGGCGGCCGGGGCCGGGGCGGCCGAGCCCGGGGCGGCCGGGCCCGGGGTGGCCGGGGCCACTGAGCCCGGAGCAGCCGGGGCGGCTGGGTCTGTGGCTGCGGGTGCACCCGGTGTCGCGGGGGTTGCTGTTGCACCCGGTGTCGCGGGGGCTGCTGTTGCACCCGATGTCGCGGGGGCTGCTGTTGCACCCGATGTCGCGGGGGCTGCTGTTGCACCCGATGTCGCGGGGGCTGCTGTTGCACCCGGTGTCGGGGGGGCCGCTGTTGCACCCTGTGTCGCGGGCGCTGCTGTTGCACCCGGTGTCGAGGGGGCTGCTGTTGCACCCGCCGGGGCCCCGGGGGCTGCGGAGGAAGTAGGGATGAATATCGTGAGAGATGAAGCAGGGACTGTAGAGGGTGCAGTGAGTGTGGGAGGGAAACATCTGGAAACAGGTAAACGGGGGCGAGATGATGTAGCAGGACGGGTGAGGAATGCTGCTGTGTGTCAGGTGGAGGCTGTTGGCACACAGCAGGGGCTGCCGTCTGGCTCTGGGCGACAAAAAGAGTTTCAACAGGCTGCAGACAACAATGAGGTGACAGAGATGGACACAGGCGATGAGGGGGATTCTGACTGTGTTTCAGTTGCAGATAGTCTCTCTCAGAACGAAGAGATATATTCTTTGGAGGATATTAATGTCTTCTTAGATGAGTCTTTTGGTAAGGCAGTGGAAGTGAGAGATTTTTTCCCTGACACTAAGAAGTTTCTTCATACAGTGAGCACTCTTCAGAAAGTTGTAGGGTTAGACCTGCTGGATGACAAGAAACGCTATCGTCTCAGGAAGCATGTAACTGCTATGAAAAAAGTTGCGAAAGGAAGCCAAAGAGGGAAGAAACTGAAAAAGGTCTAAATAATTGCAACATGATCATGCAACACTGGGTGTCTCCTCTCTGCTGTGTGTACCTGTCTGTTCTTTTTCTCTATCTCTTTTCTCTAATGCAGGCTTTAAGGGTTGCTTCTTTAAACATTAACGGGGGTAGAAGTGCACAGAAAAGAGCTTTAGTGTTAGAGCTCTTTAATCGGAAAAAACTAGATGTGATACTTCTGCAGGAAACACACAGTGATAGCCTGAATGAGACGGACTGGGGGATGTGGTGGGGGGGTCAGTATGTACTCAGTCATGGCTCAAACCTTAGTGCTGGAGTAGCTGTGTTCTTCTCCCCCTCTCTAAATGTTAAGTTGTTATCCAGCACAGAGATAGTGGCAGGCAGAGCTTTGATGGTGAAAGTGGAACTGTTAGGTTTCTCTTTCACTTTTATTAATGTTTATGCACCCAGTCAGGGCCCTGCACGGGTATCTGTGTTTCAGCTATTAAAAGACAAGCTAGACACTAGTGTACAGGGGGAGTGTGTTATACTGGGGGGGGACTGGAACGTTTGCACTAATGTCACTTTAGACAGAATAGGACGGGAGCCTCATTCTCAGTCGTCCCTTTTACTGTCACGGGTGATAAGAGAGGCTGACTTAGTGGATGTGTGGAGGATGAAGCATCCCTCTGTTAAACAATACACCTGGATGAGAATGCTAGATGGGGGAGTCAGTGCAGCCAGGCTAGACAGATTCTACATGTCTGCTTCCTTTATTACTCGTGCAGTGAACTGTCACATCCAACCTGTTGGTTTTACAGATCATCAGCTAGTTTCTTTAGATTTGATTTTGTCCAACACAGAGAAACCTAGATCTTTCTGGCAGTTCAATGTTAAGATTCTACAAGATTTGATTTTCTGTGAGAATTTTAAACTGTTCTGGATCAACTGGAGATCAAAGAAAGAGTCTTTTCCCTCCCTGAGTCAGTGGTGGGAGGTAGGAAAGGCTCAGATTAGGGTGTTCTGCCAGCAGTATACAGCCTACTCCACTGCAAACATTAGGAGAGCTATAGAGCAGTTAGAGAGGGAGATCAGAGAGCTAGAGAGTGTGTCTGCTCGAAATATAGAGCAGTCCCTCTTAAAACAACAACAGCTTAACTGTTTTCTTCAGGAGAAAGCCAAGGGAGCTCTGATCAGAGCCCGTTTTACGTCAATGAGAGACATTGATGCACCAACCACCTTTTTCTTCAACCTGGAGAGGTCTGTGGGTCAAAGGAAGCAGATGGTATGTCTGCGTCTCCCCGATGGACAGGTAACCTCTGAACCTGCTGAGATGAGGAGGCATGCAGTGTCTTTCTACACAGACCTGTTCAAAGCCGAAGGTTGTGACGTGGAAGCTGCTGATGTACTCTTTCAGGGCCTTCCACAGCTGAGTCCAGCCGAAAGTGACACCCTGGGCTCTGACATTACGCTGGAGGAACTGACCTCTGCGGTGACACAGATGGCCTCCGGCAAGGCTCCGGGCATAGACGGTTTACCTGCAGACTTTTTTAAACACTTTTGGAGTATGCTAGGACAAGATTTGTTGGACGTATTGAGGGAGTCCTTTGGGAAAGGGTCTCTTCCAGCTTCCTGTAGGCGTGCAGTGATTTCACTGTTGCCTAAGAAAGGAGATCTAACCCTGCTAAAGAATTGGAGACCTGTGGCTCTCTTATGTACGGACTATAAAATACTGTCAAAGGTTCTTGCTAACAGACTGAAGTGTTTTATTGACTTTCTCATTGGTACTGATCAGACTTATTGCATCCCTGGCAGATCAATTGTGGACAATTTGTTTTTGATGAGAGACGCTTTTGATGTTTGCAAATTGTATAATTTAAATGTTGGTATTATTTCTATTGACCAGGAGAAAGCGTTTGATCGTGTGGATCACACTTTTCTGGCTGCCACATTGCAGGCTTTTGGTGTCGGGGAGCACTTTTTGTCCTGGGTGAAGGTTTTGTACAGTGATGCATGTTGTGTTGTGAAGGTGGGGGGAGGGCTGAGCAGACCTGTACCAGTTAAAAGGGGGATCAGGCAGGGCTGCCCTATCTCAGGCCTATTATATAGTATTGCCATCGAGCCCCTTTTGTGCAGACTTAGAAACCGGCTGAGGGGCCTGTGTCTGCCAGAGTCAGCTCAGGCCCTCCCGGTGGTTGTATCAGCTTATGCTGATGATGTCAGTGTTTTTATCCAGGGTCAGCGAGATATCCAGGAGCTACAGGACAGTTTAGCCTTGTACAGGAAGGCTGCTTCAGCCAAAGTTAACTGGGAGAAGAGTGAGGCAGTTTTGGTAGGTCAGTGGGGGGTAGGAAATAGGCCCAGTCTTCCTGGTGGCCTTGGCTGGGGTAACAGGGGTTTAAAGGTCCTGGGAGTTTGGTTGGGGTCTGAGGACATGGTGGCACAGAACTGGGAGGGATTGCTGGGGAAGGTGCAAGCAAAGTTAGCTAAGTGGAAATGGCTGTTACCCCAGCTGTCCTACAGGGGAAGAGTTCTTGTAGCCAACAATCTGGTTGCCTCGTCTCTGTGGCACAGACTCCAGGTGTTAACCCCACCGCCGGGCCTTATGAAACAACTGCAGCGGCTCCTCGTGGACTTCTTCTGGTCGGGTCATCACTGGGTGCCAGCATCGGTCCTGTACCTGCCTGTGGCGGAGGGGGGACAGGGCCTTGTGGACATTACTGCGAGGACTGCTGCGTTTAGACTGCAGGCTGCTCAGCGGCTGCTGTATGGTGCCTCTCCCTGCTGGCTGGCTATGGCCCGGCTGTTACTCTGGAGGGCAGGGGGCTTTGGGTTTGATAAACACCTTTTTCTGCTGAAGGCCCCTGCGTACGAGATAACGGGACTTGTACCTTTTTACTGCTCAGTCATCAATGCCTGGAAGTTGCTGAGTTTTACCAGACCACCCGACCCCCGGCCTGGGATGTGGCTGTTTGAAGAGCCGCTGTTTGACACTGGGTTTTTTCCTGGAACCCTCTTTTCTTCGGCCACCCTAAGAAATGGTTTCGTTGAAGCGGGGGTGGTAAAACTTGGCCATTTGACAGGGATCTCCACAGAAGAACTGGCTGAGGTGACGGGCATTCGTTCAATCCGAGTTCTGGAGAACCTGGTAGATGAGGTGTGGCAGTCGCTGTCGCCATCCCACCGGACTTTTGCTCTGGATGCAGATCTGGCTGACCAGTGGAAAAAGGGACATGAGTATGTTTTTCCGGCCTTGAGTGTGGGTCCTGCGGTGGGGGAATGGAGAGAGGAGGATGGTCTCCTGCTATCACTGGGGACTCTAACACCTGGAGAGTTCAGCTCCTGCAGTGGGAGGAGGCTATATCTTAGCTGCCTAAAGGTGCTAAACCTCAGGTCGCTCGCAGGCGTCAGAGAGTCGAGGTGGACGGATGTGTTTGGCTTGGCTTTTTCCCCTCAGGGCAGCTGGCGGATCTTGTATAAATCTCCGGTTGAGAAACGGATGGCTGACATCCAATGGAGAATTATACATGGTGCAATAGCCACTAACCAATACAGAGCTCATTTTGACCCAGGCACAAGGGGGGGCTGTCCGTTCTGTTTTGTGGCAGAAACATTGGAGCACTTAGTGGTGTCCTGTCCCCGATTGGCTGGTCTTAAAAATATGTTACAGGGGTGGGTGGAAGGGCTCGGGGAGGTTTTCTCCATACCACTTTTTGTCCATGGGCCCAAATACATCCTGAAAAAGAGGGAAACCCTGGTATTAATGAACTTTTTGTTTGCTAATGCAAAATTAGCAATCTGGAAAAGCCGCAAGAACCAACTTGCTGGAGTGGGATGGACGGATGCAGTGCTCTGTCTGAGGGGGCTGGTGGCAGCGCGTCTGAGGGTGGAGCATGCGTACTATACACTGATCAATCATCTGCAGGGGTTTCTGGATGTGTGGGCTGTCGGACAGGTTCTGTGCTCCCTAGGGGAGAATGACTCTCTAATATTGAAGTTTTAAAGGAGAGGTGTAGTTTTCTGGTCTCTTTTTTTGTTTTGTTTTTTAAAGTGTGTAAAAGATGGAGGTTTTTTTTTATTATGGGTAAATAGGTATTTTATTTTTGGTAGTCACGGAAATCTGTTTTTATTTCTTTTTTCTTGATGGTGTAATGTATTAAGGTTTTTTTCCGTATGTTTTTAAAACAAATGCAAATAAAATTTTGTTAATCTCTTCTTCTTCTTCTTCTTCTTCTTCTTCTTCTTCTTCTTCTTCTTCTTCTTCTTCTTCTTCTTCTTCTTCTTCTTCTTCTTCTTCTTCTTCTTCTTCTTCTTCTTCTTCTTCTTCTTCTTCTTCTTCTTCTTCTTCTTCTTCTTCTTCTTCTTCTTCTTCTTCTTCTTCTTCTTCATTGTGCCTTGTAGGACTGTTAAAAGATGAAAGCCCCAGACCTGCTTCTCATCCTGCTGTACGCTGATCTCGTTTGTTTCGGATAGGCTGACACGCCCACCATCATTTCAATATATGATATGTGTGGTTGTGCCTAATGATGCTCTCTGTGTGTGTTAGAGTGTGTGTGTGTGTGTGTGTGTGTGTGTGTGTGTGTGTGTGTGTGTGTGTGTGTGTGTTTATTTATTTTGGTTGCCGGTGAGGACTTGTTTGCACTCGTGAGGACTTTTTCCCTCGCGGGGACCAGGCTGTTCTCATAAACAATACGTAGGATTCCCTACGAAAAAGCTGTGCACTTTGTTTCGTAGGAAATTGTACGTATCAACCCGGTGCGCATGCGCCAACTTCTGCAGCTATAATGTCAAGCACAGTCACGTTTCCTTGTAGTCTCTGTTGAAAATGTAATGGATAGATAGATAGTTTCGGCATTATTATATGTTTTGATAACATTTCTAGTGAGAAATGTGTGTTTTACGCTCACACTCCAATTTGTTCATTGGATTTATACAATCTTTTGTTTTTGAGTTATTAAGAAGATTTGTTCAGGTTTCTATCGTTGCTATGGACGCTGATATCACTGCCACCGTGTGCAAAGCACTACAATTTGCAGCATACTGTGTCACACTTTTTGTAGTTCTAATGTGTTTTCCCTATTATGTGAAATTGTGACCAGGAATCTGACCAGGAATCTTGCCATCTTATATCACTTCCGGCGCTGCGACGAGCGGCAGTAACACGTCCAGGGTTACTGTGAAGGAACGTGTGTGTAGCCCGGACATTGAACTGCTGGCCGTGAGTCTGCGGCCATACAATCTGCCGCGAGAGTTCTCCCACGTGCTTGTTGTTGTTGTTGTTTACATTCCACCGTCGGCAAACGCGGCGCTCGCGTGTGACGTCACCCACTCCTTCGTCGCGAGACTTCAGACACAGCACCCAGAAGCATTCATCGCGATATCTGGGGACTTCAACCACGTGACTCTGGCTGCAACACTGCCCACCTTCAAGCAGTTTGTGGAATGTCCCACCAGGGAAAACAAGACACTGGACCTGCTGTATGCCAATGTTAAGGAGGCATACAGCGCCACCGCCCTTCCTCCTCTTGGAAGGTCAGACCACAACCTCATCCACCTTCAGCCCTTGTATAGGCCTCTAGTCCAGCGGCTGCCTGTGACCATAAGGACTGTGAGGAGATGGTCACAGGAGGCAGATGAGGACTTGCGGGGCTGCTTTGAGTCAACAGACTGGGATTTCCTTTGTGATTTGCATGGAGAGGACCTTGATGATCTCACAGAATGCATAACAGGGTACATCAACTTCTGTGTGGACAGTGTTGTTCCCACAGAGACTGTACGCTGTTTCCCCAACAACAAGCCGTGGGTCACCCGAGACATCAAGGTCCTGCTCAATGAGAAGAAGAGGGCCTTCAGAGACGGGGACAGGGAGCAGATGAGGCGGGTTCAGAGGGAGCTGAAGGAGAGGATCCAGCAGGGCAAAGACAACTACAGGAGGAAGCTGGAGCACAAACTTCAGCAGAACAACCTGAAGGATGTGTGGCGTGGCATGGGGAGCATCACTGGCTACAAACAACCTGGTAGCCAGACAATAGGGGGGGGTCCTGATCGGGCCAACGAGTTGAATTTGTTTTTTCAATAGATTCAATGAGTGGGCTCCGGTCTACCCCCCCCTCCCCCAGCTCCTCTACAACCATTCCCCTCCAGCCCCCCAGCCCTGCTGTCCCCCCTCCCCCACCGTCCCTCTCCAGCGACAACATACCTGTTCTCTCTCCCCCACCACTGCCGCTACCTCACCCCTCCCCCATCAACACAACAGAGACTCTTCCTGCTCCCACACACGGCACACAGACCTTCACAGCTGAGCAGGTGAGGAAAGTGCTGTGCAGGCTCCACCCAGGCAAGGCTGCAGGTCCTGACGGCGTCAGCCCGAGGGTCCTCAAAACTTGTGCTGCCCAGCTGAGTGGAGTCCTGCAGTACATCTTCAACCTGAGCATGAGACTGGAGAGGGTCCCTGTGCTGTGGAAGACATCCTGCCTGGTGCCGGTTCCGAAGAAGGCACGTCCCAGCACCTCTAACGACTACAGACCGGTGGCGCTGACGTCCCACGTGTCGAAGTCCTTTGAGAGGCTGGTCCTGTTGCTTCTTCGGCACCTGGTCAGATCATCGCTGGACCCTCTTCAGTTTGCCTACCAGCCGAAACTGGGAGTGGAGGACGCCATCATCTTCCTGCTTCATCGTGCCTACGCCCACTTGGACAGACCCGGGAGCACTGTGAGAATCATGTTTTTTGACTTCTCCAGTGCGTTCAACACCATCCGGCCTGCCCTGCTGGGGAGTAAGCTGACGGCGATGAAGGTGGACTCTTTCCTGGTTTCCTGGATTATAGACTATTTGACGGGTCGTCCACAGTTTGTCAGACTGCAGGACTGTGTGTCTGACACTGTGGTCAGCAGCACTGGTGCTCCACAGGGAACGGTTATTTCCCCATTCCTGTTCACCCTATACACCTCAGACTTTCAGTTCAACTCTGAGTCCTGCCACCTGCAGAAGTTCTCGGACGACGATGAGGAGTACAGGGGCGTCGTGGACTCCTTCGTTGAGTGGTGTGAGCTGATCCACATGCAGCTCAACACAGACAAGACGAAGGAGATGGTGGTGGACTTCCGCAGGAGGAAATCTACCCCCACACCCATTTCCATCAAGGGTGTGTCCACAGAAGTTGTTCAGGAATATAAATACCTGGGAGTTCACCTGGACAACAAACTGGTCTGGGCCAAGAACTCTGAGGCCGTGTACAAGAAGGGCCAGAGCCGTCTCTACTTCCTGCGGAGGCTCCAGTCCTTCAACGTTTGTAACACGATGCTGAAGATGTTCTACCAGTCGGTGGTAGCCAGTGCCATCTTCTCCAGTGTTGTGTGCTGGGGAAGCAGGTTGAGGTCAGCAGAGGCCAACAAGATCAGCAGGATCGTCAGGAAGGCTGGCGCTGTCCTGGGGGCCCAGCTGGACTCCTTACAGGGGTGGGTGGAAGGGTTCGGGGAGGTTTTCTCCATACCACTTTTTGTCCATGGGCCCAAATACATCCTGAAAAAGAGGGAAACCCTGGTATTGATGAATTTCTTGTTTGCTAATGCAAAATTACCTCCTCTGAGAGGAGGATGCTGCGCAAGCTGCGTAGTATCCTTGACAACAACTCTCACCCTCTCCATCAGGTGCTGACCTCATACAGAAGCACCTTCAGCAACAGACTCATTCCACCCAGGTGTACTACAGAACGCCACAAAAAGTCCTTTCTTCCTGTGGCCATCAGACTCTATAATTCATCTACCTCGGGTCGTGAGAGGGACAGTGGAGACTCAGTGACCTGAGGTCAACGCACTGTTATTATTCTTTTTTGGTCAACGCACTGTAAATCCTCTCACTGTAATTTTTGCACTGTAAATTAAATTTCACTTTTCACATTTCACATGTCACTTTTTCAGTATACACTTTTTACAGAGTTATTTATTGTTATTCTATTACTGCCAATTTGCACTATACGTATTGTTGTGTATTGTATATACCTATGTATTACTGTAATAATACTGTAAATTGTGCAATTCATCTATCAATACATTTAGATTTCATTAGAGTTCATTTAGTTATATTTTGTTTATACTAGTTTAGCTTAGTTTAGTTTGTTGTTATTTAGTTTTTAGCTTTAGGTATTACATTATATTTTGTGTGCATTTATTCCCCCTGTTTCAACTGTTGCACCTTAATTTCCCTCGGAATAAATAAAGTTATCTTGAATCTTGAATCTTGCATCTTGATTTATTATAGGGTTCACTGGTCGAGAAACACACTGGCGTGGTCAGATTTCATCTTTCTTATTTGTAAAAGGGTGAAATCATGTTTGACCCTGCTGAGTGACGCCCCCAATTGGTTTGCCCTTGCTTATGGTAGTAGAGGTCAAGAGCTTTCCAAAACTGTTGATGTCTGTATGTCGGTAGTATGTTTTCTGGCTTCCCTGTAAGCCTTCAAAGGTGGCAGAGGTTCCAGGTTCAACGGGCTTCCTGAGAAGCAAGAACCCCCCTACACCTTTCATACTGACATGTTACTCTCTATCAATCTCTCGATCAATACCTTTCCAATGATGTCTTTATGGTTGTCCTATGACTAAGTTTAATTTTCATCTTGCTCCAAGCCAAGGCAACTTGGAGGTGCACTTTCTCTGAGACTTTTAGGGCCAAACTGGATATTGTATACATTCATTGAACAAATATTTTTAAACTTAAGTGCATATTTCTCACTCAAAAAAATACGGTTATTAAACCATATTTTAGAGTAACCTTAACATGTGTTTCTATCGTGAACAAAAAAGTCATAAACACATACATGCATAAGTGTTATTTTAGACGTGATTTCAGCTGCTCTGTTCGCCGATTGAAAGGGGCGTAAACTAACGCACGTACGATTCCTGCGAAACAAAGTGCACTGTGCACTGCATGAATATGCGTTGCTGCAGGGGCTTGCGTAAACACACTTATATATAGCTAGAGTGTGCGCATGCGCATTGATGGCTCTGAAAAAATGTCCGTGGAAATATTCGTAATAACTATGAAACTAAAGATCGTATACATTCACTGAAGGATGATTGTGACAAATAATGGCCAATTTCTCGCTAGAAATGTTTCCACTGAGAATACGCGGAAAGTCGGCCATGTTGCTTTGTGTTCTCAATGCAGTGGGACGTGCACAGATTGCTGTACGATTTCGTAGGATTTCCTACGAAATGAACACACAATTGCTGTACGTACGATATCCTACGAAACACACTGCACTGTTTTGTCGTAGGAAATCCTACAAACCAGTTCATGAGAATGCGTTGCGGGGACCCGTTTTATTGAACATGTGAACTTGTGTGTGTGTGTGACCGTGTCTGTCTGTATGTGTCTGTTTGTCTGTGTGTGTGTGTATGTGTGTGTGTCTTTGTGTGTGTCTTTGTGTGTGTGTCAGTTTGTTCCTTTTGTGGGGACAGGAGGTGAAGACACACACACACACAAGAGGAGGCATGATGCGTTCTTCTGTCTGAATTTGCAAGTCAATGGGACTTCAATGGGTGAAAAGAGAGAATGTGGTTGGACCGGTTGTCACCGTTGGGCCCTCGGTAACGGAACCCCCCCCGGAATAGGAACCCGGAGGTTTGAGGGAACGGTAATGTGTTATGGCTAGTTGTTGGTTAACTTTTTTCCCCGACTTCAGCCATCGCTCCTTCAATATTGGATATTCTCTGCCTATTTATTTTTAATTTTGGTGTGTGTGTGGACAGAATTTATTTGGAAAGGACAAAATCCCAGAGTTGATTAAGCTATGGGTGAGTGGAGAGTGATTTTTTATTTATTATTATTATTCTCCAGATGCTTGTCGGTTAAAATTATTTAAAAGAAAAGCAACAGCTGAAATTGAAAGTTTTTTGCACGCTAGTGACAGTTGGAAAAGTGTACCTATGCATTCAATAAAAATTGTTATGCTTCCTTAACTCAAAAAGGTTATATTTGTTTAGAAAATGTTGTAATTTCAATACAAATGCACTTTTCCATGTTGGGACTATCGCTGGGTATTTTTCTTCTCGGTTAATGACGAGGTGAGCTTAAAACTGAATAAAATAAATAACAAAACAAAAAACACACACAGGCTGAGGAATAACACTTTTCTCAGTATTTATGGGGGGGGGGGGGGGGTTTATAAATCTTTTTAAATCGAGGTGTTTTTGTTCCTCTGAGCATATCAAGGGATATATATATATTTTGCCGTTATTTTATTTATTCAATGTATTTATTTCCTCTTCATTTTGTATTTGTGTGTGTGTGTGTGGGGGGGGAGGTGGGGAGCATGGAAGGGGTAATCCTGACTGGGTACCTGAGAGGTAGCTGCACATATCAGCCCCCTCCCCCCCACCTCCCCCCCTCCAGGCGAGGATTTCCACAAGGTAGCTCCTCCTGAGCTAAACGGCCCGGCTGTTGTCTTTCGGGTGCAAGGGATGCTCTGAGCTCTTCTGAATATCACACACCTGGGGTTTATAAACGGCCGCCCGTCGTTGGCGACCGTCCGTGGGTGTGTGCTTTTTTATTTTCTTGATATTTTTCCATAATACACAGGTCTCTCTCTCTCTCTCTTCGCCACCCCCTCTGTCTCTCTCTCTCTCTCTCTCTCTCTCTCTCTCTCTCTCTCTCTCCGCCACTCTGTCTCTTTCTCTCTCTCTCTCTCCGCCACTCTGTCTCTTTCTCTCTCTCTCTCTCTTCGCCACCCCGTCTGTCTCTTTCTCGCTCTCTATCTCCGCTGTTTGTAGAGTCGAAGGGTGTTGGATGTGCGCTGTGGCAGAGAGCGTTTTTTTTTAGCTGCTTTCGCCTTTTGTGTTCTTTTGGCGACTCACACCTCGAGGTTTAACGGCGGCTGGAATATGTGTTTTTTGGCGTGCGTGTTTTAACGGGATGACCAGCCGGTCCCTCGGTCCCTCGGATTAGTTCAGTAGCTAACGCACAGATGTCTTTTGGTCGTAACCGATAACACAATGGCGGTGTTGGATGTTGATGATGATGCTGATGATGATGGGGTGTTTTAACGTGGCACGCTATAACCGTGCGCAATTAAAACCTCTTAGCTTGAGGAATTAAGGTAAATGGCATTAGTCAAACGGCTTCCTTTGTCTGTGTGTTACCGGTGAGCAGAGAGGAGCCAAGTAGCGGCTTAAGAGCCGTTTGGGTATCTCAGTGATGGAAAAGGTCCCGGGTTTTGATCACTGGTGTATTATCGTTGTGGTATATTATGAAATATAATATACAAAACCAACACGGGAAACACACGGCGGCCCCACCACAACACAAACACACACAGTTGTCCTCTCCAGATGAGTCCATAAAAAAGTTGGATTTTTTCTTCTGTAAAATTCCCATAGATTTTTAAAGTCAGACTCAATGTGTCGAGGCCTAGACTCCCATGGATTTTCCCTTCCACAGCATTTTAACTATTACCGTGTCAGACAAATAAATAAATATATATATATATATATATATATATATATATATATATATATATATATATATTTATATATTTATGTATATAATATACAGTGAGGGGAATCATTATTTGATCCTCTGCCAATTTTGTAAGTTTTTTATATTGTGTTTTTCTGGATTGTTTTGTTGGTATTCTGTCTCTCTCTGTTAAAATAAACATACAATTCAAACGATAGACCTTTCATTTCTTTGTCAGTGGGAAAACTTACTAAATTGGCAGGGGATCAAATAATAATTTCCCTCACTGTATGTTTCTATATATATATATATATATATACAGTATATACTGTATATATATGAATATATATATATATATATATATATATATATTGTGGCATCACGAGGGGACAGGATATAGAGGGGTGCTACATTCCCGTGGTGGACCAGCTGCAACATCCCAAAATGGCCCCCGGTCCACAAACTACATTTACCAGCATGCCCCTCAACTCTGACAGGTGTAGGTGCTTAAGCCACCTAGTTGAAGCTGCACAGACAAAATCCCAGAATCTCAGGAGCAGAGAGAGAACCGGGCAACACATGGCTGGAAGGAGCTGTAGAGACACACACGCCTACAAAAGAGAAGGAAAGTCCAATGTTTTATTGATGAACTGTGCTTGGGGAAAAAGCCCTTTTGTGGTTGAAAACCGTGAGAGAATATTTGTTGAATCTTAAAATAACTTTTGCTGTTGCTTAAACATCCCAAATGACTTGTTAACATACTGCATATGTGAGGAAATAAAGCCTATTTTCATTTAAACTTTACTATTTGACCGGTTTTGCCTGGAACTCTGCACAGCCCAACACTAGCCCACTGAGACGGCTTAGGTGCTGATGAGTGAGCGTGAGGAAATTGAGTTTACTGAATTGTTTGTAGGACTTTGCATAGACAAACCCCAAAAAGACACGGAAAAGCTGGTGAGGTTGCTCGTGGATACCCAAAAGGCGCAGCAAGAAACAAATGTAGCCTTGCTGCAACTGCAAATACAGGCTAACCAATTGAAAGAACAGCTTCAACAATTAAGCAGTTTCGAAAACCCAAGGTGGATGATCTCATCCGGTAGCTGGGAGTGACAGATGATGTGGAAGCTTACCTTTATGCCTTTGAAGCAACAGCCAGAGAGAGGGGTGGCCGAATGCACAGTGGGTTGGACTCTTGGCTCCTTTCCTGTCTGGTGAGTCACTTAAAGCAGTTCAAGATGTAGATGCCAGTATCGACCAAGACTATGTCAAGCTAAAAGCAGAGATTCTGAGCCGCTCTGGCCTTACCAAATTTAGCCTGGCTCAGCGTTTCCATAATTGCACATTTCGACCTGGCCTAACTCCCCGTTCCCAAATGCACAAATTAATTAGAGTGACTAGAAAGGGGCTGGAATCAGACAGAAACAGCTCTGCAGCCATGATGGAAGCCCTAGTTATGGATCGTTATCTACGAAATCTGCCTTATGAGGCAAAAAAGATAGTCAGTCACCAGAGATTAAAAACAGCCATTGAGTTGGTAGAAGCTGTAGAACAATACCGGGCGGCCTCGGATATGCTCCGTCCAACCCGCAAGGAGCCTGCCGCTTTGGTCCCCGCTCGCTCAAGTGTGCTCTGCCAAAAATATCCCAAAGATGGAAACCCCCGCTTCAGCCCTCCCAGAAAAGTTTTGAATCAACCTGGGCTGCAACGGGGTTCCCTGAACCTGGAGTCTCGCCAGTGTTACCGCTGTGGTGAGTTAGGCCATATCTCTTGGCAGTGTGAAAAGCCTGACAAGCTTATGCCCACATCCGAGTCTGCAAGCAGTCCCCATGCCCACTTTGCTGCCCTCCTCTGGGAAATTGAGACCGCAGACCGACTTGTCCAGTGACTGTGAACCAGTATGATGTAGAAGCCTTGCTTGATTCTGGAAGTATAAGGACCCTAATCCAGGAGGCCGTGTTGGAGGGTTCCTCCCCTGCTCAAGGCAAACCAGTTCCCGTTGTGTGTGTCCATGGAGACACCCAAGAGTACCCAACAACCTGGGTGAGGCTAACCACTACTAAGGGCTTGTTTAATATCGAGGTGGAAGTAATCCAGACACTTCCAGTTCCAAACCTGATTGGTCGGGACTGTCAAGCTCTGGATGGAAGCCCAAAATAGCCTTGATCGGGAACCCTGGAAACGTAAGTTTCAAAAGTGTACATTGACTTAACCCTGGGTTAACCTTGCTAAGCCATACTCTTCCCCAGCTGTTTTAGCCCAAGCCTTAGCTATGGACTCTAGTGGCCGTGAATCAGCACCAGGGGAGTCAACTGACTCTGAGCAACCACATGGGCCAAGTAAAGAGGAAGCTGTTGGCCCTAGAGAAATGCCACCCCTGAAAAGACAGTATGGAACTGCTCAGTTGCATGATTCCAACCTGAGTAATGCATTATACATGTTCAAGTCTTAGAGGGAACGTTGGTGGGGCCCAGACTAACTACCTCATACCCACACTTTGCAGTAATGAATTGAATGGTAGTCAAGAGTAATAATAAAGTAACTGAGCAACTCCTAGTGCCCCATCCTCATCACTTCCCAGTTCTTCTGCAGTTGGCTCACACTCACTTGCTGGGGGCCTTTTTAGGGGTAGATAAAACTAAGGAAAGGTTATTGCAAATGTTCTTCTGGCCGGGAGTTCACAAGGAGGTAGACAACTACTGACATAGTGGCCCAGAGTGCCAGGTGGCCGCACCAAAACAGGCTTACAGGAACCCCTTTATCCCTTTGCCCATCATAGAGACCAAATTTGAAAGGGTGGGGACAGATATTGTAGGCCCGCTCCCCAAAAGTGTCCAGGGATACCAGTATATATTGGTCATTGTAGACTATGCTACCCTCTATCCCAAGGTCATCCCACTAAGAAAGGCAAATGCTAAACAGATAGCAAAATAACTGTTCCTCTTCAGCAGCAGGGTAGGGTTACCAAAAGAGATTATATTAGATTCAAATTTATTGTCATTGCACAGCACAAGTACAGTACAGTGAAAATAATTTGGCTTGGAGTGCAAATGTTGCAGTAAAGTGCATGGCAATATATAATTTACAGTTTACAGTCTACTAGGTATAAAAACGGTTATAAGGTTACTTAAAGAGTATATGTGAGATATATGCATAATAATAGGTATATATATACTATATATATATATATATATATATATACTATATATATATATATATACAAGCGGGGGGGCTGTCATCGTGGTACAGGGGTCAGAGAGATGACAGCTTAGGGGAAGAAGCTTTTTTTTTGTCTGAAGCCTGCTTGACTTGGAACAAAGGTTTCTATAGCGCCTCCCCTAGGGGAGGAGGACAACCAGTCCATAGTTGGGGTTAGAGGTGTCTTTCACTATTTTTTGTGACTTCCTCAGACACTATTTGTGGTAGGTAGTGTTTATTGCAGGGAGGGGTAATCCAATGATGCATTGGGTGGTTTTCACCACCCTCTGCCGTGCTTTCCGGTCAGAAACAGTCCACCTCCAGAAACACCACACTGTGATGCAGTTGGTGAGTATGCTTTCGATGGCACACCGGTAAAAGTTCACCACAATCTGAGGGGACAGGTGGGCTTTCCTCAGTCTCCTCAGGGAGAAGAAACGCTGGTGAGCCTTCTTTACCAGTGAGGCAGTATTGAGAAATTTTAAGCTGGAGACACGCTCGACCTCCGCTGAGTTGATGAGGATGGGGGCGTGTTCGCCAGCTCTGGTCTTCCTGAAGTCCACGATGAGCTCCTTGGTATTCTTGGTGTTGAGGGCCAGGTTGTTGTCATCGCAACACGCCACCAGGTGCTGGACCTTGTCCCTTTACCGCCACCGTCGTCGGCAAACTTGATGATGGTGTTTGTATCATGTACAGGAGTGCAATTGTGGATAAAGAGAGGGAGTAGAGGAGAGGGCTGGTGTTCAGTGTTAGGGTGGAGGAGGTGAGATTGACCTGACTGACTGGGGTCTGTTGGTTAGGAAGTCTAGAAACCTGTTACAAACAGAGGGGTGTCATGTCAACATTCTTGGTTTTCATGAGGTCACGAAGTTTAAAGATGAGTTTGGAGGGGATATTGGTGTTAAATGCTGAGCTGAAGTCGATGAACAGCATTCTCACGTAGGTGTTGCTCTCATCCAGGTGGGAGGGAGCGGAGTGAATAGCTGAGGAAATGGCGTCCTCCGTGCTCCTGTTCTTAGCAAGCATAAAAAAAGATTGAGCTTGTCAGGGAGGGATGAGTCAGTGGTTGGGGGGGAGTTGTTTGATTTGTAATCCGTGATGGCCTGGATGCCCTGCCACTTGCGTCGGGTTTAGAGTTGTTGAAGTGGTTGTCAACCCTAAGCCTGTGGTTGAGCTTAGCCAGCTTGATGCCCTTTTTCAGGTTAGGCCAGGCTAAACCGTAGGCCAGTGCATTGCCCGACCTAAAAGCAGCGTCTTTAGGAGTAGGACCTCTCTGTTCATCCACGGCTTCTGGTTGGGGAATGTTGTGATCTGTTTGGGGGTGGTTACAGTGTCAATGCTGGAGCTGATTTAATCCAAAACAGAGGATGTTTAGGAGTCGATGTCGGTGTAGGATAGGCTCCAATCAGTGTGTAGAAACTGGTTCTGCAACTCAGAGTCAGCTCCCTCAGGCCACACTTTGACTGTCCAAACGGTCGGCTTCACATGCTTGATGAGTGACGTGTACTTAGGCAGCATGAACAAAGAGACATGATCACTCTGCCCAAGGTGGGGGAGGGGGATGACTTTGTAAGCATCAGCCTTGTTAGTGTAAACATGGTCTAATGTCCTCTCTCCTTGTAGCGCAGGTGACCTGCTGGTGGAATTTGGGGAGCACAGTCTTTAAGTTGGCATGATTGAAATCTTCAGAAATAATAAAGGCTGCCTCTGGGTGGGAGTTCTGCTGTTGGTTAATAGCAGAGTAAAGTTCCTTCATAGCTAGCTTAGCGTAAGCATCTGGAAGTATGTAAGCCGCAGTTGTAATGGTGGCTGTAATAATTTCCCTGGGTTGGTAAAGGGGTCTACATTTAACAATAAGATTTTCCACGTTAGCAGAGCAGCGGCTCTCAATGGTGGTAGTGTTTGTGCCCCAAGCCTTGTTGATATAAATGCACAAGCCTCCACCCCTGGATTTACTGGAGCACTCAGCTGATCTGTCTGCTCTGTTTAGAGTGAGCCCCGTTAGCTCAATAGCACTGTCGGTGATTCTGCTGTTAAGCCTTGATTCTGTGAAAATCATCACTTTGCAATCCTTAATCCATTTATTGTTGATTATCCGCAGCAACAGTTCATCAATTTTGTTCACCAGAGATGACGTACGTTGGCAAGGAAAACGCTGGGTAGCGACAGACAATGTGGGTTGTCTCTTAGCTTAGCACGCAGCTCTCCGCAGCTTCCTCTCCTGTGTTTTATGTTTTCTCTGCGAGCAATGAGTCCGGTCAGCAGGCCGTGCTGTGGTGAGATTCACTGGAGCGTGGAGTTGAAGATCGCCGATTAGGTTACCCGAATGATGTAATCCAATTTCAAAAAGATTCTGTCGGGTGTACGTGATAGATCCTCACTGACCAAGAGAGCTCCTTTATGTCCAGGGTCACTAGGGAGTTGTGTGCTCTGTTACAAGTGAAACAGGTGAGATCCTCGGTATACCACCCCCAGACAGATTAGTGGAAAGGTTCAACAAGCTTCTCAAAGCCATGCTGAAGAAGGCGATCGACAAAGATGGAAGAAATTGGGACCAGCTTCTCCCCTACCTTGTGTTTGCGGAGAAGAAGAGAGAAGTCCCTCAGTCGTCCAGACTTGGGAGGAACAACCATGTCCTCATCGTACCATGATTGAACATGTGGGGGTGATGAGGGACCGGATGGCGGTGGTATTTCCAATTGTGAAGGGGCATATGGAGAAAGCGCAGAGAGACGAATGTGCAACTTATAACACAGCAGCCCAAGCCAGAGAGTTCAAACCAGGAGATAGAGTGGTGGAACATGAAATCCGCACCCAGCCAGGAAAAACGGTGAACCAAAAAGCTGTATCGTTGAGTTGAACGTCATTGAAGAGTCGAAGAGTGCCTGGTCCAGCCCCATCGTCCTGATCGAAAAACCTGACAGCACAATACGTTTTTGTAATGATTTGAGGAAGGTGAATGAACTGTCTGCTAATGAAAAGTCTTGGCAATGCCCGGTTCATAACCACCCTGGATCTCACTAAGGGGTATTGGCAGGTTCCCTTGTCTGCAGACTCAAGGGAAAAGACAGCCTGGGACAACAGCCTGGGAAAGGGAGAGGTTGAAGATGTCTGCAAAGACTCCTGCCAACTGGTCTGCGCCAAGTTCTCAGAGCATGCGCAGACCAGTTGGCAGGAGTCTTTGCAGACATCTTCAACCTCTCCCTGTCCCAGGCTGTTGTTCCCGCGGTCTTCAAGATGACCACCATCGTGCCTGTCCCTAAACAACCCAAGGTAACATACCTGAATGACAATAGACCTTTAGCCCTCACCTCGATTGTCAGAAAATACTTCGAGAGGTTGGTCAAGGACTTTATTTGCTCCGTGTTACCTGCCACGCTGGACCCATGGCAATTTGCATACCGTCAAAACAGATCCACAGACAACGCAATTGCCATGGCCCTCCACACTGCCCTTTCCCACCTGGAGGGAAAGAACTGTTATGTGCGAATGCTGTTTACTACTGCACAGCATTCAACACGATAGTTCCTGCCAAGCTCGACACCAGGCTTAGAGGTCTAGGCGTGCCCCCATCCACGTGCAGCTGGATACTGGGCCTCCTGTCGAACCGCCGCCAGGTGATGAGGATGGGCAGCACCACCTCAGAGTCACTGACCCTCAACACGGGAGC
Source organism: Muraenolepis orangiensis (assembly GCA_027704905.1). NCBI lineage: Eukaryota > Metazoa > Chordata > Actinopteri > Gadiformes > Muraenolepididae > Muraenolepis > Muraenolepis orangiensis. Next base: position 9,495,542 of record CM051009.1, read on the forward strand.
CCTCCAGGGATGCGTGCTGATCCCTCTCCTCTACTCCCTGTACACCCACGACTGCACAGCTCCAACGTCATCATCAAGTTTGCTGACGACACGACAGTGATGGGCCTGATCACCGGCGACGACGAGACAGCCTACAGGGAGGAGGTTGAATCGCTGGAGCTGTGGTGCCAGGAGAACAGCCTCGCCCTCAATGTCAAGAAGACCAAGGAGCTGATCGTGGACTACAGTAAGCAGAGAGGAGAGCACGGCCCTATCTCCATCGACGGTGTTGCAGTAGAGAGGGTCAGCAGCTTCAAGTTCCTCGGCGTGCACATCTCCGAGGACCTCACATGGTCCACGTACACCACACACGTGGTGAAAATGGCCCAACAACG
>CM051009.1:9500915-9535915 GCA_027704905.1 Muraenolepis orangiensis
TTAGTGGTTGAGTCAAAACCAGAGAGAGATCAGGGAGAAGTCCTGGCTCGTGGGCCGCTATTAGCGACTGTGTTTAAATATGGTCTCTCTCTCTCTCTCTCTTCAGTTCTTAAGACCTTAAGAGCTCTTGAGACCAGCGTTGCTGACTCTTTAGTAGTCAGCACAAGCTCCAAAAGTCGCTTACAGTCGCCAGGTGACGCCATGCCCTCATTTGCATATTGGTAATGTCACACGGGAAATTGCATAAAGCTTAGTGGTTGTGACAAAACAAGAGAGAGATCAGGGAGAAGTCCTGTAAAAAAGGTAAATAATATATATGTATTCACACACTCACTGCAGGGACACCGTATATTTATTATTTGAAGTTAAAAAGTACAAATAAAAAAAATCTACTCAGGGATACAGATAGATCGAAGAAACTATTTCAATATTTAAAAGATCAAAGAGACGATTTGTATATTTACAAGCTTTATAGGAACATCCCGATCCAGAGATTCGCAGAGAGAAACAGCGAGGAACGGGAAGCTCAAACAAACTGTTTTCAAAGAAGAGTCAGACAAAATTGTATTTTATACACAGTATATGTGTATGCATAACAGAGAGTCAGCTACACCATTAGCGCACCACTTTCCTTAGCGCTTTGAAATGTGCAGAAAAAACCCCAGAGACAGAGGGGTTTCAGAGCGAGTGCACCTCAGCGTAACCATAGAAACTCTCTTCCATCACCCACTCTCGTGGCGAACGGCGAGCAGCGTCCTCCAGCCCGGAACCCACGCGGGAGAGACTGTGGAAATGTTGGCGGGAAGAGCCGTAGACTGACTCAGCCTGCAAGGGAATTAATTATGATATCATACATTTGAATATATTTCTCTCCTCCCTCGTCCGACGGTCGGGAAACGTCGCTACGTTTGTTGTTGTCAGGTTAGCCACATTGCTTGAGATCTCTCCATCTCGGGACTCCATTAGATTTGGTAGTCCTTTATTTTGTAATTATCTTGTTTTTTTGTTTTGCTGTGTTCTGCTGAAGAATAAAAAAAAATACTTTTTTACTGGGACTTACTTTTGTAGACTGTGTGAGTGAGTGTGGACATGGTGGGTGGGGGGAGGGGGGGGGGAATCTAACTCTGTACTTTCATTTTTGTATTTTGAGTGTGACTCATAAGACTGGCTCAGGAGAAGCTCTGGTTTGCGGCCGGTTTTGTCAACGCTCCAGTCCCTTCCTCCTAGCTGCTACCGCTGTGGGCAATCCACTTCTCAAGGCACCATTACATTCCCTTCACATCCACCCCCCCGCCCGTTACAAGACACCATTATATCCACAGTCTTAGGTACTTAAGGTACTTCTAACCAACACTCAGAGACGGAAATAATGCCCTTCGAAGGCAGACCGAAAGTGCCCCCGGCGTTAATAGGCCTTGCAAAACCGCACCACCAGGTGCGACGCATACAGCATCCAAACACCGCCACAGGGGAAAAAAACTCCTGTGGTCCTGTGGTCTTCGGGGGGCACTTTGTTCGGCCTGGGAAAACACAATGCTCTCACCGTCTCTGCCCATCACAATCCTGTGCGACATTGCTAGTTTACGTTGCCAGTAGATTCAAGATTCAAGATGTTGTACTCCCCAGTCCCTCCTACAGTATGAGTTACCTACAATTTAACACGGTATACTATACTATGTACTATACTTATACTATAGTATGCAATGTTCAATTGTTGCAGCATATTGTAGAGCTGTAACCGGCCAATTTGTAACGTCATCAACGTAATATTGATGCGAAACTATAACAATATTGTAATATAACCGCTTCAGTCTATTAATTAAAAGGAGCGTTGGAGTGTAGCTTAAAGGGGAGTGGGTTTATTTTTAAGGTGCTTTAAAGGGCACAGCAGGTTAATGACTTCATTGCATTATTAATTGATGAATTAATTGGTTTGAGGTGAATATAAATGAAGACGTCTGAGCGTGTGTCTGTAAAAAGGCTCAGGGTTACTTTCTTATTTTTTTTTAAACCATCGTTAGATAAAGTTTCAGTCTGGCACTTTCTATTTATTATTTTATTTTTTTGTTGTACGTTTAATTACTTCCCAGGTCTCATAGCATTTGCATAAGGTCATCATCATCCTCAGCACTTCAATTATTTGTTATAGACTCCTTTTGCCTTGGGAAAATTAATCAGACATGCTTGATCATATAATCACATCCAAAATGATAATGTTTTTGTATATGTTCAAGACTCAATATTTAAGATGCTTTTATTTGCCATATGCAACGTATGCAAAGTACAATGAAATGCTTACTCCCCATTCACCCCAGTGACAATAAACTTGACTTGACTTGACTTGACTCCCGCAGAATGCATTTCACACTATATGCTATACTATGTACTCAACCTATACTATACAACACTATACTATAACAATACTGTACACAATAAAAATACAATAAGTCACTGATGGATGATATACTGTATACATTTGTTGAATTTTGAAAAATGCATTTAAAAGCATTTAAAGTGCCAGTAGTGCAGCAAAAACATATCAAAAACACATAAACATATGTATCAAAAACACACTGTCCATGTACCAAAACCAAGCAGCTGTGTATGTGGGGGAAAAAAGCTGGCATACAATATTATTATTATCTTTCCCAAGTTGTAGTTGTGTGTGTGTGTGTGTGTGTGTGTGTGTGTGTGTGTGTGTGTGTGTGTGTGTGTGTGTGTGTGTGTGTGGGTGGGTGTGTTACTAATGACGTATCACTAATTACCTTCCACCTGCTGTTTCCCCCCATTCTCTGAATTGTTGGAAGGACCTTTTACCAAACTTCCCCTGGACACAACACAACACAATGCATGGTTTAGTCCTATCCTGTATGACTTGACATTTCTGAAACTACCAGAGAAGATGGACGATGTCGTTAATTGGCACCACCTGGAAAATAAAGCTTTGGAACATATATATATATATGTTTTGTATTTGTTAATATATAGCGTGTAAAGTGACGGGTGTTATCGCAGGTGCATTCCTTAAATCATTAGAATTACCCTAAAAATAACAGGACAGTGAAAATAATTAATAATCGGCAACAACTCGTACCACGATCGTCAAAGTAAAAATGTCCTAATTCGGACACGACATTGCATACATTCGCCCATCATCTTGTCTGTCGTAGCACGTAGTCAAGATTTTTGACCAGCCTTATTAACAACTCCTGGGGCGGGTGCCACATTGCGTGTGTGTGTGTGTGTGTTTGTGTGCTCGAGAACAGTCGATCAGTCTATCTATATGTCTATCTATATGTCATTAATTTTATATCATTTCATCAACACCCCAGATTGTTTAGCAATGTGAAACCTTCTAAAAGACTAGTGTAGTGCCGCTTGCAAATTTTGGAGCTGTTTCGGAGCAGTGTTTCCCAAACAGTTGATTTATCAGCATTGACCGCCTGCATATTGATGTTCTATTTTTTATGCAACTAGTGAAGTAAGTCAGTAAGTAGTAGTAGTCGCCACTGCATTGCATTGCTGTCATGCATCGTTGTTGAGATGGCTGTATAAAGTAGATTTGTTTGCCATGTTGGATGTTACGTACATCGTATGATCCGTTTCTTGTTACTGTTTGTGTTGTGTTTTGTGTTCCTTTCTGTCTCCCTCTCCTAATGCTTTTTACCCAGGTGTTGGTGGTCATCGTTAACCTCAAGTGGCTGCATCTGGAACTGTCCTAATTAGCTGCCTATTTAAACCTCCTGCGTTTGTCCCAATGGGGGTGGCATTTTGGTGTGTGCTTGGGTGTTAGTGTTGCTTCCTTGAATACTATCGAATTTTGTTAGAGTCCGTTGTTTGTAGTCCTGCCTGTTGGTAGTCCTGTTTGTTTTGCCAGTCGGTCTTGTTCCTCCTTGTAATACCCTGGGGAGGGCGAGGTAGTTTGCAGGTAAGATGCCCATGGGCCTACATTTTACATCACGCAGGTATTCTTTGTATAGATACACTAGGTAAGTTTCCCCAGGCGGGTACCACCTCATGTATTTATTGGGACCAGGTCAGGGACAGTTAGTTTAGTTAGTGTAGTGGGATAAATTGATGCTTAGTAGGTTAGGTAGCGGTAGCGTCAGACTTAGCTTGAGGGGGTTTGTTTTCTTTGTTTGTTTTGGTACTTTTGTTTTGGCGTCCTCCCCAGGCCTAGTTACTGTCCCCGTGTTACTTGTTGTGTCTATTTGGCTTGTGGCCTTATAATTGTCCGTGCCGGATATTTAAACTATACATGACTTATGTAAATAAATCATTGCTAGCATTTGATTTGGTTGTCAGCCTCGGTTCCTGTCACACCACGACCTCACTGGCTTTTCCCCGGCATATATGCATGACCCCACATAACAGTGGAACAGCTGGCTCGCCCCCGGGTAGGAGGGGGACAATGATTATGACAACCAGGAACACTGAAAGTGAAAGTGAAATGAGTAGCAGCGTAGCGCCACTGTGGTGGTGGTGTATTAGAGAAAAAAACAACACATCTCAATATGCAGTATGCAGTATTTTAACATATGTCATGCTTTGAATAAGCAATTTAATGCAGTGAACTAAAGACGCGATCACCGCTATGAGTCCCTGTGTGTCTAGCGGTGTATACCTTCCCAGGAGACGGTATAAGTCCTGTGTGTCTAGCGGTGTATACCTTCCCAGGAGACGGTATAAGTCCTGTGTGTCTAGCGGTGTATACCTTCCCAGGAGACGGTATGAGTCCCGTGTGTCTAGTGGTGTGTACCTGCCTAGCAGTCAGTATGAGTCCCTGTGTGTCTAGCGGTGTATACCTGCCCAGGAGACGGTCTTAGTCCTGTGTGTCTAGCGGTGTATACCTGCCCAGGAGACAGTGTGAGTCCTGTGTGTCTAGCGGTGTATACCTACCCAGGAGACGGTATGAGTCCCTGTGTGTCTTGTGTAGCGTTTTGTTTCAACTACTGGAGGGACTGAAATTCTTGACCCATCTGGAATAGTCTGAGAATATTTGTGTTGCTAATCAGGTTGATACTAACTGTAACGACATTAGTCATTAATCATTAGTCCATTGTTAGCCAAGTGTTGAAGTGTAGTCTGAGTATATTTAGTAGCTTACCAGGTTGATACTGTAACTCGAGTTTGTCAGGTTTATCAGGTGATACTATCTTTAACTCGAGTTTGTCAGGTTGATTACACAGTGTTACACAGACGCTGGGTCACACCCAGGCGCCGCCGTGATCCCACAAACGCCTCCTTCGACCTTTCCCGCCACCCGTTTCCTTCAACCCACAAGGCCGGCAACCAGCTGGACCTCATCTTCACCAGACGCCTGCGATACAGTAAACCTTTCAGTTACTCCTCTCCATCTATCTGATCACCCATCATCATCATATCCTTCTCCTTCTTCCCCCCTCCACCCCTCCCATTCTCCCCCTACCCAGATCGCAATCTCCGCACTCTCACCCCTGCTGATCTCTCCTTTTCTGTTCTCCCTGCCCTCCCTCGTCCTGATTTGTTCTCTGTTTTACCCCCTGATATTGCCACTGACCTTCTTCTCTTTACCCTGTCCTCCTCTCTGGACACTCTCTGTCCCCTCAACTCCAGGTCTGCACGTCCAACTCCACGTGCCCCCTGGTTGTCGGACTCAGTGCGTACGCAGAGGCGGAGCCTCAGAGAGGCAGAGCGCAGGTGGAAGAAAGGAAAAACCCCAGAGGACCTTCTCCATCTTCAAGAGCTCCTGTCAAACTTCTCCTTGTCACTTTCATCCGCCAAAGCTGCATTGTACTGTTCAAAAATTCAAAGCGCAGCGTCTAACCCTAAAAAACAGTTTGATACTTTTCCTCCCTCCTCCATCCCCCTCCCCCCAGCTCCTCCCTTCTCCCGGATGATTTTGCCAACTTCTTTGACAAGAAGGTCAACAATATCCGATCCTCCTTCCCTGACCCCCCTGCTGATGCTTGCATCAACCACCCATGTCTTCCCCCCTCCCTCCAACATCCCTCCCTTACCCATTTCTCTCCACTCTCCACAGATGATGTTCTTCACCTTATTACATCTAGCCGCCCCACCACATGCTCACTGGTTCCAGTTCCCTCCCCTCTGCTTCAGTCTACTGCGCCTGAACTCCTTTTCCTTCCTGAAACACTTCATCAACGCATCTCTGACGTCTGGATGCTTTCCCACTGAGTTCAAGACTGCCAGAGTCACCCCCCTCCTGAAGAAACCAACACTCGACCCCTCTGAACTCAAGAACTACAGACCGGTATCCCTTTTGCCCCTCTATCCAAAACTCTTGAACGTGCTGTCTTTAACCAATTGTCCTTGTATCTCCACCAGAACTGCCTCTTGGATCCCCACCAATCATGCTTCTAAGGCAGGTCACTCGACAGAAACGGCCCCTCTGGCACTGACTGAGTCGCTCCATGTTGCTAGAGCAGTGCTTAGCAGACATTTCAAAGTGGATGTCGATGCACCACCTAAAGCTCAACCTGGACAAGACTGAGCTAGTGTTCTTCCCGGCAATGGGCTGTCCGTACCGAGACCTGGCTGTCACCATTGATGATGCTGTGGTGACACCTACTCGGACCACAAGGAATCTGGGTGTGACCCTGGACGACCAACTGTCGTTCTCGGCAAACATTGCATCGGTGACACGCTCCTGCAGATTCCTCCTCTACAACATCAGGAGAATTTGGCCTTTTCTCACTGAAAATCCAGGCATTTGTCATCTCCTGGCTGGACTACTGCAACTCCTTCCTTGCTGGCACTCCGGCATTTGCCATCAGGCCCCTGGAGCTCATTCAGAAAGCTGCAGCACGCCTGGTGTTCAACCGCCCCAAGTACTCTCACATATCTACCCTCCTTCGGACTCTACACTGGCTACCACTGGCTACCTGTAGCTGCTCACAAACTCCCCACGGATGTCATGACTGCAGAGTCACTGCCCATCTTCCGCCGCAGGCTGAAACCCCATCTCTTCAGGACACACTTCCCGGATCCTTCCCCGTAGCGCTAAGTCAATTATCTAAGTACATTACATATTATAGATAGGTAGATATTGTTCTAGATATTGTTATATATTGTTTGCCAACTTATTGTACTTTTCCCTTACACTTTTACCTGAATTAATGTACTTCTACCTGAGCACACAGTTATTGGAGACTTGTTTGAAATGAAAGTGACCAGAAGTCAAGCACTTTTGACTTCTGGTGACGAGTTGTTCTCTTACCTTCCTTTGTTGAAACACACTATTGTAAGTCGCTTTGGATAAAAGCGTCTGCTAAATGACTGTAATGTAATGTCTAGCGCTGTATACCTGGCCAGGAGATGGTATGAGTCCTTGTGTGTCTACCTGTGTATACCTGCCCAGGAGACTGTTTGAGTCCTTGTGTGTCTTGCGGTGTGTATCTGCCCAGGAGTCTGTAAGAGTCCCTGTGTGTCTAGCGGTGTAGACCTACACAGGAGACAAGGTTTCCAAGTGAAACTGCATGAGCACTACTCACTATAAAGCTTATCTTTTGGTCAATAGTTCTATACAATCTGCTAATTACCAAGTACCCTGCCCTAAACAGCCAAACTAAAACGCAATTCAACTGCCCTAAATGTCCCACATTAAAATTGATGTTTAGAAGTGTATACCGCTAGATCTACAAGGAAAAAGCAGGTCAACAGCAGTGTGACCAGCCAACGCATTCTCATGAACCGGTTTGTAGGATTCCCAACGAAAAAACAGTGCACTTTGTTTCGTAGGAATCTTACGTACGTTTGTTTACACCCCTTTCAGTCGGCGAACGGAGCATCGGAAAATCATGTCTAAAATACACTTATACACGTATGTTTTTATGACTTTTTTACTCACGATACAAACACATTAAGGTTAAGGTTACTCTAAAATACGGTTTGGTAATATTTCTAGTGAGAAATATGCATTTAAGTTTAAAAATATTTGTTCAATGAATACAATCTTTAGTTTGTTAGTTATGGCGAAGATTCTGCAACATGTATATCCGTTGCTATGGTCACAGACGAAAGTGAGTTTGTGTCGCGCACCCCCTCCCCATTAATGTTCGTCACGCTGGCACTGTAGACCTGTTCTCCATACTACTAATTACTGACATCTGGCCCTCCTGAAAAAAAGTTTGGGGATTAAGTCTGTGAAATAGTTCGATTTGATAAATTATTTCATTCTTACGATTTATATTTTTAGGTTTAGATTTCATCTAGGTTGTGATTTTAGTGCCCTCTGTCGGCTGGTTGACGTGATAATATAAAGTTTAATTGGAAAATATGTATGTTAAACAATAAAATCGAGTATAAACCGGACCTATGACATCAATATCTTGAACACATTTGGCTACTTTATACCCCTTAAAACATGTTTGACTGATTTTATCCAGCTTGGCCTTTTTAAACTTAGTCGTAGAACAACCACAAAGACATCATTGGAAAGGTCTTGATCTAGAGAGTAACATATGTCAGGATGAATAGTGTGGGGTGCCCTTTTAACCTGGAACATGTGCCACCTTTGAAGGCTTACAGGGAAGCCAAATTGCGTAGCAAACACAGGATCAAAAGTTTTGGAAAGATATTGACCTCTACTACCATAAACAAGGGCAACATAATTGGGGGCTTCACTCAGCAGGGTCACAACCTGTAAAAAACATGATTTCAACCTCTTACAAATAAGAAAGATCAAATCTGAGCGCCAGTGTGTTTCTCGGCCAGTAAACCCTATAGTAAGATGGCAAGATTCCTTGTCAGAATTTCACATAAAAGGGAAAACACATTAGAACTACTACATTAGAATACAAAATGTGTGACACAGTACACTGAAAATTGTAGTTCTCTGCACATGTTCGGGTCTCGTCCGTCGATATATTTGTGTTAATAATGTGGTTTGTATATATTTTTTTACATATAATGTGGTTTTCGAACGATACGGTGCAGCTCAGTGCCGCTGCAATCCGATGGATTAAGTAAAAATAAACTTAAATAATAAAAGTAACAGAACAATAAGCGGCAGTGATATCAGCGTCCATAGCAACGATAGAAACCTGAACAAATCTTCGTAATAACTCAAAAACTAAAGATCGTATAAATTCACTGAACAAAGCGTGTGAGAGTGTTATTTAGTTTTTAGCTTTAGGTATTAGTATATTTGTGTGTGCATTTATTCCCCCTGTGTCAACTGTTGCACCTTAATTTCCCTCGGGATAAATAAAGTTATCTGAATCTGAACTGAATCTGAATGTGCTTGACATTATAGCTGCAGAGGTTCGCGCATGCGCACGTTGTTTCCTACGAAACAAAGAGCACTGTTTTTTCGTAAGGAATCCTACGCATTGTTTATGCGAACAGCCTGGACCAGCCAAGCTCTGGTGTTGGTGAAACGCACATGCACTGTAAAAAACACAGATTTAAAACTGACCTTTGATATGTGCAAATAAGTGAAACTATAGCTGACATTTATGTATTCTTCAGCTACCACCACAAATAGAAGCCAATGCTGTGGGAAACACTGGTTGCTTTCTGGAGAACCGAGCTACCTGCTACCTCCACCACTCGACGATGCACTTGCTTGGGTCCTCAGCAATGCACCCAAGTAGATTGGATGATTGTTAGAAGGACATACAGATATACATACAGAAGAGGCTCCTTTTTCTGTGAAGGATGCTCGGTGGAAATGTTGTTCCCTGGCATCATGATGCACACTCAATCTAAATCTGGAGGATTTGAATCCTCTTTATTGGTCACACACACATGTAAACACACACACTGACATTTGTTTTGCTGAATTTTAACCCATCCTAGTATTAGGATCAGTGGGGCAGCTATTGTATACTGTATACATCGCACCGGGGGAGCAGTGTAGGGGTTCTGGTGCCATGCGCAAGGGCCCCTCGGCAGTGCCCGGGTTTCGAGGGACTTGAACCAGCAACCTTCCGCTTCCTAAGCCAAGTCCTGAGCTACAGCCTGAGAAACAGTCTGAGCTATTACCCCCCCCCCCCACTAACATACTGCTGAATTAAGCTTAGAAATGAGCAGCGGTAAATAAATAAATAAATAAATAAAGAACAGGCAACGCTGAATCGTGGCTGGTTGCATTTTTGTAAAGTGGGTCGCGAGGCACTTAAATGCGTCGTGGCTACGCTAACAACCTCAGTGCTTTGATTGTTTGACTGAGCCTCGCTTGGAGGTTGCCATTGGATACGACCCATCTGCTGTCAAGTCAAGGCGCTGTAGGATTTGCCGTTGGTTTTGGCTAACTTCCTGTCTTCCTTTTGGGCTAAGTTCCAGTCCGTTTTGCGTTTTTGGGGGCTGGGTGTGTTTGGTAGATTTAAGCCATTTCATGGGAGCACTGGTAGCTCAGTAGCTTTGACCATTGTAGTTCAACACTGGATGTCCGCCTCTTTGTGGAGGTCTCTTTCCTGATTGGATAAAGTGGGAACGGGATACAATTTTGCAGTTTTGGCTGCGGAGCAGAGGGACTGACTGTGAGACACATGTTGCTGAGCAAACTCTCTGAATCAGTGATGATAATGGTATATAAAGCTAATTATAATGCTTATAGTGGCTTGAATGCATGTCAATATGCATTCTCTCTCTGTCTATCTTCACCTCTCTCTCTTCATTTCTCTCTTCCTTTCATCTCTCTCCCTTTCTAAAACTCTCTCTCTCTCTCTCTCTCTCTCTCTCTCTCTCTCTCTCTCTCTCTCTCTCTCTCTCTCTCTCTCTCTCTCTCTCTCTCTCTCTAGGAATCATCTGGATTTATCCTGAATTCCATTATATATAATGAATGGCGACTTTTTCATATTTCTGTTTAAAGTTTCATGAAAATTCATGTTGGATAGCCAGGAAACGCCTCTCCCTCTAAATCACATCCCTATCATATCCCTCTTTATCTCTCTCTCTCTTCATCCCTTTCTTTCTCTCTGAACTTCAGAAACCAAATAAACTTTCCAACAAATCAGGGCTTAGCGTCTTAGTCACATTTATTTAATAAATTAAAATAAATATATATTTAATTAATGGAAAATAAAAGTGAGACAGAGAAGGGGGAGAGGGGCGAGGGAGATAAGGTGACAGAGAGAGAGAGGGGGATGGCGAAAGTGACAGAGAGGGGAACTAGGAAGAGAAAGAGAGACAGAGAAAGAGAAAGCTAGAGAGAGTGAGAGAGAGAGAAACGGGGGAGGGTGGATTTTCCTGTGTTATAATGTACACATACTGTAGCTCTATGAGGGCCGGTGATTTATTTATGGCCTCTTTTTGATGCAGGGCTGGAGGTTTTGGAACTAATTATTTACAGCAGCTCATTAGGGGAGAAACTACCAGGAACTCAGAGAGAGAGAGAGAGAGAGAGAGAGAGAGAGAGAGAGAGAGAGAGAGAGAGAGAGAGAGAGAGAGAGAGAGAGAGAGAAAGAGAGAGGGAAACTAGTTATACATAGAGGGAGAGAGAGAGAGAGAGCGAGAGAGAGAGAGAGAGAGAGAGAGAGAGAGAGAGAGAGAGAGAGAGAGAGAGAGAGAGAGAGAGAGGGAGAGAGACATAATAGTTATACAAAAAGAGAGAGAGTGAGAGATAGAGAGAGAGAAAGAGAGAGAGAGAGAGAGAGAGAGAGAGAGAGAGGGACGTCATTGTCCTTTTGACATCTCGCCTGACCCCTTCTGGTTCTGCTCCGGTGACCGTTCCTATTACAACCTCCCCTCTCCTCCCTCTCTCTCTCTCTCTCTCTCTCTCTCTCTCTCTCATTAGTATGGCGCCGTACGAGATGGCTGCCGCGTTGCGAGCTCCCGCACGACGACGCAGTTTGTTATTTATTCTTTTTATCACAACTGTCTTTGTTCAGGAAGTTAGCAGCACGTTAATTTATTACTTTTGCACACTTCTGGAGATCAGATCGACAGTGGCTTGCCACCTACCGGAGTTCTTTCATTTTTTCGACTCGGACGTCCCTCCCGAAGTCACATCTGGATTATCTCCGACCATCTTGAGCACGATTACATGCAAGGGTCGCAGGAAGAAGCGAGGGAAGCGAGCCGGCATGCTAGTCAGGCAGAGATGTTGATCTGATCGCCCCCCACTACTCACCATTCTACTGGCTAATGTACAGTCTCTGGACAATAAGTTAAGTGAGCTACAGGCTCGTATTCAATTCCACCGGGAAACTAAGGACAATTGTATCATCTGCCTTACGGAGACATGGATGTCGGAGGGGGTTACCGACGCAGTCGACAGGATTTTCCATCCACCGGGCGGACAGAACAAAGGCTCTCTCCCATAAAGATCGCGGAGGGGGGGTATGTCTCATGATAAATAGATCTTGGTGCAACCAAAGTCATGTACATCCCCTCAAGTCTTTCTGTTCCCCGGACCTGGAGTACCTGATGCTTATGTGCCGTCCATACTGGCTACCTCGGGAGTTTACAGCGGTAACCGTGACCGCTGTTTACATTCCCCCACAAGCCAACACGGACACAGCACTGAAGGAACTGTATGGGGCTATCAGCGAACAGGAGTCAGCACACCCCGAGGCTGCTGTCATCGTGGCGGGGGACATCAACAAGGCAAACCTGAAGAATGCTGACCAATGCTGGTCGGACCAATCGGACTCTATGCTGCAGGAATGTTTTGATCCCGCTGACTGGCACAAATTCTGCGTTGCCTCGGACAATAACATCAACGAGTACGCGTCGTCGGTCACCGGGTTCATCAAGAAATGCATAGATGACGTTGTTCCGACCAAGGCGGTTCGGATTTATCCCAACCAGAAACCGTGGATTAACGGTGATGTTCGCGCTGCCCTACACGTGCGTAACGCCGCCTTTGGCTCCGGGAATATGGCGGAATATACGAGAGCCCATTACGACCTCCGTAAGACCATCGTCACTGCCAAGCGGGAGTATAAGGACAGAGTGGAGGATAAATTCAAGAGCCACGACGCGAGGGGTATGTGGCAGGGGCTATAGACGATAACGAACATCAGAGGGAGAATCAGTTGTGTAGAGAGCTCCTCTACCTCCCTCCCAGGAGAGCTAAATTTTTGCCCGGTTCGACGTGAACGGCAACCCGCCGAAGCCAGCGCCGCCTGAGGAGACCAGTCTGCTGAACATCTCGGAGGCGGATGTGCGCCGCACCTTCAAGCGGCTGAACATCCGTAAGGCGGCAGGCCCCGACGACATCCCGGGCCGCGTCCTCAGAGCATGCGCAGACCAGTTGGCAGGAGTCTTTGCAGACATCTTCAACCTCTCCCTGTCCCAGGCTGTTGTTCCCGCGGTCTTCAAGATGTCCACAATCGTGCCTGTCCCTAAACAACCCAAGGTAACATGCCTGAATGACAATAGACCTGTAGCCCTCACCTCGATTGTTAGCAAATGCTTCGAGAGGTTGGTCAAGGTCTTTATTTGCTCCGTGTTACCTGCCACGCTGGACCCATGGCAATTTGCATATCGTCAAATCAGATCCACGGCGACGCAATTGCCATGGCCCTCCACACTGCCCTTTCCCACCTGGAGGGAAAGAACTGTTATGTGCGAATGCTGTTTGTGGACTACAGCTCAGTGTTCAACACGATAGTTCCTGCCAAGCTCGACACCAAGCTCAGAGGTCAAGGCGTGCCCCCTCCTCAGCTGGATACTGGACCCCCTGTCGGACCGCCGCCAGGTGGTGAGGATGGGCAGCACCACCTCAGAGCCACTGACCCTCAACACGGGAGCCCCCCAGGGATGCGGGCTGAGCCCTCTCCTCTACTCCCTCTACACCCACGACTGCATGGCTATGCACAGCTCCGGGCCTGATCACCGGCGACGACAAGACAGCCTACAGGGAGGAGGTCGGATCGCTGGAGCAGTGGTGCCAGGATAACAGCCTCGCCCTCAACGTCAAGAAGACCAAGGGGCTGATCGTGGACTTCAGGAAGCAGAGGGGAGAGCACAGCCCTATCTCCATCGACGGTGTTGCAGTAGAGAGGGTCAGCAGCTTCAAGTTCCTCGGCGTGCACATCTCCGTGGACCACGGTGTACCATGTTCCACGCACACCACACACGTGGTGAAAAGGGCCCAACAACGCCTGTATTTCCTCAGACGTCTGAAGAAATTCAGCATTGGCCCCCGCATCCTGAGAACATTCTATAACGGCACCATCGAGAGTGTTCTTACAGGGTGTATCACCGCCTGGTACGGGAACTGCACCGCACTCGAGCGCAGAGCGCTTCAAAGGGTGGTGCGGACGGCCCAGTATATCGTTGGAGGTGAGCTCCCCTCCCTCCTGGATATATACAACCAGCGGTGCGTGGCCAAGGCCAAACGCATCGTAAAAGACAATGCCCACCCCAGCCACGAACTGTACTCACTTTTACCGTCAGGCAGGCGATACCGCAGTATCAAGTGCCGTACAAATAGAGTCCGAGATAGCTTCCACAGTCAGGCCATCAGGCTGCTGAACAAGGGCGTATAGCATATAACAATGTATATTTTATTACATTGATTTATATATAGATATTGCTCTTTTTCTGTGGCGATATATTGCATTTTATAAATTGCATTTTTAAATTTAAATTTTTTACTTTATTCTATTATTTTTATTCTATTTTTTATCTATTATCTTATTGTTATAACTGCTGTCAGTCGTCGGGTATTGCATATAAGATTTTCACACCACTGCTTTATACTTAAACTGTGAAGTGACAATAAACTTGACTTGACTTGACTCTCTCTCTCTCTCTCTCTCTCTCTCTCTCTCTCTCTCTCTATCTCTCTCTCTCTCTCTTTCTCTCTCTCTCTCTCTCTGAGTGGAGGATTGTGGTACTTTGAGTCTTTGGTTTTCCTTTAGTTTGGACATGATGGAGATAAGCTCCGTGAGGAAGAGGTCTTTGTGTCAGGGAGGTTTGGGGATTTAAAGTCTCTCAGGACCTTCTCCTCAGTGGGAGACGACACACAATGACACACATGCCTGCACACACACACACATACACTTGCTCACACACTCTAGGTTACACACACACAAACACACACACACACAAACAAATTCACACATACGCATGCACACAATCACACACACATGCACATATAAACATATATGCACAGAATCATGCACGCACACTTGCACGTGCACACAAACACACTCACCCTTGCACACATACACAAACACGCACAGCCTTGCACAAACCCACACACACAGTCACACACACAAGCATGTACATGCACACACACACAAACAAACAAACATGCTTACACACACACACACACACACACATGCACACACACATGGGGGATCTAGCGGGGTGGGGGGGGGGGGTTGAACTCCCTGCCCTGTGCTGCTGCTGCTGATGATGCAGCAGAACCATAGAGGGAACACTTCATCTCTCCCCAAACCGCTCCACCGCAGCGAATGGGTCGCCGTGTAATTGATTGAATTCCAATATCCCAGCATGCATCTCTCTCTCTCCTCTCTCTCTATCTCTCCTCTCTCTCCTCTCTCTCTCTCTCTTTGTCTCTCTCTTTTTCCCACTCTCCCTCTCTTTCTCCCTCTCTCTCTCTTTCCCCCACTATTTCCCCACTCTCTCTCTCTCCTCTCTCTCCCATATCTCTCTCTCATTTTCTTTTTTCTTTCTCTTGGTCTCTCTCTCTCTCTCTCTCTCAAATCTCTCTCTCTCTTTCGCTCCATTCTCTCTTTCTGCCACTCTTTGTCCCTCTTTCTCTCTCCCCCACTCTCTCTCCCCCTCTATCCCTCTCTCTCCACCTCTCCCTCTCTCCCCCACCCCTCCCTCACTCTCTCTCTCTGGTCTGTTCAAACTGCCACAGAGAGGGCGGGGGGGGGGGGGGGGTGTTGTAATTGACTGTGGGGGGGATCAAGTAAACGGGGGAAATCAGTGAGGACACAGACGCAGAATATTTGGATTAAACAAACAAATTAGAGGGCCCCTCCCCTGCCACCATCCTCCCTCCCCCCAACTCCCCACAAATGAAATTAGCGCAGCGTCGCCAATGCCACAAGCTACACCCCTCCCCCCCATGAACACCTTCGTCAGACGTCGTCAGATGTTCGGTTGTCCAGTGGCGGGATTCCTCGGGATTATTGTCGCTGGATGAAGCGGGATGTGAGCTTAAGAAATGACTCGATGCAAATGCAGCTGATCTTTAAGAGTTTGGATGATTCCATTCGTGATGTCTTGAGTCATCTCCATGAATTATATAAGTGTGATATAATAATAATAGTGTTATTTGTTGTTATTTGTTTTGGTTGCAAATCTTCACTTCCGGCGTAAAATAATCTGTTATTTTATTGTAACGTTTTGGGATATTTTGAGTTAAATTTTTAAACACGAGAATAGAATCTAAAGTTATGCTAATAGATTTGTTTGTTCAAGCCCCTAATGATGTTTCAATGTTTGTCGTGAAAAGACATGACGACTTTGCAAAAATGGAGCTAAAAAACTATTTGTTATGCAAAATGTTATAAAATAAAAAAAGCCATTGGAAAGAGTCTCAGCTCTTTGCCAAATGGACTCTCTTGTGTTATATCTTACTCACAAAGAAATAATAAAATAGCTGTCAGGACTGAATGCAAGATTTGTTAAAAGTAGCAAACAAGATTGACTCCGCTAATTGGCGACTGCTCACTCTTTCCATGAAAAATGGAGACATTTGTTTGTGCTCGGACTCCACCGACGACTTTAGCAAGCGCTTTTGCTTCCTAGTTAGCAGCGGTGTCCGAGGAGGAGTCAGTGGTTTTGTTGGTACTGGATGGATGGACTGCATTTATATAGCGCCCAAAGTGCTTTACAATTATAAACTCATATTCATACAGAGATGGCGCTGTCCGCCATGCAAAGATACAGCCAGCTTGTGTTCTAACACCATGGCCGTGGTGTTAGAAATCGGCAAGGTGACGGCAAGCTTGACGGCAAATCTGCATGTTTTTTTTTCTCGCATGTAGCGAGACTTTGACATGAACGCTTCATCGGGCAGCCATGTGTGCTTGACCTCATGAATGTTCCTCTTAATCCTCCTCCTCCTCCTCCTCCTCCTCCTCCTCCTCCTCCTCCTCCTCCTCCTCCTCCTCCTCCTCCTCCTCCTCCTCCTCCTCTTTCTTCTTCCTCCTCTCTCACTGTCACAGAGTTCCCCCTGGCTGAACCCCATTACTCTGGTAACAAGGTGACAGCTGCACAGCCCCCCAACGCCAGGGCTGTCTGGACGCCCATCTCTTTTAATTAAAGGGGATGAATTAGTGGGGGAAGCAGGGCGGACACACGGCTGGACAAAAAGGGCATTCTAACTCGCCGGTCCTGGATCTCACTAGATGGTCCTAGTTCACATTAGGTGGTCCTAGTTCTCTGAGTTCATGCACCGCCCCCCTGATCAGACCATAGAGACCCCTTCTCTGAGGTCAGTTTTAAGGAGATATTGGCCCAAACAATTCAGATTTTGTCATTTGCCGATACCACTGTCATGATTGTTGGGATGAGTTTTGGTGATGTCACAATATACTCACACAATGAGATTATTGATAAATGATTATCAGTAATGTGTGGATAATATAATGACTAAGTGGGTAAAGGCAAACAATAATAGGACAGCTAGAAAAGTCTGGTCAGAAATAAATACTGTAATTACCTTTAAAACCAGGAAAAGACAACACTAAGCCCATATAACCATATTAGGATATCCGAAACCTTTGTACTCTCATATCCTGATATAACAAAACAATATCCAGATATTGCCTGGCCCTACCTCCACCACCACCACCTCCACCACCAACACCACCACCACTACCTCCACCACCCCCACCACCATTACCTCTACCACCACCACCACTACCTCCACCACCACCACCACTTCCACCACGACCACTGTGTTTGTGTGTGTGTGTGTTGGTGTTATGGAGTGCAGTGTCCCTCAATAATCGTGCTTTGATGAATAGGATGCACGGCACTAGACACAAACAGACAGACACAGACACACACACACACACACAAACACACACACTGCCAAAACAGATTTCCTCTGGATGGACAATATGAAGTCTATCTATCGTACCATTTATCTATTCCGTTCACTTACCTCTCTCTCTCTCCGTCTCTCTTTACCTCTCTCTCTCTCTCTCTCTCTCTCTCTCTCTCTCTCTCTCCTCTCTCTCTCTCTCTCTCCGTCTCTCTCTCTCTCTCTCTCTCTCTCTCTCTCTCTCTCTCTCTCTCTCTCTCTCTCTCTCTCTCTCTCTCTCTCTCTCTCTCTCTCTCTCTCTCTCTCTCTCTCTCTCTCTCTTTCTCCCCATGACATTTTGCAAAAGTGCCACTTAATAGGGCAATCGGGAGATGTCATTAACTCTGATGCATGCCAGTTGCCACGGAAACCAAAGTGAAGAGGCTTTTCTCAAGGATCATGTGAGAGAGAGAGAAAAGGAGAGATGAAGAGAGAGGTGGAGGGAGAGATGGAGGAGAGAAATAGAGAAGAGAGATGGGGGAGAGAGATGGAGAAAGAGAGGGGAGAGAGTAGGGAGACATGGAGACATTGTCTTTTCCCATGACAATCGTATCCGATTGTGAAAGCGGGGTCACCCTCGGTCTTTCTCTCTGGCTGTTTGTCTTCCTGTCTGTCTGCCTGCCTGTCTGCCTGCCTGCCTGCCTGTCTGTCTATCTGTCTGTCTGTATGTCTGTCCTTCTCTCTGTCTGTCTGTCTGTCTGTCTGTCTGTCTGTCTGTCTGTCTGTCTGTCTACCTGTAAGTTTGCCTGTTTGTCTGTTCTTCTGTCTGTCACTCTGCCTTTCTGCCCTCCTGTCAGCCATTCTGTCTGTCTGTCTGTCTGTCTGTCTGTCTGTTTGTATGTCTAATGGTCTCTCTGCCTGTCTGTCTATCCATCTATCTGTGTGTCTGTCTTTCTTTCTGTCTGTCTGTCCATTATATAAACACTGACACGCAATTTTTGCCTTTATGGCGGTTCCAGTTCAGGTTCGATTCCGACCGCTGTTCTGGTCCTATAACTATGCGAAGTCGCCTTCTCCTGTTTGAAATGTTGGAATATATTAACTGTAATGGAATGAGAACATTTTGAAAAAAAAGATCCATCCATAGCGATTGTGTAATGGCCTCAGGTCATAAAGCTACGCCGGCACCAGTTTCTCAGATTTATTGACAGCTTTTTATATATTGATTTATTTTTTTAAACGTCAGCAACTGCCAGCCAACAGAAGTATGTCAATATATCGGCGTTGAAGGATTAGCTCTCGTCGAAGACGAGTGGAATTACGAAAAGCCACGTTTTCACTAATAGCAAAGCAAATACATCAATATGGTTCAACGCAATATAATACTACGGCAATATAATTCTACCTCCCTCTTCGACTCCATCGAACTGCAGAGTTTCGATAAATAAATAAATAATTAAATTCCCTTAAGAAAACGGCAGCCAGCTCGACATTCAGACATGGGGCCGCGCCCCAAAAGTTTCTCATTTATTTATGGGAAGGTTAAGCCTCCAGACACATAAATAAGACCGAATAATAGGTCAATACATAAACATATCAGGGGGGGGTCTGGAGGGAGTTTTTTTGACATTGGATACAGACCGTTAAATACAAAAAAACTATTTGAAAAAGGCCAGCCAGCGGATGGACAGAGATTTGATGGCTTTCAGTTTGAAAACACAGTGTATGTGGGGTTTTGTTTTTTCTAAGCGGTGAGCGCGTGGGTGAGGGAGATTAGGGGCCGCTGTGTGTATTAACTAATCTTAGTTAATTAGAGACCAGGATGCAGATGAGAGCAGCGTTTTTGAAGAGGGCCGAGGGGCCCAAGCAAAAGGAACCCATCGCGAGGGGGATTTTGAAACTGACGGATGGAGGTGAGAGGAAAGGGAACCAGAACAAGAAAGGGGGAGGGGGGAGGGGGGGGAGAGGGAGAGACGAGGAGAGAGGGGGAGGAGGGTAGCGATAGAGAGATGGATGGTGGAGAAGTATTAACGAAAAGCATACGATGGTGCAAAGTGAAAAAAAATATCCAAGAGGGGGTCGTCCCCTGGCAGGAAGAGAGTCAGAAATCATGTCATAAGACATCCAACATCGACTTGGGCGGCAAAGTTATGAAAAGTTGAACTTCTAGTACGGACAAAGTTTCTTATCTGGAAATAGCAAACTATGCCAGAACGGGGGCAAATTACTTTTTGGAAGAAAGGTCATTTAAAGTAGCCAACCTCCCGTTGATCAAGAGGTGGCTAAATTCGGCTCAATCTCTGCCACTGCACATCACAAGAGTCCAGTTCAGCATGGAAGAAGAGTTTTTATATTAGGTTATTTTAACAAAATTGAATCGCTGCCTTCAATGGTCTTCAATGTCAATGCCTGTCAATGGATTTACAGCTAGACTAGACGACTGCTTTTAATGCTTTGGCTTGCAGGAAGTGTTGACACGGATGTGTTTTATTTGAAAGTATGACAACCTCCCCCCCCCCTCCCCTCCCCCCAATGGTTGGTTGTACCGTCACCTGCTCCTCGTCCTCCTTTTCTGTCAATTCAAAAAGCAAACCTCTTCCGTCACTGTTCGGTCTGGCAGGTTTGGCCCCCGGGGGACACTCATCCACGCGTCTTCGGTGAAGTTAAAAGATATATATACAGTTGACAGTGGGTTTGTTTTTTGGAAGAACAAAAAAGAAAGAATAGCTGGCGGAGCCGATGATGCAGCCCGGTGTGGTGACAAGCTTGTATTACAGGAAGAATCACCCCTTCCACCGCAAAAGTTGAATATCAGTTTGTCTGAGATTCAATAAATTCATACATTTCTAAATCAATCCGATGCATCTTCACATTCAATACTCACTTAGCATACAGTGTACTATACTATTCTAGTATTCATAGAACTCATAGTATAGTATTTTAGCGCCACATTCCTCTGTACTGTCCTTGGGAGAAAAATGTATGTAATACACTGTTGTCACACCCTCCACCCGCGTCCGCAACCTTGGCATCATTCTTGACCCCACCCTCTCATTCCTCCCCCATGTAAACCAGACCATCAAAACAGCCTTCATCCACCTCAGGAACATTGCCCGTCTTCGACCCTCCCTGTCACTCTCCGCAGCTGAAACACTGGTCCATGCTTTCATCTCATCCCGGCTCGATTACTGCAACAGCATCCTATATGGTTCACCTAACAACATCCTCAATAAACTACAATATGTCCAAAACTCTGCTGCCCGCTTGCTCACCTCCACCCGCCGCTCTGACCACATCACCCCTGTCCTCCGTGACCTCCACTGGCTCCCGATCAAACACAGGATACACTTCAAAATACTTCTCATCACCTTCAAAGCGCTCAATAACCTGGCCCCCCCTACCTCTCTGACCTCCTCCACCGCCACACCCCTAACCGTCGCCTCAGGTCTGCTGATGCTAACCTATTAAAACCCATCAGGACTAAGCTCCGGACCTGGGGTGACAGAGCATTTTCTGCAGCGGCCCCCTCCCTCTGGAACGCCCTCCCCATCCACATCCGCAATGCTAACACCCTTCTGTCCTTTAAAACAGCCCTCAAAACCCACCTCTTCACTCTTGCTTTCAACCCATAATTTGTTCTCTGTTTTGTTTTGTTTCTTGTTTTGTTTTGTTGTGTTTGTTGTGTTTTGTATTAGTCTTTATGTATTCTATTTCCTGTAAAGCGTCTTTGAGCACCTGGAAAAGCGCTATATAAGTCCGATATATTATTATTATTATTATAATATATACAAAAAATATACAAATATTGAATCACCTCGACCATATAATTTACACTTTCCATAAACTTACTTAGCATACAGCATACTATACTATAAGTTCTCACAGTACTCTAGTGTAGGATTTTAGGACCCCATTCCGCTACAAAACAGATTATATGAAAATATTTAAATATTGAATCACCTCAAAAATACTGCGATACTAATATTGCGATACTTTCTGAGCATACAACATGCTTTACTCTAAGTACTTGCAGTATGTACTGTAAACCCCCCCCCCCCCCTAAACTAGTTGTAGCTGTCAATGCTGCCACAAGCCGTTAAAATGGCTACTTGAGAGCTCCTCCCAAAGACAAGGTGAGGAATCTGGTTCATTGCAAGAGTTTGAATCATTGTGAACAGAGCAGATGGTACATGCTAGAGCTCTCTCTCTCTCTCTTGTGTGTGTGGTGGTTGGTGGCTGTTTTAACCTGTGGGCCTTGATTAATAAGTTAGCAATAAGTAATCAGTCGAACTCAGGTGAGGCTGATTACCCACCACACACTCCACACTAGTATACTATTTTTGCACTGCATCCTGCTGCACTGTCCTTGAGCATAGAAAAACTCCTACCGACATCCTAACCCATATCAGAACCTCCAGGAGAACCCCCCCCCCCCCCCCCCATCGGAGGAAGCTCTAGCGATATTGAAGTACAATGCTTTTTGATGGGAGATTAATATGATATCACTTAACGTGAAGGCACCTTCCGCTGCTACGACCACTCTGTAGACAACTGGCCAGTGGTCGGGGTTTCCCCCCCGTCTGTTGGTTGAGATTCTCACACTCTCTGAAGGTGATGATGTTCTGGTCCGACAACATCAGTCCATCATAGTCTATTCCTCATTTAATTGACCTGGCAAGACTTTGTCCTGTGAGGAATGACCGGGGCTCTGGTACATAACAGAGTGTAAAGTATCCAGTGGAAAAGGAGAGAGAGAGTCCAGTGTTAGGTTTTAGTAACTTTTCAATTGGGCTTTTGCCAGCGGCACATTGAATGTGACGTGGCTTTTTGAGAGATGGAGTACTTGCTGTTTCTACCTAACACTTTATGTGGCTACAGGGTTATAGTGCTTAGTGGCTACTAGTGGTTGGGAGAAAAACAGCAAAAAACGAATTTACCCTGATACTCTACAAATTGAAATGGTATAATTATGCAACATGACGACGAATTGCTTGCGATGTGTTCAAACTGTGTGAGTTAATGTGTAGCGCACAGTTTTCAGTCTGTAATCTGGAGCCGATTCCGACTGGGTTTCAGGACACTGTTGCTTTGTGTTCCCCACAATCTAATATGTATGTTCTAATAAAATATATGAAGTCACACATATTTCTGCTTCCTACAAGACCTTCTTCATGAAGGCTTAAGGCTAAGGCCACCCAAAGTATCCTCATGCGGTTTTATTCGAGAGTATAATTTGTCAATGGACAATCATTTATAAATTAACAATTTATTTATTGAGGGGAATTCAGTACGGGGCAGCAATGATAAATATGCTTTTGAAATTAAACAAATTGCTAAAATAATAATTTCTAGTAAAATACAAACTCTCTCTCTATATATATATATATACATATATATATATATGTATAATTTTCATTTGTGGCCAAGTTTAGTCGTGATGCATGTTGGGGAAACACTGCAAAACATAATTAACATTCCGTATTTTCCGGACTATACATTACATTTACATTTAGGGCATTTGGCAGACGCTTTTATCCAAAGCGACTTACAAGGTGTACATTAGTTGAAGCAGACAATAGCATAACACTGGGGTACGCAAACATATAAATACAGCAGTTCACAAGTATTCATATAAGTACAAGTATTCACTATATGTAACGCTTTTTTTAGCTGTCTGGCTGGTCCTGCGACTTATACTCCGAAGCCACTTATACATGTTTTTTTCTGGCTGCTTTCTACTACGGCCAAGAGATCAAATTATCTCACGTGACGCTACTCAACCAATAAAATCAATGCAGTCAGTGAAAGAGCAG
Source organism: Muraenolepis orangiensis (assembly GCA_027704905.1). NCBI lineage: Eukaryota > Metazoa > Chordata > Actinopteri > Gadiformes > Muraenolepididae > Muraenolepis > Muraenolepis orangiensis. Next base: position 9,524,634 of record CM051009.1, read on the forward strand.
ATTATAAAACCCAGTACGTCTCATTAGTTCCCTGACGACTATTCAAAGCGCCAATGTGAAGCAGCACTACGAGATAAAGCACACATCTTTTTAGCAATTACACCCACCCAAAATAAAATAAACAATCCAGGAGCCCAATATGATCAGTCTTTAAAGCTTTCGGAAGTGCTGCAGGGATTTCTGCTTCACACACATTGCATATATATATTTTTTATGTACTTTGCGTCATCTCATCGGCTCTTCTGATTGGCGGATTTTGAGAGCCCGATATATATAATATCAGGCGATAATGAGCATCCCTACTATCAACGGTGCAGTTACATCTCCAGTTACGCAGGTGCAGTTATGTCTTACACTGAAGCAATGTAAATATGATTTTTTTTCTCCAACAACACATTTTTTTATTAGAGCAACTAATACTTAGGTCCGACTTATAGTCTGGAAAATACGGTAAGTATACAATAATACATTTAAAATACTAAAGTAGTAGTCTAGGCATATAACAAACATTATAATATAAGTTGTGTTATTTTACCAAAATTAGGGATAGGGAGAGAGAGAGAGAGGGATAGAGAGAGAGAAAGGGGGAGTTTTGGGGAGGGGAAGGCAGAGAGGTCTGAGATGAAAGAACAGGAATAGTCCAGTTCTTCTGTAACAATCTGTGGAGGTCCTAATGTGGGAAATTTTTAATTATGCATTGCGACAACTAACTGCTAAGTATAAGCAGTAAGGTGCTGCCAAACTGTACCAAAATTGCCACCAGATGGCCATATGAATATGGAATTTTGAATTTTGCGCGAAGATGGCCCCGAACTTGGTCAACAGCCAATCAACAGCAGAAGCAAGTACGATGCCTACAGAAGGTCACGTGATGGCATCCAAACCACACATGAAGGCAACATGAAGATGTGGATTTTTATACTAGTTTATACCCGCAGGACACACAAAGGCCACACGATGGCTACACAACGTCGTATTGAGAGTACGATGCATTCAAACTAGGTCATGAAGGCGTCACGTGACCTCCCGATGGTATGAAACCTTCGGCCGACCGTGGGAAATTCAATTGCTGATCGGAGATTATTGGCAGCCGAACACACAGTACATTTCAACATTATTTCAAATTTAATTCAACTTTAATTAAACTTTAACATGCCATGCTGCAGGGAGAGGCAGGGGGAAGAAGCTGGCTGAAAAGTTGTGTGAGAGCATGCTGACGCAGAGAGGGGGCGGGGCTGGGGGGTGGGGCTGGGGGGCGGGGCTGGGGAGCGGTGCTGGGGGGCGGGGCTGAGCGTATTATACTGCCTACGTTATATCGACTTGGAGATGAGAGGGGACAAAAAACGGCTTAAATGCAACAAAAAAACGGTCATAACATAACTTAACAGACATATCAGTATGACGATATGGTCCCATCTACATATCGCCTTATGAAATATACCTGTATAACTCATAATACCGATATACTGCCAAGCCCTAGTCCTTGTCCAAGTAAAACAGTGGGCAGTAACAATTGCAATATTGGTCCTTGATAAAATTCCGACCTTTTTTTTATTCATGACCCGTCTGACCCATCTCTGTGTGTTTGTGTGTGAGTATGTTTGTGTCTCTGGTGTGTGTGTGTGTGTGTGTGTGTGTGTGTGTGTGTGCTTTTGTGTGTCTTTGGTGTGTGTGTGTTTTTGTGTGTGTGTGTGTGTGTTGTGTTTGTGTGTGTGTGTGTGTGTTTGTGTATGTCTATGTGTGTGATATGTGGTGTGTGTGTGTGTCTTTGGTATGTGTGTGTGTCTTTGGTATGTGTGTTTGTGTGTATGTGTGTATGTGTGTGTCTTTGGGGTTTGAGCGTGTGTATATGTGTGTGTGTGAGTGTGTGTGTTTTGGAGGGGGGGGGGGCTAGGGGTCTCTATTATTTATGAAAGTGCTGACAGAAGAGGAGCAAGTTCAACTACAGCCGTTTTCTCCCGGACCAGGGTGACGGAGGGGGTTTGGGGGCCAGTGCGAGGTGGAGGTGGTGGTGTTGGTGGTGGTGGAGGTGGTGGTGTTGGTGGTGGTGGTGGTGGTGGTGGTGGTGGTGTTGGTGGTGGTGGAGGTGGTGGTGTTGGTGGTGGTGGTGGAGGTGGTGGTGGTGGTGGTGGTGGTGGAGGTGGAGGTGGTGGTGGTGTGTAGGGGTACGGCCCCTCTCCTCTCCTATGCTGCTGGGCTTTAATGAAGGGGTCCCAGTGCCTTGTTATATTTCAGTCCACACTTCTGCACCGTCAGCAGAACAGCAGAACAGCAGAACCCCTTTTGTACCAAATCTGTTAGAGCTTGGCCGCTTTGTTCTCCTTCAGAATTTCCGTCATATTTTTGGTTTATAATTCGGAATATTTCTGTTTCGGCTTTTTATGTATTTTTTCCAATTAGGTTATTTTTGCTGTCATTTTCTTTTTGTTTTCACACATTTCTTCTTAAGGAGTAATTCTGTCTCCGTCGTTGATGTGTATTTATCCAGCTAATATATATATAAACATATTAACAGTGTTATTTTTGTTCATGCATTTATTTAGCTAGACAGTTTTGGCTTATCTTTCTTTATATACGAACATTTAGCTTGCCAGTTGTAGCCTAGCTTTACAAGTCCATCCATCCACTGTCTAATGCTTATCCGGGTTGGGTTGCGGAGGTTGCTTTATACTTTTATACATTTTAGTGTGGCAGTTGAAGCTAAGCTGTACACACACTAATGTTGAGCGTCACTGTTTTACCTGAGCTTCATACACTAAATAAAGACATAAACACTAAATAAATCCCTCGGGACATATTTTATTTGGGTGGGAGCGTCGAGCTTAAAGGTATTTTCTTCTTATGGGCGGCGGTATGGCAATAAGAGACTACCATGCCGAATCTCCTAAGTGGACACCAGCAGGTGAAAGCAATCTGGTTGGAGTCGATAAAAATTCTTCAAAAGGTGTTCCTAAAAATCTCCTCCCTCATCCCCCTCCCCCCTCCCCTGCAGGGAAATTGTATTCCCGTCCTGTTGGCCAGTTGCTAAAACCAGTGGCAAGCCGTTGGTGCTTTTTCAACCAACGAAATTAACACATTTCCTTTGACTGAATTTCACAACGCAGTTTAAGGGAGCGCTTTACGTATTCTTCCGGAATGATTTGTCCGGAATGTTGCGCGATAAATATTCTCTCTCTCTTCTCTCTTCTCTTGTTGTCTTTTAAAACGTATCCCGGCATGTACTGCTGATGGATACACGTATACCGAAGAGCGATATGAAAGGATATATATATTTATATATATATATATATATGTATATATATATATATATATTGTGTGTAGGACCTATTGTGTACATAAAAGAAGCATGAACCGAATATCTATCTAATGTATATATTTTTCTCTCTCAACCCATTGACTCCTTGGTGTCCTTGGTCCCAAGTAGCAGTTTCTCACACTGAACGAACAAATGCACACACACACAAGATACAAGATACTTTTATTTGTATTGGCCAATTGCAACAGGTACATTGGAATGCTTACTCCCCATTCCCTCCCCTAGTATACATCCCCAAAACAATAGCATAAAAAATGATATATACAATAAAAATAAACGAAAAAAGTGTTTAAACTTTAAAAGCATTGAAAGTGCCAGTAGTGCAGCAGCATCATGAATACAGTGCAGTTACTGTGATGAGTCCAGAAAGTCCAGCAAAGTATTTAAGTGTAATGTTTATGACAATGTTATGAAAGTGAAAGTTGCAGCACTCCTAGCAGTTCAGTCGGCGCACTGCCTGTGGATAAAAACTATCCTTAAACCTGGTAATACTTGTATGGATTCTGCGCAGCCAGTGAACAGACAGTAGGGGGGAGAAGTGATTGTGCCCAGGGTGGTTGCAGTCCTTTATGATGGACATGGCCTTCTTCCGACATCTGGTCCTACAGATCTCCTCAATGCACGGAAGTGCACACCCAATGATCTTCTTTGCCATCCTCATGGCCCTCTTGGATGGCTTTTTTGTCCTGTGCAGTGGTGTTGCCGTACCACACAGTGACGCCACTCGTCAGGATGCTCTCTACGGTGTCACGGTAGAAGTTCACTAGCCAACTCTGGCCAATTCAGCTTTTTCTGAGACACCACAGAAAATAGAGGTACTGGTGTGCCTTCTTCAGCATGACCTCCGTGTTGCTGGTCCACGCCAGGCCATCATAAATCTGTAGCCCAAGGAAACAGAAGCAGCTGACGACTTCCACATGTCCGGTCCAGGCTGATAGTGGAGTGGGTGCCCCGGTCCTGATATCCACAATGAGCTCCATAGACTTTCTGACATTCGGTGTGAGGCTGTTGTCCTCAAACCATTGCGTCAGCTGGACTACCTCATCTCTGTACTCAGTTTTGTCGCCCTCGCTTATCAGGCCAATGACTGAATGTGGTGTCGTCTGAAAACTTGATAATCCGATTTTTGCTGTGCATAGCAGTACAGTCATGTGTGTACAGCGAGTACAGCCGGGAACTGAGGCAGTAGCCTTGGGGTGCTCCAGTGTTGAGGACCAGAGTGGATGAGATGTTGTTCCCAATCTTCACCACTTGAGGCCTGCCCGTCAGGAAGTCCATAATCCAGTTACAAATGGGGGCACACAGACCTAGGTCCCTCAGTTTCAGGACCAGCTTGGAGGGAACAATGGTGTTGAACGCCCACCTGTAGTCAATAAACAGCAGTCTGACATAGGTGTCCCTCCTGTCTAGGTGCTGCAGGGCCGAGTGTACACAGCAAAAAGACTGGTGTTGAATTAACTCTCACAGAGTCAATTTCAACACTTTTTCGGAGTTTATACAGGTCCACACTCTCCAGAGTTAAATTAACACTTTTCAAATAGTCTAATAGTTAACACTGCTCTGAGTTAAATGTTTTACTCTTTACAGGAGTAAAGTAACACTAAGGAAGAATACAAATAACACTGCTCTGAGTAAATTATTTAACTCTTCACCAAAGTTAATGTAACACCAAGGGATTAGACAAATAACACTGCTGAGTTAAAAAAAAACATAAAACATTTATTTGTTTTCTCCCAGTCGAGTTCAAACATAGTGAAGGAAGGTATAACAAAACAATTATCATATGAACGATCTGAACATCAAACGGTTTGTACAATTTACGCTCAGACAATTTTAACCATCCAACGTTCCTCACTTCGTGATTCTCTGAATGCATGATGATGGTCATCAAAATTCTCTGTGAATAACTTGTTATTCAACCAAGTAGATGTGAAGTGTAAGTGAAGTGTGTCAATTATTCTACAAAAGACTGGCATTTCTTTTTCCATGAAAAAGAAAGTGTCATGCAAACAATAATAATGACTTAGATAGATTTTCATGGAATATGGATCCTTGATGGAAGAGAACAGCATCACCATCCTAAGAGTAAACTCTTCTCTGATTGCTTTAGTGGGGAGGAACCTGAGAGAAATACAATTAGTCATCTGTATGCAATAACCATGCAGTTATTTGTTACAAAAAAAAGACCATGAAACACACATACCCATGATTATCAACCATGTGAGCCACCAGGATGTTAACCATTTGCCTCGGGAGTAGCGATTCTGAAGTTTTCTCACTCTCACAATGTAAAGTTCGTCCAATGCAATGTTTGCATCAGCCCGTGGTTGGATGTCAACCGCCTTCATGAGAATAGCCGAGATTTCCCTCGGCAAGTAAAAAGGGCAAAACTTGATTGTCAGTAATTCAAGATTAGATGAGCTGTGAAGAGAAAGCACCTGAACATCCGTACACCAGTTGTTGTTCACCAAGCAGCATACGCATATGCCCCCACCATTAGTTAGTTAGTCTCTTACAGTTAGTCTCCTTGTGGCTGTCAAGATTCTGCCTCCCCCTATCTCCCTTTTCCCTCGGAGGTGGGGGGAGAGGGGCCACAACCGTTGCGTGGGGTAAGGGGGTTTGGTGAAGACGACTAGGTATGTGCCATCTCCAGCTCATCGCAGGTGAGTGACGATTTAAGAAACAATCACCTCTCTCCCCTCAGACAGTAAGGGGGGGGGGGAGGATGGGGCGGACCTCCCCCTTCAAAAAGGGGTAAAGGGGACGAGGAAGTGGATTAAACCCTCATCACACCCCCTCCCCCAAAGCCAAAACACAGCAGCTAGGTTTTGGATTAGCGGGGTTCTCTCTCTCCATCCCTCTCGGTCTCTGTCTATGTCTCTCTCTTTTCATCCCTCTCTCTCTCCCCATCTCTGTCTCTCTGTCTCCCTCTCTCCATCCCTCTCTCTTTCTCTCTCTCTCTATCTCTGTCTCTCTCTCTTTCTCTCTCTTCCTATCTCTCTCTCTCTCTCTCCCTCTCTCTCTGTCTCTCCATCTCTCTCTCTCTCTCTCGGTTCATCCTCCATTCCAGTCCCCACTCGAGAGTCACGACTTTGTATCGCCCCCCCGCTCGTTCCCACGGTAGAGCACTCTTCCGCGGTTTCTGTCACGGCGGCCAAATCTCCCTCCCTCAGCAGTCTTTAAATTTAATTTAATTTAATTATTATTATAATTTTTACAAGGCACACATCATTGTTATTCTTTGTCTAATCTGTCTGCAGTGGTCAAATGTGCCTCAACGTTATCTCCAGTGGTCTCCAGTGGTCTCCAGTGGTCTCCAGTGTCTGGTGAGGGAGGGAGGGGGACGGGTGTCCCAGGGAAGGGCTGGGGGGGGGGGGGGGGGACAGACGTCTCCGTCTCAGGGAGGGAGGGGTCTCATAAAGGGGGTGGTCTGGGAGGCAGAATGGGAGGATGTCTCAAGGGGGGAGGGTTCTCCAGTGTCCCAAGGGGAGAGGAGGGGGAGGGGGGGTCCTCCAGTGTCTGCAGTGTCTCGGGTAGGTCGCTAGGTGTCTAGACATATAGAGCAACACACACACACACAGAAACGTATAGAACAACACACACACACACACACACACACACTTGTATAGAACAACAATGACGCAAACGTATAGAACAACACACACACAATGAACAATATAATATAACACACACATGTATAAACACATTCACCAGAACAGAATAACATGAGGGGGGGGGGGCCTGTGGGGCAGGTAGTGGTCCAGACCGCCAAGCACCGCTGTGACCACGGCCCTCTCCCCTCGCCATGGGGATGGCTCTGACACACACACACACACACACACACACACACACACACACACACACACACACACACCGTAAAGATGAGTCTTTATTTAGAGCTGCAGACAGTTTATTTTTCTTCTTCTTCTTCCTCTTCTTCCTCCTCATTCTTTTTCCTTTTTTTTTGTAATGGTGCTGATCTGGTCTGCACCCGGCACTCGAGTGCTGAGCACGGTTTACTGTACATATGACCACACACACACACACACGCACACACACAGATATATACACGGTGGTAGTAATGGTCCTCATCTAGACGGGCTGTCTGTGTGTAGTGGAGTGGAGTATTTTACCACAAGCTTTATGGTATGTTTATCTTTACTTTAGAACAGAAATTAATTATTGCCAAACTATTGCGCTTCTCGCGGTCCTCATTGGACCTTGCGACCTTTCAGAATTAAAATGAAAAGCGTGCGCAGCCTAAGAGGAACTCGCTGTGTGTAAATATTACCCGCGCAGGAACCATATTTCCGGCCAATTCCCTACAGAAAAAAAGTCCTTTGTGAATACAACAACAAACAGCAACAAAATTTATCGGAAAACAACAGCCATCTGTCTTTCTTTTTTTTTGTCTTTTTGTTTGTCGTGGCTCGGAAGAGCGAGCGTCGTACGCACGAACATTCGCACAAACGCCACTCGAGCCGAGCTTAGTTAGCCCACCCCATGCACAATGGATTGCAAAAAAAACATAGATTAGCTCCCGGAGTGAACTGCGGAATTTCTGGACGGGTATTTTCCAGCCCTCTTTGATTTTTTAAAGCCAGGATACTCCCCCTCCCCCTCCCCCTCCCCCACTCCAACCCCCAACCCGCTACTTTCCCGCTCTTAATTATAAGTCAAGGAAATAAATGACCTTCCTTGTAGAGATTAACATGGCTGGGAAAGGGGGGGACTTATGGCTGCATTTCCGAGATTTTATGAATAGTAAAGAAGGAAAAAGAGAAAAATAAGAACAGCAGTTCCTCGAGGAAATGTCGAAGATCAGTTATTTTTTGTGTGTTTTGTTTATTTTGGTTTCTAGGCCTGGTGAAGTTGTTGTTTTGTGTCTATCCGTGGGATAGCTGCAAGTGATTGTTTTTTTTATCAAAAATCCCTCCCCCCCAAAACAAAAAATACACAGTCAGTAGTTTGTGTTGAACTGAAGGCGACCCTGGGTATAACCATAAACACAAAACTAGGAGAACAAACTACCGGAGGATCTGATTGACGGGCTGATCGCAAAAAAGTTACTGAATAACCCCCCCAAATAGCATGAAGTGAATTGTCTTTAGGCAACATACTTGTTTAAGGGCAATTTTTTTTTCTGACGTTTATAAAATATATTTTCTTTGACGGCAGACAGTTTGGACAGTCTAAACACTGGCACCGGAGCGCAGTGTTCCCCCGCTACGAGGCGAGGACTATTATTGTTTTTTTAAACTCATTCCACATTCTGTGCACAACACAAAAAAAACAGTCTGCGCGAGCCGGCTTGTCATTCAGCGTCCAATGGGCCCTGATCCGGTGGCGCTTTGGTTTTTGCGTTGGCTGGAACAGGCAGCGCTACAAAGATGTGAGGTTTTTCTTAGAAATGTTAAACGCGTTGACGCCCTCGGATTACACTCATTGGATCATTGGTCCTTACAGAGGTGTTTTTCCTTCTATTCAATGTGACTTTCTATGTGGCCCAAAAGTTTCCAAAGTTCCGAGATATCTGCAGCTGGTGACGATTTCTCCACTGACTGTTATGTGACGGCCTTCAGGCTGCCTTTAGGCTTATTCCCAGTCCTTAATTGGAGAGATAGAATCTATATGTTTGCATGTTGTGACTACATGTGTCCACATGCCAACTCAGCGACAGAGCTGACCCAATGATAACCCAAGACCAAGAGAACATGTCACAAGGCCGTGAAGGTGCTCTGACAAGACAATCTCAATCTTCTACAACATGCTAATCACGACGACACAACACATTGTGTTGTATATTTTAGCCTCTCAAGCTTCTGAGGGGGCTTTAATTAAGTGCGTGATTTCCACAATCTAAAGTTTGCCTGATCTGATAAGATTCTAATTCAGATTCAGATTCGGATTTGGTTCACTTGTCACATGTACAAGGTACAGTGTACAATGCATATTGAAATGTTTAAGCCAGCTCTGAAATTATCGATATTTAAAGAATTACAAATTTACAAAATACAATATTAGAAATTGACAAGAATAATAAGAATTTGAAAAATACTAAAAACATATACAAATACGATAACTGCACAAATGTACATATTTACATAATTTCAGCTTATCTGAATCTGACACTATAAACATAACAGTATAAATATAAATATATAGTGTAAAGTGTGTAGTGTAGTGCAGAGAGTCCAGTTGTTGTTGTGGAAGAAAAATCTCTCAAAACTTTCAAATTGATGTCACGTCAGTATGCTTGCATCTTTGTAGCGTCTATGTAGCTTCAGAACTCATCGTAAATGAGCCTGCCTTAGTAAGCGCTGCCTTTAGAGAGTGATACGTTCATCTCCTCAATTCCCTGGATATTGGAGGTGGACCAAGCTGATATCCAGAGAGAAACACACACAGGCACATACGCACACACACACACACACGCTTTCTCGCTGTTTGACAGCCTCCGGGTTACAAAACAAAAAAGAAAAGCGCTTTTGAATACACGTGTGCTCTCGGTCACGGATTGACTGCTGCTGTTTCGCGCTCACCAGCCGCGCTGGAAGAACAGCCGTTTGGACTCTACCATTGTTTAGTTTGACGGAGGGGTGTCTGTTACACCTAACTGAACTCTTGACCTGAGCCACAAAAAAATATAAGCTTCTCCTGAAAACATTACAGCGTTAACATATATATATAAATATATATATGTAATGTTTTCAAGAGTAGTTTATATTTATAGCTTATATATAAATATATATAAAGTTTTCAAGAGTAGCTTATATTTTTATGTGGCTAAGGTCAAAATATATTCAATAGTGTGTTGCTCGTGTGTGTCGATTCAAAACTATTGTGAAAAAAACTAACAGTAACACAAAAACAACAACAACCTTTGTCATTATAAACACGGTCAGTATTTTCTCTCAAATTAATTTTTTGAAATGTTGTTCACCGACTGACGAGGAATACAGAGACGCTTCCTTTCCGTCCATAAAAGCAAACAAACGTGGATTGGTTTCCGATCGTGGGGGAATTTAGACTCTGGCTCACTCAGTCATGTTTTTTCCGAGGCCCGGTGAGTCTCCCATCCCAACGTTCCCCGACAGAGTGAATTAGACAGAGGGCAGACATTAGGCACACTATTTTGTGGCTTTGCTTCACTAAGCACCGAGGCTCATTGACTCGTGTCCAGAACTGCTCTAGATGGACACAAGATTAGGGATGTTCGGTGTGTTTGTGTGTGTGTTTGTGTGTGTGTGTGTGTCAAGTCAAGTCAAGTCAAGTCAAGTTTATTGTCACTTCACAGTTTACACAAGTATAAAGCAGTGATGTGAAAATCTTATGTGCAATACCCGACGACAGACAGCAGTTATAAAATAAGATAAAAAATAGATAAAAAATAGAATAAAAATAGAATAAAGTTAAAAATAAAAAGAAATTTAAAATATAAATGCAATTTATAAAATGCAAAATATCTGCACAGAAAAGAGCAATATGTATATATAAATCAATGTAATAAAATATACATTGTTATATGTTATACGCCCTTGTTCAGCAGCCTGATGGCTTGACTGTGGAAGCTATCTCTAAGCCTATTTGTACGGCACTTGATACTGCGGTATCGCCTGCCTGACGGTAACAGTGAGTACAGTTCGTGGCTGGGGTGGGCAATGTCTTTTATAATTCGTTTGGCCTTGGCCACGCACCGCTGGTTGTATATATCCAGGAGGGAGGGGAGCTCACCTCCAACGATATACTGGGCCGTCCGCACCACCCTTTGAAGCGCTCTGCGCTCGAGTGCGGTGCAGTTCCCGTACCAGGCGGTGATACACCCTGTAAGAACACTCTCGATGGTGCCGTTGTAGAATGTTCTCAGGATGCGGGGGCCCATGCTGAATTTCTTCAGACGCCTGAGGAAATACAGGCGTTGTTGGGCCCTTTTCACCACGTGTGGTGAAGCTGCTGACCCTCTCAA
>CM051009.1:9540915-9548415 GCA_027704905.1 Muraenolepis orangiensis
CAGAGGAAAGGAAGGAAGTAGAGAAGGAGGTGAGAAAAAGGACAGAGGAAAGGAAGGAAGTAGAGAAGGAGGTGAGAAAAAGGACAGAGGAAAGGAAGCAAGTAGAGAAGGAGGTGATACAAAGGACAGAGGTAAGGAAGGAAGTAGAGAAGGATAAGATAAATAGGACAGAGGAAAGAGAGGAAGTAGAGAAGGAGGCGATAAAACGGACATAGGAAAGGAAGGAAAACAGAATGGGTCCAAAGGATGGGAAGGAAGTGAGAAAGGAAGGAAATAGAGATGAGCGTTGCTGGGTTATACAACCGTCTCTGCATCTCATCTCAAGTACGTGTCCCTGTTTTCTCTCTCTCTCCTATTTTGGCGCAAGGTGAACAGACTGCAGTCACATAGCGCTTTGCTAACCTGTGAGTTACCACTTAAAACAAATTCACAGACATTCAAACAACCGGCGACATTGTCATCGCTATCAGACAATATCAGACACCATTATTTTTATTGTGTATTGTATTGTGATAGTATAGTGATATTTATATATACATTTGTATACTATTGTATAGTTAGGTATGGTTGTTAAAATGCATATTGCGAGAGGGAATGGGGAGTAAGCATTCCATTGTATTTGAATGCCAGGCGACATCGCACTCCCGAAGCTACTGCCGCGATGCCCGCATAATCAGGCGCTAACAGTTGCTAGGGTCAGGATTGCGGCCCATATACACCTTTATTTACAACTCTGTTTAACACACAAGTTAAGATAAAGCATTTATGTACACATATGATATATATACATATATATACTGTATATATATATTTTATATTTTTGTTGTATATATCATTTACTTTTTCTTATTTTTTTGTAAATGACCCACCGGCGGTAGCTTGACGGCCCAGCAGTGGCCCGCGGGCCGCACTTTGGGAAACCCTGCCGTAGAAAAATGGGTACATTAGGCCGAGACATAGGCATCATTAGCCCGATCCATCGCCGCCGCCGCGGTGATCAATGCTCATCCTGACGCCGCCCGACCGGAGGAGTTCATCACTCGCCGACGCTCTGACCTTTGTTACCAGCTGCTCCTCTTCGCACGCCGGAATCCTCCAGCCTGTCGGCTCTCATCGTGCCGCCACTGTGTCATTTCCGAATCCGCCGCCATCACGCACTACCACGTTTTAGCCTATCCTAGCTTGAGTCACGCACACCTCAAATGCTAATGAGTTTTCTTTATATAGGTGCGGGTTGGGGAATAGGGGGGGGGGGGGAAGTGGGCGATACAAATTCTGCTGTTGTTATTGTTGGTACTCAATTGGCATTTAATTTGTAGATTTAAACGTTGCAAGCTGACTCGCACGAGCAGGGCCGCCACCGCCAATGCGAGATTGTTGTTACCGCTAGCAGTGTCGTTATAGTATAGTGTGGTATAGTATAAGTATAGTACATAGTTTAGTATATAGTGATGAATTGTAGGAAATTCATACTGCAGGAGGGAATGGGAAGTAAGAATTCCATTTTACTTGTTGCATATGGCAAATGCAAATCTTGAATTTAATCATGAATCTAATCAAGCTAAATCAGATTTTTCTTTGACAGCCTAGCCGGGTCACATGCTGACCCGCGCTGGCTTGAGCTCAGTGACTCAGCAAAAGAAAATAGAGTGTGTGAATGTGTGAAAGAACAATCCAGAAAGCCCATTAAAACAGAAAGGGTTTGAATTGAAAAACAAGCATTGCGCTACTCCATCTTTCTTTTATTAAGCGTGCATACAGTCGTGTATTAATGACGCAAGAGAGAGAGAGAGAGAGAGAGAGAGAGAGAGAGAGAGAGAGAGAGAGAGAGAGAGAGAGAGAGAGGGAGAGAGAGCACTCAGGTCATTCCTGACATATTTACCATATATTTTGACATATTTTTTGAGGGGCAGTCGGTCAATATTTTATAGCCATTCTAGCTATATATACATACATATATACAGTATATATCATCAGCCCCTTGTTTGCTGTGTTCTACTGTGAGTGCATGTCCTTTTTACTAATAATAATAATTATATAATATTATTATTAGTTTATAATAATAATTATAATAATAATTAAATAATAATTATTATTATCTATTCTAAAAACATCTTGAATATTTGATATATGTTTATATGAAACCATGAAAGCACCGTACCCTGAATACCAGTTGGGTTCTCCAAGCTGCTTAATAGTATGCTGTGCTCCACGCTGTCAGAAGCTTCCACACAAAAGCAGCAACAGTGATGTTAAGTCAGAATGAACACTAATTAACAGGTTCAAAAGAACGACTGGACCGTAAAAGATTGAAAATCTATTGATTTGCCAGATTGAAATCTATTGAAAATATTTGTTTGAGGCAGTAGGCAGTAAATTGATCAGCGACAGCCCTTTCAGGTCATTTTGATGTAAAAGAAAGTTTGGAAATTTTCTCTGTAATTGTTCAAGATGTTTCAGATCAATATTAGCTTTTTTCAAGCAGCGGTTTTAATGATGGCAACAACAAAAAAAGCAGTTTGAGCATGGTTTGACGGCTCGAAACCCACTCCAAAAAACGTCCCATTGATAATATCAACAATAGGACACTTTTAAATGTAAAAGAATAGATACCTAAATCGTGTCTAGTACGCAGGTTGTATGTAGGTTTGGAACCAGTTTCTAGGCTGGCAAAGGGGCCCTCAGGGGAAATAATTTCAAACTGTGAAAGAGGGCAGTCAGTCACGTCGAGTCACAGCGCAACCTGCATCCATCACGGCATCGGAGAGTTCATCACAGCCGTCCTTCTGAGAGCGTGGTCCTCTGATTATCTCTCATTGAGTCAATATTATTTGTAAAGAACTTCGAGAAACTCATCAGTGTTGAATGAAGAGCTATCGGCAGGGACACTCACTGTGTGAGTTTAGCGACAGAAACTGCAGGTTATTTTGTATTAATGTTAATCGAGTGGGATAAATATGCTTTCCAAGTAGCCAAGAGTGCACATTACATTTGACTTAAAACCCCCGACCCTGGGCAAGGCTAGACATCCAGTTTTTTGTTGTGTGCCACCTGTGCAAATTTTTCCACAAATCAGCTTGAGTGCACAGTAGCATTGGGCTTGTGGGGGGGGGGGGGTGTCTATGTGGGGTCTATGAATTGTTAATGCCAGACTGTGTTGTTGAGTTCAAAATAACCATGGCTGAATATTGAAAGGTTGACAAATCTCCAAAAAGAAAAGTTCCAGGTGAACCAGTCACAAACAATGGGTTTGCTATTCTGAGCCAGACATTTTCTTGCCTCGTCCAGCAGAAAAAAAAGAAGCTACAGTCTCTGGAAGCTACAATCTCCTAGAGATGCGTCGCTGAGGCCGTGGACGACAGCCAACGTTGAAGTTCGAGAAAGTAGATCATGTAGACTGCATTTCGGTGAATAAAATCACAAATACATCCAAACTCTGGCTAGAAGTTCCAGGAGTTCAATAATGGAAGTTCAACAATGCAAAAATTCTTAGTCATTGGAGGGAGGGAGGGCACTCAGGGCTGCACCCTCGCGCTAGCCAGTGGTCGTCAGCGTGGGAACGGCCTGGCCGGGATAGTGAAGTCCAGCTCAGGGGTTTCGGCCGAGGCGGTAGGCAGACAGTGTTCTGGCGGGAAAAATGTGCCAGAACGCCTTACACCGTGAACTTCCCGTGAACCAGGGCTACTAGTGTGGCTAAAAGTGCTTTTTTTGTTGTTGTTAAAAATAGCTAGGCTAGGCTATTCCTTGACGTGCTGCACTAGTTTTTCTAATCGTGTCCATGGTTCTTTACCAATTATCAGGGTGCGTTAACCGCCATTTCTCTTAGAAAATGAATGCCCACTGAGACGTTTTAAAGGAAAATCGTCTCCCCATTTCGGAGCCTATTACCTTTCGAACATACCGAGTGGTCTCGGTGTGTGTGTGTGTGTGTGTGTGTGTGTGTGTGTGTGTGTGTGTGTGTGTGTGTGTGTGTGTGTGTGTGTGTGTGTGTGTGTGTGTGTGTGTGTGTGTGTGTGTGTGTGTGTGTGTGTGTGCGCGTGTGTGTGTGCGCGTGTGTGTGTGTGCGCGCGCGTGTGTGTGTGTGTGTGTGTGTGTGTGTGTGTGTGTGTGGGAAATGGGAAAGTAGGCGAAACAGGATTCACTGACTTTTTTAAAGAGTCTCTGGGTATATTGGTTTTGTAGCAGAGTAGTCTAACCTGCCCTTATTTATCGGTTTGAAGTGCCGATTCCGAGAAATGTGTAGTGCCATCCATCCATTTAAAAAACGGCTCTACCAAATAATCAACATTTTTGGAACCGTCTGTATTGAATAGTAGAGCATGTTAATTGAATTGCTTAAGTTTGCGTCAAGTCGGGTGAGTTTGGCGCAGCCTTTCATCAAAAATTACAGTCCGTCCTGACATTCATTTTTAAACCGTCGCATAATCCAATTCCCCCACTCGCCGGATGAAGTCGGTCAGAAACGTCGGACAGAAGAGAAAACGTCCAAACTAATTCCGAAAGGGTTCGTGTTGTTGAATATTCGCTTGGTTGGATAAGCTCAACTTGTCTGTCTGGACCAAAGTATGCCTCTTTGTTACTTAAACTAAAGAAATGGGCTTCATTCGTTTTTTGTTGTTGTTTTTTTGTGTGTCTTTTTCCGATTCTTATACTTGGATGATGTCAGAGAAGAATAGTTGTGGTTTGCGGTGTTTCGAGGCCAGTTGAGGTAAAGAATTCCTCGCTGCTTGGGACATTGGGTAGGTCTAATATAATACCTGTTATGGGCAGTCCTTCAGTGAATGCATGGATGGTGTGTGTGTGTGTGTGTGTGTGTGTGTGTGTGTGTGTGTGTGTGTGTGTGAGTGTGTGTGTGTGTGTGTGTCTATATCTTAAACATTAACTTATCGATTTTTTGGTCTGAATTTGAGAGATTTATGGAAGGATAAATGATGGAGGAAAGGATTCATGGGCATACGGATAAATGGCTAAAGGGACAGAATGATAGATGAATTCATGATGGATGGATAAATGAACACATGATGGATGAACACATGATGGATGAATAGATGAACACATGATGGATGGACAGATGAACACATGATGGATGGATAGATGAACACATGATGGATGGATAGATGAACGCATAATGGATGGATAGATGAACACATGATGGATGGATAAATGAACACATGATGGATGGATGGATGAACTCATGAACGATGGATAGATGAACACATGATGGATGGAAAGAAGGATGGATAAACGCATGATAAGTAGGTAAATAGATAGGTAAATTCCGGGAAAAAAACGTAACTGTTTGGTTAAGGGGTTTGTAGATGGTGGTTGTTAATAAATATGCAATTCTTCCATTTAACTTTTACATTTCCGATCTTTTAACAACATCTGCTGAGATAAACGGAAATGTAACGAGACAAAGAACTTCTCGTTAGGTGGGACGAGATGTTCCAACCTATTTTTTCACACACACACACACACACACATGCCCCGATGACTCACTCACCTCAATACTACAAACTGTGTCAAGCTATTCTCCTCGTCTTCGTCTCGAGTGCAATCCACACTCCCCAAGAACTTCTCTCAGGAAGGAGAACCTGTGGAGCTCTCCACAGCAAGCAGTTCTTTCCCTATTAGAACCCCAGGCTCCTGCACCCCTGCTGCTACACCCCTACAGTACAGTACGTCTGAAAGGACAAAATAGTACATCATTATAATAAAGTCATGGCACTTCAACATCAAAAAGGCCTTTCTAAAAGGGGCGGCAGGATAGCTCAGTCAGTTGTGACTTGGCTTGAGAACAGGAAGGTCGCCGGTTCAAGTCCCCCAAAACACCTGGGGCTCTGCCAGCGGTGCGGTGCTCATTCATTTTATGTTTGTAGTACACAGTGGTACATGTATTTGATGTTCTCGTGGGTGTGGTGTGTGTGTAAGAGGAGGATAAGGAGGATGTTTTTGGTTTTCATGCTGGGTCTTCACACCAACAGTTTGTAAAAAAAAGTGTAAACTAACTTCCTCCACGAGGCGTCGACCGCACCGCTTGAGACAGCTGTTTTTTCCACAGTAGAAGAAGAATGTAAAAAATACAAAACAAAATTGGATTTCCAAATTGTGCTTCTGGGTTTGATTCCCGCATATTTTTTTTAAAACAAATACACTGCAAGTCACTTCAGATGAAAGCTACTGGTGAGTGCTGAGATCCTAATACTTCAAAAGTCATTCTCAGATGGGTAATTTACTCAACTGTAAATAGTCGAAACTTAACAAACTCAGTAGAGCGCATTCCTCCGCCACACCAAAAAGATCCCCTGTATGTGGATTCAAATCCGGATCTGCACCAAAATCAAGTCAACTGTTCCTTGTCCCATACGTAATCTTACCACCAAGTTTTGTCTACTTCCATTAACGTATAACATTTGAGTTATCTTACTAACAAGACAAACAGACGGACAGACAAACAGGGGCAGAAACATAACCTAAACATAACGTCTCATCTTTTATGACAGAGGTAAATACATCCAATTAACCGGTCAGTGGTGCCCTCTGCCCCAGTGTGGCGAGGTCTGAGAGGTCGACGGGGGCTGAGCCCATCCTCTCAGGGTTGGGGGGGGAGGGTGGGTACAGGAATTGTCATATAATAACGGTGTTTAAGTGAAGTGAATGTAGTGACTGGTGGTGTTATTAAATACCGTATTTTCTGGGCTATTATACGCTCTTTTTTTTAGCTGTATGGCTGGTCTTATTATTCTTATGGTCCGACTTATACTCCGAAGCATCTTATATATTATATTTTGTAGGGATGCTTCGATCATTATCGGCCTATATTAACTTTAAACCGATCTATCGGAGCTCTCAAAAACAGCCGAACAGAGTCGATCGGATGATGCAAAATACATTTATTTTTCTCCGTGTAAAACTAGAAATCCCGGCAGCACTGCCGAAAGCTATCGGTAAACACAAATAGATTATATTGGGCTTCTAGATAATTGATTTTGTTTTGGGTGGGTATAATTACTCAAAAGATGTGTGCTTTATCTCGTTTACCGCTTCACATTGCGGCTTTGAATAGTCGTCACGGAACTAATGAGACGTACTGGGTTTGAACTGCCCGTGAGAAGAATGAACATGTAAGAGTCTGTTTTCACTGTCTACCTTTCTGTTTTTAGAGCACTCCATGTTAAATTGTATGTGTGTGTGTGTGTGTGTGTTTGTGTGTATGTATGTGTGTGTGTGTGTTTGTGTGTGTGTGTGTGTGTGTGTATGTATGTGTTTTTAATATGCTCGCTCACTGACTACTGCTGATCAGTAAATAATATAATTGATATAATAGTTATGGATTGATGATACTTTATCAGGTCTTAATTATATTTCTGCAATGAATTTCAGAATAATATATAGCTTGTATTGCTCTAAATAGTCACTTTGTAACACTTTTGGTTGGTGGTATGCCGCAGGATTTTTATGTGAAAAATGGCCTTGGCTCAAAATAGGTTGAAAAACACT
>CM051009.1:9550915-9555915 GCA_027704905.1 Muraenolepis orangiensis
GAGAGAGAGAGAGAGAGAGAGAGAGAGAGAGGGGGGAAGATGCGGGAGAGAGAGGAAGGAAGATGGAGAGGGAGAGGGAGGAAGCTGGGGGAGAGAGAGATGAGGGGGAGAGAGAGATGGGGGTGAGAGATGGGGAGAGAGATATGGGGGAAGAGAGAGATGGTGGAGGGAGAGAGAGAGAGAGAGAGAGAGAGAGAGAGAGAGAGAGAGAGAGAGAGAGAGAGAGAGAGAGAGAGAGAGGTGGATGATCTAAATTAAACTGAGACAGTAGGTATAATAGTGTGTGCGAGAAGAGCTATCTTTAACAGCCACTCGCCGGTTAACTCGGAGCTGAAAGAGTACAAAGGAGGAATAAATGCTTTGAGCTTCCCCTCCACCTGTGACAATACCGACGGAAGAAAGTTCTATTCATATGAGAACCTAAAAAAAAATTTGAAATTAACATCCACATGCTGTAGGGCGGCGTACTGTTTACGCTACACAAGCAGGCTAACGTTGGTAGAAGATGCCGGTGAACAAGGTGAATTAATGAATTAATGATTAATGAAATGTTTTTTTATTTGTATGAATGTATTTCATGTCGTACATTTGTTTGAATTCTGTGATTTTTTTATGTTCGTTTTGCGTGAGCCGAAAAATATTTAGAGATCGAACCCAGAACCCAGATCGAACCCAGAATATCGGAGATCGAACCCAGAACCTTTCAGCTGGAAGTCATAATGCCTATCCACTGCACTGGGGATTCTCAACTGGTGGGTCTCGACCCATATGTGGGTCTGTGGTTTTCGCTGGTGTCAGTGGCAAGTGGGTCGCAGAGCGCATCCAAAACCTCAATCTGTAATAATTCATGTTACAACACATAAACTAACTAATGTTTCAGTGTTAATTCATGTTTCAACCCATTCAGTAACTAATATTTGAGTGTCAATTGATGTTTCAACCCATGAACTAACTTATGTTTCAGTGTTAATTCATGTTTTAACCCATGAATTAACTAATGTCTCAGTGTTATTCATGTTTCAATAGGGTTTCCCTGGAGGGAGTATTAAGTCAAGTCAAGTCAAGTTTATTGTCAGTTTACACAAGTATAAAGCAGTGATGTGAAAATCTTATGTGCAATACCCGACGACAGACAGCAGTTATAAAATAAGATAAAAAATAGATAAAAATAGAATAAAAATAGAATAAAGTTAAAAAATATAAATAAAAAATATAAATGCAATTTATAAAATGCAAAATATCGGCACAGAAAAGAGCAATATGTATATATAAATCAATGTAATAAAATATACATTGTTATATGCTATACGCCCTTGTTCAGCAGCCTGATGGCCTGACTGTGGAAACTATCTCTAAGCCTATTTGTACGGCACTTGATACTGCGGTATCGCCTGCCTGACGGTAACAGTGAGTACAGTTTGTGGCTGGGGTGGGCAATGTCTTTTATGATTCGTTTGGCCTTGGCCACGCACCGCTGATTGTATATATCCAGGAGGGAGGGGAGCTCACCTCCAACGATATACTGGGCCGTCCACACCACCCTTTGAAGCGCTCTGCGCTCGAGTGCGGTGCAGTTCCCGTACCAGGCGGTGATACACCCTGTAAGAACACGCTCGATGGTGCCGTTATAGAATGTTCTCAGGATGCGGGGGCCCATGCTGAATTTCTTCAGACGCCTGAGGAAATACAGGCGTTGTTGGGCCCTTTTCACCACGTGTGTGGTGTGCGTGGACCATGTGAGGTCCTCGGAGATGTGCACGCCGAGGAACTTGAAGCTGCTGACCCTCTCTACTGCAACGCCGTCGATGGAGATAGGGCTGTGCTCTCCCCTCTGCTTCCTGAAGTCCACGATCAGCTCCTTGGTCTTCTTGACGTTGAGGGCGAGGCTGTTCTCCTGGCACCACTGCTCCAGCGATCCGACCTCCTCCCTGTAGGCTGTCTCGTCGTCGCCGGCGATCAGGCCCATCACTGTCGTGTCGTCAGCAAACTTGACGATTACGTTGGAGCTGTGCATAGCCATGCAGTCGTGGGTGTAGAGGGAGTAGTAGGAGAGGGCTCCCGTGTTGAGGGTCAGTGGCTCTGATGTGGTGCTGCCCATCCTCACCACCTGGCGGCAGTCCGACAGGAGGTCCAGTATCCAGCGCATGGATGGGGGTACGCCTAGACCTCTAAGCTTGGTGTCGAGCTTGGCAGGAACTATTGTGTTGAACGCTGAGCTGTAGTCCACAAACAGCATTCGCACATAACAGTTCTTTCCCTCCAGGTGGGAAAGGGCAGTGTGGAGGGCCATGGCAATTGCGTCGTCCGTGGATCTATTTTGACGATATGCAAATTGCCATGGGTCCAGCGTGGCAGGTAACACGGAGCAAATAAAGTCCTTGACCAACCTCTCGAAGCATTTGCTAACGATCGAAGTGAGGGCTACAGGTCTATAGTCATTCAGGCATGTTACCTTGGGTTGTTTAGGGACAGGCACGATGGTGGACATCTTGAAGACCGCGGGGACAACAGCCTGTGACAGGGAGAGGTTGAAGATGTCTGCAAAGACTCCTGCCAACTGGTCTGCGCATGCTCTGAGGACGCGGCCCGGGATGTCGTCGCGGCCTGCCGCCTTACGGATGTTCAGCCGCTTGAAGGTGCGGCGCACATCCGCCTCCGAGATGTTCAGCAGGCTGGTCTCCTCAGGCGGTGCTGGCTTCGGCGGGCTGCTGTTTACGTCGAACAGAGCAAAAAAAGTGTTTAGCTCTCCTGGGAGGGAGGTAGAGGAGTTCTCTACACAACTGGTTCTCCCTCTGAAGTTCGTTATCGTCTGCAGCCACTGCCACATACCCCTCGCATCGTGGCTCTTGAATTTATCTTCCACTCTGTCCTTATACTCCCGCTTGGCAGTGACGATGGTCTTACGGAGGTCGTAACGGGCTCTCGTATATTCCTCCGTATTCCCGGAGCCAAAGGCGGCGTTACGCGCATGTAGGGCAGCGCGAACATCGCCGTTAATCCACGGTTTCTGGTTGGGATATATCCGAACCGACTTGGTCAGAACAATGTCATCTATGCACTTCTTGATGAACCCGGTGACCGACGACGCGTACTCGTTGATGTTATTGTCCGAGGCAACACGGAACATGTGCCAGTCAGCGTGATCAAAACAATCCTGCAGCATAGAGTCCGATTGGTCCGACCAGCATTGAACCTCCCTCACAGCGATCGGTTTCTGCTTCAGTCTCTGCCTATAGGCGGGGAGCAGCTGGATAGAGCGGTGGTCTGATTTGCCGAACGGTGGGGTGTAGCAGTGGTCGAGGATCCGCTCGCCCCGTGTGTTGCTCGTTATGTGTTGGTTGAACTTCGGGAGAACCTTCTTCAGGTTCGCCTTGTTGAAGTCCCCCGCCACAATGAGAGCAGCCTCGGGGTGTGCCGACTCCTGTTCGCTGATAGCCCCGTAGAGTTCCTTCAGCGCTGTGTCCGTGTTGGCTTGTGGGGGTAAACAGCGGTCACGGTTACCGCTGTAAACTCCCGAGGTAGCCAGTGTGGACGGCACATAAGCATCAGGTACTCCAGGTCCGGGGAACAGAAAGACTTGAGGGGATGTACATGACTTTGGTTGCACCAAGATCTATTTATCATGAGACATACCGGAGAGAGCCTTTGTTCTGTCCGCCCGGGGGACGGAAAAGCCCGTCGGCTCGATAGCTGCGTCGGTAACCCCCCCCGACATCCATGTCTC
Organism: Muraenolepis orangiensis; assembly: GCA_027704905.1. NCBI lineage: Eukaryota > Metazoa > Chordata > Actinopteri > Gadiformes > Muraenolepididae > Muraenolepis > Muraenolepis orangiensis. Next base: position 9,554,640 of record CM051009.1, read on the forward strand.
CGTAAGGCAGATGATACAGTTGTCCTTAGTTTCCCGGTGGAATTGAATACGAGCCTGTAGCTCGCTTAACTTATTGTCCAGAGACTGTACAATCGATCTGATCTCCCGAAGTGTGCAAAAGTTATAAGTGAACGTGCTGCTAACTTCCTGAACTAAAATAGTTGCGATAAAAAGAATAAATAACAAAAAACTGCGTCGTCGTGCGGGAGCTCGCGACACGGCAGCCATCTCGTATGCCGCCATACTCCACCATAATAAAGCTGAATAGGGAGAGAAAGAGGGAGATAAGAGATGGGGGAGAGAAAGATAGGGGAGGGAGAGAGAGATGTGGAGAGAAAAAGAGAGAGAGGGAGAGAGAGAACAAGGGAGACAGAGAGAGAGAGAGATAGGGGGTAGAGAGTGTGGGGAGAGACAGAGAGAGAGAGAGAGATGGGGAGAGAGAGGTCATAGTCACACACACACACACACACACGCACACGCACACACACACACACACACACACACACACACACACACACACACACACACACAAACACACAAACAATGAGTTAGAGAGAGAGTGTTAGAGAGAGAGAGAGACATAATTCATATTCACATAGGTCCGATGAGCATATATACTGTATATATATATATTTATATATGTATATGTGTATACGACATGAAAATGCCAGGCTTCGAGCAAACACTGCCATGCTCTCGCTGTATTGCCTCCAGAACTAGGGCAAGAGAGAGAGAGAGAGAGAGAGAGAGAGAGAGAGAGAGAGAGAGAGAGAGAGAGAGAGAGAGAGAGAGAGAGAGAGAGAGAGAGAGAGAGAGAGAGGAGAGAGAGAGAGAGAGAAAGAGAGAGGCCGCCACCCGCGTTATTTTAGCTAGTGTTGCCAGCTAGCTAAAAAATAAATTCTATGTAAGTGTGTCATCCCGCCCAAGGCTCCCCAGAGCCCGGCGGCACAAACAAAAACATGACTTTTATTCGACGCCGCAGCCATTGTTACTGGAAGGGCGGCAGTATAGCTCAGGAGGTAGAGCCTCACAACCGGAAGGTTGCTGGTTCGATCCCCGGCTCCTCTGAGCAAAAACTGTCAAGGTGCCCTTGAGGAAGACACCCTAACCCTAACTGCTCCCCTCTGTATAAATAGCTGCTCACTGCTCCTAATACTAGGATGGGTTAAATGCAGAGAACACATTTCACTGTATGTTTACATGTATGTGACCAATACAGAGGATTCAATCAAAACGTTGTTGTTTGGAAGGGAAGAAAAGTTCACGCCTGTTGCAT
>CM051009.1:9560915-9563415 GCA_027704905.1 Muraenolepis orangiensis
CCGATTTGATCGGAGCAACTGTGACAAATAATCCAACTGAAACCGACACCTTACGCGCAGAAGAAACATTTCTATTAAAGAAAAAATGATACATTTCTGTCTTTTTATGCCTTTATTAGCTACTAACTTGCAATTGTATGCATCATATTTATTTAAAATTTCGAAGAACAGGACACTTCAAAATAATAGACTATGCCTAATAAAAAGAATCCACTGCAGTAAAAATGTCCTCACCCCGGGTGGTAGTGGTAAGGTTGACTGACATAAGAATGTCCTGCTTCAAATCTTCCACATCGATATATTGCACATAAACGATGAGCACAGCCTCGTCTGCTACAGTTGTAGTTTCATCAAGTTGTATGGCAAATGGCCCCTTTCCAAGCTTTTCGAGCAGCTGCAGCTCACAGTTACTTGCCATCTTGTCAATTCTGTCTTTCACCGTATTGTTTGACAGTGGTACAGTTTTTAGCTTCTCCGCCACCTGCGGGCCGCACAGTTTCTCAACCATTTTAATGCAAGCTGGCTTAATGAGCTGCTCGCCAATGTTGTGCGGTTTCTTTGCCTTTGCTATTAAAAGTGCACATTCAAAAGAGGCCTCGGTGGCCTTCTGTACATCGCTGCCAGCCCTAACAAACGCTGTTCTGAATCGGAGGAGTATCAGATTAATTTGTAGAATTTTTATTAAAATTAATTAATCAATTAATTTCTATATTTTATTGTAATGTAGAGACAAGGCTTTTAGCGACAATCATGTATTGCGTTACAATTATATGTAAACAAATTAAAAAATAAAATAAAATAAAAATAAAAATAAAAATCTAAATATGATATTAGGCCTCAAATCATCTGAGGCCTGGCGCCCCCCCTGCGATCTTTGGCGCCCCCCCAAGGGGGGCGCGCCCCCCAGGTTGGGAACCACTGCTCTAGACTGATACAAGCTTCAAGTTCTTACCAACCAAATTGACAGTTACTCATGATACTAATATTGTTTTTGGTTCTGTCAAAGTAGTTTGAGAGAACGAACAAAGCCGCATTCACATACATTGTTTGCTTTTTTGCAAGGGGGAAAATAGTGTTAGAGTTTTCTCGATTGAACAAATTAGCAATCAGCCTCTGGTGCTGTGTTCACTTCAAAATGTGAATCATGATCATGAACAAAATTAGTTTTGTAGGGTGATTTTTTTTATTTAAGTCAATTCAATTCGAAGTATCATTTTTGCTTAAGACAAAGGGGAAGTGGGCGTTTTAAAAGTGTTTAATCAAAAGTAGCCCGGAAATGTCATGTAAATTATTTTAATGTGTTAACTTTTCCCTGGATTCCCGTGGGAGGCCTTTAAGCAATATCCGTGTTCTGCTCCAATTTATGTCTCTCGGAAGTACAAAGAAGAAAAAAGGAAAAAAACCTAATTCATTCTCCCCCCGCCCCACCCCCCCAATATGACCGTCTTACCTTAACCGACACTCTGTCTTAGCATGTCAAGGATTCTTCTGCTTTCATGTGGTCAAACTCAAAAGACAAATTAAGGGAACATCAATGTGGCTTCAATCAAATAATCATCACTTTGTTATTTCCTGAAACAATACACGGAATAACAAACAAACAAAAAAAATTGCACATTTTGCTAGTTTGCTAGCTAGTCCCAGCAAAGCGTCGCAAAGCTAGTGCCAGTTTCGACCACGGCTTTTCTGATTTTGAGTCGCTTTGATAACTTAAACCACTTCTGCCCTCCGGGCCGTGTTAGAAGGCAGAGATCGTGTTCTAGTGTGGTGTTTCCTTTCACCTCTAAAAAGCATTATCTGGTCACATCAACACAGGACCACATGACATGTGCATTCAATTTGTTTTGTAGCACCTTTTTTTAAGTTAACGTTGTAAAACATGTGTGTATTTCATGTGCTCTTAGCTCATTATGTTTTATTTATTTGGTACATATGTAGATATTTAGGATTCATTCATTTATCTATTCTTCTGAATTTCCCTCCCGGCGTTTAATAACATTTTACCTTATCTCCATCATCTGACAGACCGATGTTGGTTCAGACGCCAGAGAGGCTAATTCGTTTGTTTGTATTCATGCAAGGATTATCATTTTTTTAAAGCCCTGTAGCTAGTCTTCGCTTGTCAAAACTTTCCGTTAGCATAACCTTTTCACATAAGGATGTCACATTGTCTGTTTTTTTCAGCTCAGGGAAAAAAAAACAAAAGAAAAAGTCTTCTTATAGCTATTGATGTAGCGCTATAGCAAGTGAGAGGCAGTAAGTCAAACAACAACACCCCCACCTCCACCACCTTTTACCAGCAAAACAACTTAAATCTGGGCTCTATTCCCGCATGATTCAGATGACTCAGATTTGGTTCATGTGTCCCACGCATACGGTACAGTGTACAATGTACAGTGGAATGATTCGGCCTTGCTCCAAATATGTGCTGACACTAATTACAGTATAAACTATGTGACAGTATATCTATAAATGTGGTGGTTGTGTAGTATAGTTGTAG
>CM051009.1:9568415-9578415 GCA_027704905.1 Muraenolepis orangiensis
AACTTTACTCACATCAGCTTTCCGGGTGTCAGGACCCGTTGCTTAGTAACTGTTGCTGGTTATTTTCTTTCTTTTCATTTGTTTATTGAAACTGTTTAATGGAAAAATCAACAAAAAATGTGTTGTCTGTACAGTGCGAGCAAAATAAATATGTACATGATATATGTTTACATTACATTTACATTTACATTTATAATGTTTATAATTATATATTATAAATAAACATACATTTACTGTAAATATACAGACTGTAAAAATATACTGTTTACACATTCAATAACAAAAAATAAATAATAATAATACATCCTAGAGACAGTTCTTCAAACGTCGGTTGGAAATATGTTGGTGAGAGAGAGAGAGAGAGAGAGAGAGAGAGAGAGAGAGAGAGAGAGAGAGAGAGAGAGAGAGAGAGAGAGAGAGAGAGAGAGAGAGAGAGAGATCAGAGCTGAAGGTGTTGCACTGTTGCATGTTGTTGGCCTCCTATTGTTTCACAGCCTGGGATGGTGGTGGTGTTGGTGGTGGGGGGGAGGGGCTGGTCATGTGACCCAGCAGAACCTCATCCATCTGGGGACCCACTAGCGCTCATTTAGCAGGAGGCACCGGGGTTCACGAAACACTCACACTGACAGCGTGTGTGTGTGTGTGTGTGTGTGGTGTGTGTGTGTGTGTGTGTGTGTGTGTGTGTGGTGTGTGTGTGTGTGTGTGTGTGTGTGTGTGTGTGTGTGTGTGTGTGTGTGTGTGTGTGTGTGTGAGTGAAGAGGATGGGGAGTGAGGGAGGGAGCAACGGAGGGTGGAAGGGAGGAAGGGATGGAGAGGGAGGGGAGATCTGAGTCATCCTCTTGATGTTCTCCCACCAGCATGACACAGCAAAGAGCACCACACACACACACACACACACAACACACACACACACACACACACACACTCTGAGCTGCCATGCATTACCAAAAGGACTGGGGGAGGCCTCTTAGTAAATGAACGACTGTTCAGGATTGACTAGTGTGTATGTGTGTGTGTGTGTGTGTGTGTGTGTGTGTGTGTGTGTGTGTGTGTGTGTGTGTGTGTGTGTGTGTGTGTGTGTGTGTGTGTGCATGTGTGTTTGTCTGCGTGCGTGTGTGTCATCAAAAAATCCACTGTTATTTCGCACCCAGTTCCCAAAGCTGTTTTCCGGCTACATTCGACAGCTTGGGGAGTACATGTGACCGTGGGGGGGAGGGAAGGGGGGAGTAAAGGGGGGACGGGGAGGGAGAAGGGGATGGGGGGTTGGGAACCAGCAGGAGCAGTCCAGAAGGACCCTCTCTGGTCCTCAGATGAGCTTATTGAATCCTCCACAAGGGCGGGGGGTGGTGATGTCCGTCACACGCACACACACACACACACACACACAAACATGCACACACACACACACACACAAATACACACACACATACGCACACACACACACACACACACACGCACACACACAAATACACACACACACACACACACACACACACACACACACACACACACACACACACACACACACACACACACACATGCACACACATTGGCGTTCACCTTCTGTTCAGTGGTGGGGGGGGGGTAGCCTTGTTTTTCCAATAAATAAACAACCGCTATTGCCGGACGAAAGAGCCTAGAGACTAAATCGTAACATAGAAGCCAAGTCTGTTCCGCACGTGTTTCCCACACAAAATGCCGTTTTTGTTTCTTCTCTTCTCTTCTCTTTTATCTCTCTCCCTCCTCTTCTATCTCTCTCTCTCTCTCTCTCCTCCTCCTCCCTCTCTCTCTCTCTCTCTCTCTTTCGCTAGTAACCAATGCTAATATTCTGCCGAATAAAATGCCTCCAAATGGGAATTAGAACCATTGCAATGTGCCGGGAGTTTTCATTTTGACGATCTGACATAGAACGAGGGCAGTTTGATACGGCGCCATTCTGGTGAATGTTCAGTAAAAGCGTGATGTTTGTTATTGTCAAGAGGGTGGCATGAAAAGTCGCTCCACGAACTTCATTGACAACCCAAAATGGCGGGTTAATGCCATTCCGGACAGCCCAGTGCCATTTTATCAGAACAGTCTCTCTCTATGGCTCTCTCTTTTTTTCTGTCACTAGGTCTCTCTCTCGCTCTCTCTCTTTATATGTTACTAGGTCTCTCTCTATCTCTCACTAGGTCTCTCTCTGGGTGTTTTGTTGTATAGATATATAAATTGGATATATTAAATATATATTTATATACTTATATATATGTGACCTACACACGCCATTGTCGGGTTAGCTCCAACACCATCTCAGATTCAAGGGTTTGCTCGTGCCTAGTTGGTGGTTGGGCCCTCTTCCAATAGGTCAAGAAAGCTCCAATCACTGGGTCATTGGCTTGTAATACCTGCAAGTCTGCCGGCTGGTGGATGGGAGCTGCATCTACGGCTGAGGCCACAGCTACCACGCCATACTGTTCCACTACTCCCATAGACAGACACATTTCGGATGGAACAGTAATGCCAGAAGTCACTGCGGTGATGGACTCAGGTCGACAGGTTGACGTGACAGGGCGTCCGCGTTCTGATTTGTTGTTCCAGGGCGGTACTTCAACGCAAAGTCGAAAACAGCCAACTGAGAAGCCCATCGCTGCTCCACCGCTGCTAACTTTGCTGTCTGTAGGTGGCTGAGCGGGTTGTTGTCGGTGTAAACAACAAACTTGGCACCAAGCAGATATTCCCGGAACCGCTCAGTCACTGCCCATTTCAAGGCCAAAAATTCCAGTTTCATTGAGCTGTAGTTTGACATATTCTTTTCAGTAGGCCGCAGAGTCCTGCTGGCGAATGCAACCGGTCTTCTTCTTCCACTCACCTCCTGTGACAGAGCAGCGCCCAGGCCCTGATGACTGGCATAAATTTCAAGAATAAAGGGCTGCGAGAAATCAGCATACTTTAGTACAGGGGCACTCACCAGTTCCTTCTTCAATGTTTGAAAAGCTTGTTCGCAGTGGTCGTTCCAACGATCCCCCAGCCGTGCATTGGAACTACTAGGGGATTTCTTCCGCCCTCCTTGTACTTCTGCCACCAGCTTGTGTAATGGACCAGCATGCTTTGCAAACCCTTCCACAAACCGTCGGTAGTACGAGGCGAAGCCTAGGAAAGATCGAAGCTCCTTAAGGGTGGTGGGGCATGCGGTTAAACTCAAAGAGCCCAAAAGGTGTACAAAAAGCTGTCTTTTCTTTATCTTTTTCTGCCATAGGCACTTGGTTGTATCCTGCAGCTAAGTCGAGCGTGGAAAACAGGGTTGCCCCGGTTAATGCGTCCAAAGATTCTTCTATACGTGGAAGGGGGTAAGCATCCTTCCTAGTCTTGGCATTTAGTTGCCTATAATCCACACAAAGGTCCTTCTTTTGGACCACCACAATCGGCGAGGCATACGGGCTACAACTTTGTCGGGCTACCCCTTTATCCACTAGTTCTTGCACATGAGCTTTGACCAATGCAAACTGAGATGGAGGAAGGCGGCGATAACGCTGACGTACTGGTGCTGTGTCCATCACCGGTATCTCATGCTGGACTAATGACGTACATCCTAAGTCTCCATCATGTTGACTGAACACACTTCGATACCTCTCTAAAAGTTCCTGCTCGTTGCCTGAAGGGGAAGTTTTGGCCATTCTAGTCCAGACAAGTCCAAAGGAGTCACTTTGCCTACTTCTATTGATTGAATCACGGCCACCTGGTCATCGCCGGTACTGCAGGACCACTTGGGGTCCACAACGTAGAGGGTTCCCAGGACAGTGCGGGGCCGGAGCCACTGATCTTCTTTTCCCACATTAACCACTGGTATGTTAACTCTTCCCCGGGTAATGGGCAAAAGAGCAGAGGATATGAGAAGATTGACTGGGAGGCGACCCTGGCCATAAGGCAAAGGTTCCAAGAAGCAAGACGAAATAGGGCCTAAGCTAAGGGGGCAAGTAGCTTGAATGAATTGAAGGCACCCAGCTGGTATACGGAGGGTGGGGCCTGGCTGTACTATGGCATTACCGATACAGCCCGAGCCAGAAATGCGTTCCAGGCTTTGGCACTCTGATAGCGCTCGCATCCATCCTTTACCTGCAGTCTGTACAGGAAGGCAGTGGAACAGATCCTGACCATGTTCCTCAAAGAGCTCTTGATAGCAGCTACTAATGGCATTCATCCCGAGTAAGCCTGGTACAGATTTTTTCTGTTGGTTAGTAGTGGGATCCAGAGTATCTTTGACAACCAGCACTCCAATCTTAGGGAGCATTTTTTCCAGGACTTCTAAGTCAAGCTCAATGTAGCCTAAGTATGGAATGGCCAGCCCATTAGCAGCCTTAAGTTGTAACCAGTCACATGACTGCATCTCTTGTTAATTTTGCGGCTGTACATGTTGCCGGAAAAAGCTTTCGGTTACCGTGGTCACCATAGAACCAGTGTCGAGGAGGCAGCGAGTAACTACCCCACCAAGGCCAACATCAATAACTGGGCAATTCCCAATAAGGTGTGAAGTATATGACGACGGGGTTGTATTCCCTCTGAGCCCAACAGTCCCCCTCCTGGTGCCTGACTCCCAACACCGGAGGGCGCTAGTTTTCCTGCTGCACTGCGTTGTTAGCTGCAACCACATTCTGGCCCCTGCTGATGTATTCACCCCTAGATGCAGCTCCCAATCCCTCGGGATTTACGGCCCTACACGCTCTAGCTATATGGCCAGCTTGATTACAACGCAAGCAGATGGGTTTTCAATCAGCCTGGTATCGGTAGGGCCTAGACTGGAAAGCTGCTGGCCTTTGGGTAGAGCTAGAGACAGCACCTCGTGGTTGCCCTAATTGATGTAGAATGGCATCAAGCTGAACCTGTTGCTTGCGAAAACACTCTTTGAGTTCTGCGAGCTCAGAGGAAGGCCCAACCGTAACTGCATTTGTGTCTACCTCATAGGAATTGCAAGAGTAGGCACGGCCTTCGGGGGATAGTTTGTGTGCGTCTACTAAGCCAGTTCAAAGCTTCATTGCGTATATCCCTGAAGGACGACCTGGGTCTTAATGAAATCCTATCCAACAGTTCCCCTTGAAGTTTGTCATCTTTAAGATTTTCAACAAACTGGTCACGGAGAATACGATCGGGATGTTCAAGATTCTCGTCCCTATCTTGAATTTGCTCCTTCAAATCCATTAACACATGGGAATATTCCCTAACAGATTCGCTTTCAAGTTGCCGACGATGATAAAACTGGCGGAACAAGGCATTTAGGGATTTAGAACAACGGAAATTTGCTTTCAGGATAGAAAAAATTCTCTGTGGATCATTCCTATCAGCTGCTGGGCTGAACTTAATCTCCCTCTTAGCTTCCCCATCTAACAAGTCATACAGAGACAAAGCTTGTTCAAGAGGAGGCAGAGGGCGAGCCGCTAGTGACCTACGTGCCTCCTCAATCCAGTCCTCTACTGTAACATTATCAATTGACAATTTGACAAGAAAAAAAAAAAAAACAGCTGCTGTACCTAGCACAACATTACTCTGAAAAAGAACCTGAGAGGAGCCTCCCATGTTCTAAGCATTAGATGCCCCCTCTCGGAGGCACTGGTTATCGACTTGCAGCTGTTTCACCAGCTCTGCCAAAGTTCTGACCTGGTCCTCCAGAGTTTCCGGCGCTGACATAGCGAAGGTGAGACAGCCCCCTCACTGGCCGATGAGTGCCACGTCCTCTTCACTGCAACCACTGTTTTTCCCACCCAACTAATGCCTCCAAAACGAACCACCACCGTGTAAAAAAAAAAAAGTAAAACGCATCAAAATTAAACAAAATGATATACAGTCTTCCCCAAAACTTATCCTGCTCACAGCGCCAAATGTGACCTACACAAGCCCAGGGCTTACTTTATTTATACAGCGCCACCTCCTGTGTAGGAGGAGTAAAACCCTTAATATGAGCTTGTGAAGAATTAAATATACATAGCCAATGTTTCCCACTAGAAGGGGTTCAAATTAATGAATGAGAGGAAAAGACTGTATACCAAAAGTAAATGGCTTTAACCTCACGGGGTTCTATTAAACATGGGCATGGCCCAGCACAGAGGTGACAAACGACACACCGATAGTCACATGGACTGAACACGTTCAAAATAACCACACAAGATAAAACAAATAAATCAAAGATGAGCACCACCCGTCTAAGAGGGCACTCAACAAAAGACACACAAAACAATGCACACCTAAAGCACACAAAATAATGCACACATAAGACACGCAGCACAACGCACACAAAGCACACTGAATAATGTCCCGTCTAACTAGTGATCTAAGCGGTATGCGTCGTCACAATAACCATTTAGTATGGGAAAAACAGTGATTGCAAGAGATGCCTGAAACAAAAGGAAACATACATAAACTTCCTATCTAATACACAAACACATTTAGATTTACTACACAACAATTCATATACATTTCCCTTTTACCCAAACAAACGTTTAATAAGTCCTTTAATAAACATGCGTTTTACCTTGTTAAAACTCCAGTTAAAACACTGGACACATTTGTTGCAAGTCCGTCCCTCTTGCTCTATCGCCTTAAGCACAATACTTGTAAGTACTGTGGAAGGATACTGGACTAGATATTAAAAATGGAAAAACGGTGCATCAAGCTATAAAAGATCAATAATTAGAACGTTATCCTGCTTACCGATTACGTCTTTCACCGCCGGCAACCACAAACCTAGGCAATCAGTTCAACCTGCGTTTGCCGGGTGAGTAATTTAAATACACAGAACACGGAAGTACAGGGCGGCGCCAACTACCTGTCTTTGGCCTGTCACGTGACCCAGGAGCTGTCAGGTAACCCACTCCCACATGTCACATATATATATGTATAATATGTATATATATGTATATATATATATATTTATTTATATTTATATTTGTATATATATTGTTCATATCGTCTTGTAGAAAGGTTAGCTTCCCTTCACATGGAAGCCATTTTTCACCCTTAATTGAGACCAACTCTGCTGCGCCAGCTATTTTTACAAGGTGTGGAGGTCTCTCTCTCTCTCTCTCTCTCTCTCTCTCTCTCTCTCTCTCTCTCTCTCTTTTGTTATGTATTTGTCTGTCTCTCTCTATCTCTCAGCCTCTCTCTCCCTCCCTTGCTCTCTGTCTCTTTCTCTCCCTCTCTCTTTGTGTCTTTGTCTGTCACTCTTTCTCTTTTTCTCACCCTTTTCCCCTTCCCCCTCTCTCTCTCTCTCTCTCTCTCTATCTCCTCCATCTCTCTCTCTCTCTCTCTCTCTGTCTCTCTTTCCCTCCCTCTCTCTCCCTCCTTCCCTCTCTCTCTCTCTCTCTCTCTCTCTCTCTCTCTCTCTCTCTCTCTCTCTCTCTCTCTCTCTCTCTCTCTCTCTCTCTCTCTCTCTCTCTCTCTCTCTCTCTCTCTCTCTCTCTCTCTCTCTCTCTCTCTGCTACATTGATTTGGGACGCATTTGTGTTTGGATTGGTCTTTGTGACAAAGTGCATGTATAAGAAGGCCTGTACAGAACATGCATAACATGCTGTTTATGTTACGTTTCCCACAAAGGGAAATGCTATGTAATCAATGATGCTGGGTGATCGCATTTCACTGTCACGTTTTCTTCTTCCCTTCCTCGATACAATGAGATACAAACACAAACACACTATCAAGCCACTATCAATCCCCTGCCTATTTTTTTTAACAATCACACAAAAAGTTACAATTTGCACCCTGGAGGACATTCATCGACTTTGGGCCAATGCCTTCGATCACGTGATGGCGATGGCGGCTCACATTAGCCTAGCTCTAACTCTTAACGATATCAGCACTCAAAGCGTCATGGGGAGAAGGAGACGGGATTGTTTGTCATTTGTTGGTTCTACCCAACAATCTAGACAACCTCATTATTCACGACAGAAATGGTTGGCTAATGGTTAGCGCTTGACTCTCATATATATATTTCAGCGCTAGGACTTCGCCAAGAACAGCAGGCAACCATTCTCGAACCCGACAAATTAAAGTAACGTATGTGTAGACCGGTGAAGGCATGTCCATTGAGGAAAGGGAGGACCATCCTCCCTAAAATATTGAGAAAAATAAACTTTCAAGAGAAAATTTTATACAAATAAATGTAATACATTCATCTTTGAATATACTGATAGTATTACTTTTTTAACAATTTGAAGGCACAACAAACATGTCCCTGTGGCACCCCCTACCGCTAATTTAAAATGACTGTATCTTCCTCCCCAAGCTCCCCATTGAAGTCCATTATAAAACTCCCAGACCGGAGCGACCGATGAGTGTGTACGGCAGTAAGGGAGGATGATCCTCCCTTAGGGCGGGTCTTTCCAGAGCCTCTGTGAACCAATCAGCAGAGCTCACTGCACTGGCGAATACCCAATCAGAGTGTTGGGGGGCGGGTTATCCTCACGCAAGGATATATCTTGTGTCATTGATTAATTCCACGTTCTGGACAATATATTTGATATATTTCAGACTTGAAACTTTCGAGTTCCAAACTCTCAGTCCAGGTGCATGACACCAAATGTAAACAGAAAGCATGGATGACCGTGACAAGGTGGTGTCTTTGGCTCGCGATTAGACAATTTACGTTATTCACGTGGTACCTGGTTTTACTATATGATTGTATGTCTTACTTTAATAAAACACAGGTAAATATACAATAATGCTGCTCCATCAAATCTCACTTAAATCTAACATCTCACTTAATTCCGTTAAGTTGGTTTGGTAGAACTAGTCAAGTCAAGTCAAGTCAAGTTTATTGTCACTTCACAGTTTACACAAGTATAAGCAATGAGTGAAAATCTTATGTGCAATACCCGACGACTATTCTGTATAAGAACAGAATAGGATAAAAATAAGTAAAAAAGTACAAAACTGTATAAGTTAAATATATAAAAATGCAATATATTAAATGCAATATTGTCAGAAAAAGAGCAATATATATATATATATAAATCAATGTAATAAAATGTACATTGTTATATGCTATACGCCCTTGTTCAGCAGCCTTACTGTGGAAGCTATCTCTAACTCTATTTGTGGAAGCTATCTGTAATCTCTAACTCTATTTCGTATAACTCAAGTGCGGCACTTGATACTGCGGTATCGCCTGCCTGATGGTAAAAGTGAATACAGTTTGTGGCTGGGGTGGGCTTTGTCTTTTATGATGCGTTTGGCCTTGGCCACGCACCGCCTGGTATATATCCAGGAGGGAGGGTAGCTCACCTCCAATGATATACTGAGAAGGAGAGGTTGACAGGGAGAGGTTGAAGATATCTGCAAAGACTGGTCTGTGCATGCTCTGAGGACACGGCCCGGGATGTCGTCGGGGCCTTCCGCCTTACGGATGTTCAACCGCTTGAAGGTGCGGCGCACATCCGCCTCCGAGATGTTCAGCAGGCTGGTCTCTTCAGGCGGCGCTGGCTTCGGCGGGCTGCCGTTCACGTCATACCAAGCAAAAAAAGTATTTAGCTCTCCTTGTAGGTAGGTAGAGGAGTTCTCTACACAACTGGTTCTCCCTCGGAAGTTCGTTATTGTCTGTAACCCCTGCCACATACCCCTCGCGTCGTGGCTCTTGAATTTCTCCTCCACTCTGACCTTGTACTCCCACTTGGCAGTGACAATGGTCTTACGGAGGTCGTAGCGGTCTCTCGTATATACCTCCATATTCCCGGAGCCAAAGGTGGAGTTACGCGCTTGGAGGGCAGCACGAACATCGCCGTTAATCCACGGAATTAACGGCGGTTGGTCGGAACAACGTCATCTATGCACTTCTTGATGAACCCGGTGACCAGGACGCGTGCTCGTTGTAAGTAAGATTGGTCCAACCAGTATTGAACCTCCCCCACAGCGATTGGTTGCTGCTTCAGTCTCTGCCTATAGGCAGGGAGTAGCTGGATAGAGCGGTGGTCTGATTTGCCGAACGGTGGGCGGAGGAGGGCCTTGTCGCCATCACGGAAAGGTGTGTAGCAGTGGTCGA